>OZ025253.1:29271004-29320913 GCA_964019135.1 Arenicola marina | reverse complement strand
CCCCGTCGTCGACTTCCCTTCCCTTCCCTTCCCTTCCCTTCCCTTCCCTTCCCTTCCCTTCCCTTCCCCTTCCCTCCCCTCCCCTTCCCTTCCCTTCCCTTCCCTTCCCTTCCCCTTCCTCCCTTCACTTCCCTTCCCTTTCCCTTCCCTTCCCTTCCCTTCCCTTCCCTTCCCTTCCCTTCCCTCCCTCCCCTCCCCCTCCCCCTCCCCTCCCCTCCCTCCCCTTCCCTCCCCTTCCCCTCCCCTTCCCTCCCCTCCCCTTCCCTCCCCCTCCCCTTTCCTCCCCTTTCCTCCCCTTTCCCTCCCCCTTTCCTTCGGCCTCCTCCGATGAGATCCCTGTTTACCTACAGCTTGTTAACTTCGCTTCTGTTGTCCCCCCCCCCCCCGCCCCCCACCCTTGTATTTCTTTCTGTCGCCCACCTGCGAGGTTCCTTTTTGATTCCTAGACGGACGTACCGTGAGGGGATATGTATTGGTCCCGGAATATCGGTTTGTTTATGTCTCCAGACTGGCTCTGTCACCTTTCAGTCCCTCGTAGACGTAGCATTAATATTGAGGCAGGGGCTCCCAAGATATTTAATTCGTCCGGGCTAAACCAAATGAGCCGATGGGCCGCCTCGATAGCTCAGTGGGTTAGAGCGCTTGCCATGAGTGCCCTGGCCACCTGAGAGCCTAACGGCACGTGGATCGGTCGTTACGTGGTCACCGGCACGGAAACTGTAAACTCTTTTTAAACCCGTCTCAAGTCCGTTACAGAGATTAGCATTGAAGACACCGCTCTCTGTTCTTCTTCTCGAGTGTTGCCCTCGACCTGTGTGAAGACTCAGGTGTGGGTGGCTTAGCTTTGGATAAGCTGACGGTGCCTTCAAGGAGGGATATATATAAGCACCATTTGAATTCTAATGGCCACTTGACCCCTTTAGAGTATCACAAAAAGTCACATTCCGCTGCGCTGCAAGATTTTAGATCTTTCAGATTTTAGTCGGACATTATTCGCCCGACTGGGTGTTGCTGTCATCGTTATTAAGGTGATGACGGGTACGTGTCTGTGGTCTGCGGCGCCCCTAGCACGGTTGTCTCAAACTCTGGCCGGATTCTCGTGTCGCTGACTTAGTACACACCGTACTCGGGGGCACCCTGTCAGAGCAGCACCGATAGCCGGTGGGGGGGGGGGGTCCTCTCGAGTCAGACTTCAATCGTGTTTACCTCGAGTCCCGGATCTACCTGACGTATCATCACGTCATGGTTCTCCGCCACGGCTCTCCGCCACGACCTCCTCCATGGGCTGTCTGCCACAACATCCCTATGGGATCTCACCACGACCTCCACCCTGGGCTCTCCGCCACCTCCCCCCATGGGCTCTCCGCCGCGACATCCCCATGGGATCTTCGCCACGACCCTCCCCCCCCCCCATGGGCTCTCTGCCATGACCTCCTCCCATGGGCTCTGCGCCACGATATCTCCATGGGCTCTCCGCCACGATATCCCCATGGGCTCTCCGCCACGACCTCCCCATGGGCTCTCCGCCACGACCTCCCCATGGGCTCTCCGCCACGACCTCCCCATGGGCTCTCCACCGCGACATCCCCATGGGCTCTCCGTCACGACATCCCCATGGGCTCTCCGTCACGACCTCCACCACGGGTTCTCCGCCACCTCTCCATGGGCTCTCCGCCACGACCTCCACCACGGGTTCCCCGCCACCTGTCCATGAACTCTCCGCCACCTCTCCATGGACTCTCCGCCACCTCTCCATGGGCTCTCCGCCACGACCTCCACCACGGGTTCTCCGCCACCTCTCCATGGGCTCTCCGCCACCTCTCCATGGGCTCTCCGCCACCTCTCCATGGGCTCCTCCGCCACGACCTCCCACACAGGCTTTCTGCCCTCCATGTTGTTGGTACATCGAGATTCCCGTGTTACGTACACCCCTTCTCACCCCCTCGCCTCCTTGACGTATTCAGGCTGTGGTCCGCCCACTGTTGATTCAAGCTCTACTTACGCAATAGTCAACATGCGTCTGCCGCTGTGAGGTCCACTCTAACCAGTCACTGTCTTCCGGTACTTCATCATCCAAGTCAAAAATGCACTCGCCAAAGTTATTTTATTTTTAATCGTTAGGTTCTGTGTACATGGCTTCCATCGCGCGTGACCTGCATATATCTTAAAATAAAATTATTTTATTTTTATCCAAATGCACCGAACGCAAAAAAATTGCCAAAGTACTAACTTCACTGAAAAAGACACGAACTGCGCCTGTATTGAAAAGTATATGTCCTTATTTACATAAAATGGCATAATATTATGTATCAGTTTTCTGTTGTGTGTTCAGAGTGAAAGCGCGGCTGGTGCTGCCCCTTGCGGTGGCCACGCCCCCTAACCCCCACCGCCCCTTCACCTCAGGCGACTCCTCGCACTCCCTGTGCAGTTAGCAGCATCAGGCGATACTATGACCTGAAGGAGGAATAACGAAAATATGTAATTCCGCAGGTTATTTGCAACCTCCGCTTCCTATCCTTTGGAAGGGGGGGCGGCGA
The DNA here is from genome assembly GCA_964019135.1 of Arenicola marina. Classification (NCBI taxonomy): domain Eukaryota; kingdom Metazoa; phylum Annelida; class Polychaeta; family Arenicolidae; genus Arenicola; species Arenicola marina. The sequence continues at coordinate 29,318,376 of OZ025253.1, read as the reverse complement.
AGGTGGTGGGGTAGGGCGACGAAGGGGAGCTGGAGGGGGGGGGGGGGCGTACGGGGGTATCCCAGGCCAGCGTAAACCATGCGCCACCGGTGCAACGCGTATACTGCTATGTATTGCAATGCTGACCAATACAAACTCTGAGTTTAAGGGAACTCCCGCCTCGCCCCCCTTCACCCCCTCTCCTACCCGGCGTCCACGCCCACACCCACACCCACGCCCACACCCACGCCCACCCTCGCCTCCTCACACCCCCCCCCCCCTGGGATTTTAATAGGCACATGGCGGTAAACACGCCGATGGCTCGTGGCCGATAGCTGATGGCCGATCGCTCCACCCTGTTGACGTCTGTCGGCCGTTCACCCGCGCGTTCAAGTTACTGTTCGACCCTGAATCTGCGTTCAGTTGGTGAAGGGACGGACGGTGTGCATGCAGCTAGACCCCCCCCCCCCCCGCACCGTACCCCCCCTCCATGGGCCGCCCTTTGACCGCCGCGCCGAATTCGTAGGGCACGCCGCGATAAGATGCGGTAAACAACCCCCTGACCCCCCCCCCCCCTCCTCTCAGCCCCCCCCCCCCTCTCTTATCCACATCCCTCGACTTGCCCCCCGCCCCCACCCACCCTCCCCTACACCCACAGCCACCTTATCTCTCTTCCTCCGTCTAGCTGACCAGATTCAAGTCCCCTATTATGGCGACAGCTGCCTTATCGTCGCCGTTATTATGCGGCGTGTCTCACCAGCTTAATAGCGACGTAAATAACGGCCTTGATATGATGCCTAACCTGTGCTGACGATGTCCCCAAAAAAAGACAAATGCTCCCCATGATGGAATTAACCAGCGGGGTTTGCACCCTCCGCCCTCCAGTGATCCAGAATTCGGGAATTGTTTCACGCGTGTTCCCATATTAATCCTGAACATATGGAATGTGGACCCCCCATTCGAGCCGAAGCAGCTTGTGATGATAACAGCCAGATTGGTGTGTTTTATCGTTTGATGTTGTGTTCAGTTAGACCCACTATGTGCGTGCACGGACTGTAACTGTCCGGATGTATGTGGCATGTAGATTGTGCAGTCGATTGTACACAATCTAAGCGAGAATCTGCCTACAATACTGCAGGCATTGCCTGGACACGACTCTTCAACTTCAACTTTATTGTTTTAGTGTTTAGTTAAAATCGTTTATTGTTCAGTGCGGACGGCATTGTTTAGCCTAACATTCTCATTCCATGTTTATATGTGTACCTTGAGTACGAATAAAGATATATATATAATAGTTCCACCACCGAGTGGCCCTTGGCCCTTGTCGTGTCATGGTGATTTGTGCTACAATCCGATTGGGATTTGGTGACTTCATCTTGCATAGGGGTAACGATACAATGCAAAGTCCATGAGGTTTGTTTGCTCCGTTGAGTCTAAGAGTCCTTGGCCAGTCACCGTAAGTGGTTAAAGGACTATTAATTGTATTAATACCTAACTTAGCTGACGTTGCAATTAACACCACTCAGACGGACTGGCCTGTATACCCTTTGCCCCCTGCCTCGTACACATATCAACATAAGCTGAAACAAATCGTCGTTGGAGGTCCGTGACCCTGTTGATTTCTTTTTTCCTTTGGCATCCGCATACCCGAAAACCTGGATAGACATCAAAATAACACTTATCATTCTTGGTTTGCATGATATCGCGTATTGTGGGTGGGATTGTCTGAAAAATGTCCCGCCATAGCCGTCAGGAGTCAAATCTGACTTGACACTATAGCTAAATTCGATGATACATGAATTTCGGACATGTGTGCCGAATTTCATGCTTTTACAAACAAAATGCAGCATTTTTCGCTTATCTGCTAGACTAATTTGGTAATTTGTCGTGACAGGCGGTCCAACTCGCTGACGGTGCGTCACTGCGTGCGGGACATCTACCAGAGTCACGGCATGCGCGGCTTCTACAAGGGCATCACGGCCTCCTACTACGGCATCTCCGAGACCGTGATCCACTTCGTGATCTACGAGGCCATCAAGGCCAAGCTGCGGGAGATGAAGGGTCAGCTGATCGACGAGGAGGAGCGCAACGCCATCGACTTCGTGGAGTTCATGGCGGCGGGGGCCACGTCCAAGACCATCGCCACGTGTGTGGCCTACCCCCACGGTCAGTGTACCAGCCCCACCCCCAACAGCCCCAACCCATTAACACCCGTCACTTCCCCCTCCACCCCCCCCCCCCCCCCTCCGCCCTACCGGCCACACCATCACCCATGCAGCCCATTCCATTGCCCCGTAAAGCTTCTTGTCCCAGTGTCTACGAATAAGGTGGCTTAAAATACGAAGTGGATTACTGTAGTAAACGATAGGTATGAGTAACCCGTGAGCTATGCGGAAACAGTGGTTATGCCCTAACATTTGCAGATTGACCCAAAAACATAAAATGTAATAAACTCTGATGACGACGCCATAATAACAGTTGGCTGTTTGTTTGTTTACAGAGGTGGCTCGCACGCGGTTACGGGAGGAGGGCAACAAGTACCGCGGCTTCTGGCAGACGCTGGGCCTCGTGGGGCGGGAGGAGGGGCTGCGGGGCCTGTACCGGGGCCTCACCACCCAGCTCGTCCGCCAGATCCCGAACACCGCCATCATGATGTCCACCTACGAAGCCGTCGTCTACCTCTGCCAGCGACAACTGGCGTCGTAGAAATTGCTGGCCGGGCGAGGCGCACCAGCCAACCAAGCCACTCGCCCGTCGCCCGCTGTCAGTAGGCAGGGAACAGACAATATGGAGCCGAGCGCCCCGGGGCGCAGCGCCCCCCGGTGGCCGTGGTGTTTAAGAATGACTTCCGGACCCGGATTCGTCCGTCCGATCATCAACTGCTGTATGGTTGTCATGGGAGCGTCGCATCTCTATGGGAAGCCTTGGTTACGTTTGTTCGGGGGTGGCCATGGCAACGATTGTCTTCGGCCCGGATGTTGCGACTGCGGCACGCCGGGGAGTAGCGAGCGAGCGAGCCGCGCCGCGACTGTCACCCTCAGCCCTGGATTGTGGTCAACAAGACTTGATTTTTTTTCTGGTTTCTGGTCAACCTGCCTTTTCCACCTTTCTTCGAGGAGAAAGAAAGAAAGAAAGAATAACAAGCAAGGTAGTGAAAGTCTTGTCGTCAGTCTTGTAAAAAAATAAAAAAAAACCTTAATAATGTCGCAACATCGGCAACAAGCGATTGGGCAAGAAAACTGGAAGAAAATTCATTGTGAGACGAGGCGGGTGATACAGAAAACTTCTAAAAAAAAGGAAAAGGAACAAGATGTAATGGTGCTCACTACTAAAGTGCAAACCCACGAGGATACCAGCGGACTCGTCGCCGGCGGGACTGCCTGTAGTTTGTGGCCACGTTCCCAGGTCGGAATAGTGCCTACGAAGCATTTCGCCGAGTACCCCCCCCCCCCGCCTCTCCGCTCCCCATCTCCGGATTACCGAACAAATCCTGCTCACTCGGATACAAAGACATAAAGAATGCCCGGATCCGTCGTAGCTACGCCAGAGTCCTGCTGAAAACAGTCGCCACGCAACCAGAACCAGCGACGGACTGACCGACACTTTGCTTTTTCGTGATGCTGAAACCACACTTCGGGACTTTATGCCCGTTTTCGGCATAATATCGTATTAGATTATATAATGTTATCGAGGTCATTGAGACAAGGCAAAAAAAAAAAAAAGAGTGGCATTAAATTTGATGGAAATTTACGGTTTGCGAGAGACTTCCAGTGTATGTAGTGATATTGCGAATGTATGTAATTCTACCTCCACGGGGTACCAACCGCTGTATGGATGTAGTTCACCCCCCCCTTCACTGATCCGGCTGCCTTGCATGGTAGCCGGCGGTATGGCAATGGGCTACGTTTACGTACGAAGTATTAGTCGAGTTCTCAATGCACCTTTATATTCTCGTCAGTGAAGACTGGTTGCACGGACATTTGAACCTGAACGTCTGTGCCGAGGTGGTACAGACAGTGCTGGAGACAGTGCGGGCGCTCTACGGGGCATTGCGGGCGCGGTGCGGGCGCCTTGCGGAGCACTGCGGGCGTTTGGCCTGCACGCCATGCCCGGAATATGTGATAGGGCCGTGGGGTCTATGTGACGTCATTGTATATGTCGCTTACATCGTCTGTGTTTATTCATCTTTATCGTGTTCTTCCTCAGCCTCCCAATCTCTCTCGCTCTGCGTTATGCACCCCGCCCCCCTCCCCCTCCCCCACCCTCCACCCCCCACCTGCTCCCATCTCACCCTCCACCTCTCTCAATCGTTCTACCGGATCCTTTATTCCTCACTCTCCATTTTATTTCTCTCCCCGGTTGTCTCTCGCTCTGCCCCTCTCTCGCCACTAACTCCTCTGTCACACTGTATCTGCCTCTCTCCTCTGTCAGATCATATGGTCCCCATGTCTCCCTCTCTCTCTCTATCCCTATCTCTCATTTCACGGATCAGTCAGTGACCCGTTTTCCACCGGTCCAAGTGAGAGACAGCAGTCCCCTTTGGCCCTGAATGTGAATGCCTCGCAGAGTGTCACTGATCCTGGAATACACTTGCTAACCTAAAGCGCCAAGCTTGGTAAAGTCTTGTCATTAAAAAGACGGACACGAGATACGATTCCTCAGTGTTAAGAGGCCAACAATCAGCAATCTACGTATAGCTTGTCGTTTTGATTTGAACCCACAAAGGAAATAGTGATTTAACCAGAAAGTATTTATTTCCCCCCCAAAAAATATCATGACTGTCTATATCACTTTTAGAAGAAAAAAAACACAGAAAACCTGCACATCGAAAGCATTATATATAACCTGTAATCTAGAGATGTCCTTGTGCTATGGCTTCTTTCAGTATTAATTAAGTTCATCGGTCTTTGCCAAAAAAAAATACACGCCCCCCCACCCCCTCCTGTGGCTCCTCAATTTCCTACTGTTATCCAAATTGGGCCAACATGTAGATAGTGTAGGTAGATTGGTTATGTTATTCAGGCGGCTGGATATGCAGACTTGCCTTGCCCTAGGGGTCTTTAAGTTCTCTGTGATATGATCGTTTGCCATGTATCTAGTAGTAGATGTGACGTCACCCGTCGACCTGTATGAAGCCCCCGGCTCGAAGCAGCTTTTACAAGTCTCACTAAAGTCACGCAAGATCCCGCGGCCGCGAGATTTTATCTTTTTCTTTTTTGTTATATTTCGTTTGTTTATTTCTGCAATGTGATGTTACTTTTTTGTGATTTGTTCACGATAAACTACTGTAGAGTAAGTAAGGTTGTTACGGGCAAAGGGATTTTTTTTATAATAACCGGTTGCAGTGGCCTGTGATGAGTCAACCCTGCTATCCTCAGTCGTCGCTGATGGGGTGGGGCGTTGTGTTTTTCTGATGGGGTTGGGTGGGGTTGGGTGGGACGGGACGGGACGGGAAGGGCTGGGGCAGCGGCTGTTTCGTTTTAGGGTGGCGGGTACGCGGGTGCCCAGGCCGCCGCCCCCCACTGTATATATGTATTTAGGTTTACTGCGAAGCAGGAAGCCAAATTGTGGTCCAGTGAATGTCACGGTGATAAAGTATAACAAAAGGAGTTCATTCAATGCCACTCTGTTTTGCCCCCCAGGCATTATAGGACCGGTCTTAATTATTAGAAATGTCTGGCGGAGTTTGCCTGTATAATAGTTACCCTAGAGTAGATGACTGGCTGCTGCACTGAGATTGGCTGATAACCTGGGAGCTCGTTCGTGTTCAAGTGGAACACTATAGCTCATTGATGACGTTAGGCGCTCAAAGCCCCTCCCTCCTACTCACCCCCCCCCCCTCCCCCTACCTATTTAATTTATGCTGTGTGTGATATTGAGTGGACCGGTTGTTAACACCCCCCCCCCCTTCCGCTCCCCGCCTCTCTACTCACACTAGCCATATACCGTAAGTAACCATCCCCATATCCATGTTTATCCCCGTGCAAAACAATACTTCAAAGTCCATAGGAAATATATTTTCCAGTGCGCGTTTCGGTACAAACACGGTTAAGCTCAACCCCCACCTCCATTGTTGCGACACGCTTCGTCACCATGCCCAACCCTTGCCATCACCCCTCCAGTCACCTGCCCCTTTTCCACTCCCCCCCCCACCCCCCAATACGTTCGCTCCAACTAAATTTCGATACCTATGTCAGATAGCTGGTGCCTTACAGCGAGAGTTACCCCCCAAGTTACGTATATTTATTGATGACTAATTTGGGTATTTTTCTTCCGACGCCGCATTTTCTTACCTGAGATCATACGATATAATTGTTGATTTTTTTCTCCTGTGGAGGTGAAGTGTGTCAACTTCGGGTCTTGTTGCCATCGTTACCATGGCCCTAGTAGTAGTAGGAGTAACCCCGTGGGGAGAGAGGGTGGGAGGGAGGGAGCAATCCTACAACCGCGGTGTTCTGTGCAAAGAAACCGGCGTCTCGTACCGCCTCAATAAATGAACGAATAAAACATAACAGGTTGAAAACCAACGACGGCTTCGTCTGGTCTTTGTTCGTCTTGAGTCTCACCTAAAGTCTCGCCTGGAGTCTCACCTAAAGTCTCGCCTGGAGTCTCACCTAAAGTCTCGCCTCGAGTCTCACCTAAGTTTCGTATTGATTCTCACCTTAAGTCTCCCATGGGGCGGTATTCATAATCCACGCGCAAGCAAACATATTCCATATAGTATTACGTTCTTAATTCAGAAAATCCACATATTGTGTGAGTACTTTTCTGTTTTGAACCCAATAATCGCTCAACAAATATTTCGCGACGTAGATTTGTGTAGCCTACATGTGGTTATGAATGAGACTCCTCTCGCCGTAAGTCTCACCTTAACGTAAGTCTTTCATTGAAGGACGTTTGCGAGGAACAAAACGACAGTATACACCCGTTTATGGTGCGTTTATTTCTCCATGGCATCACATCCAACAGGGAAAAACTAATTTGAGAAAACAATCTGGTAAATGGTGGCTTCACCACGTGAGTGACGTAGGCCTGAGTGTTTTTAATGCCATTTGACTTAGCACGATCGACCGCCGCGAACACTTTTCGTCACTCGGAACTCGCTGTGGAACGACATTGGTCACATCAAACACTTTTCATTTGTTGCGGGGATATCCACTAAATAATTATCCTTATTTTGGAATAGCAGCCACAATCTAAATAGTGCAAAATACTGGTAAATAAAAGATAATTATAAAGCTTCGATATTTATGGGTCTATCCACACTTATTTTACAATAATCGTCGTCCAGAGTTTAATATTATCATGGGGGACTCCTCTTGATCGCGGCGAACCATACCCCACTTCCGGTTAAAAATTGCACGCGTCCTTGACCAATCCGCTAAGTCACTTCCTTATTTGTCGTACCGAAAAGAGTGCGATCGCGATCGATCGTGTTTCGGTACGCAGCCCAGTTTGAATCGTTCTCTTTTTACCACTTCCACATAGACCGACTACAGTGACGTATATTAAGAAACTAGTATTTTGGTCAGACAATTTGTTACGCTTTTAAAATCTGAATAACTGTATTGAGATGTTGATGTATTTCCGCATTCGACACAATGAAACAAACGTGTTATGCCAGTTTGTGCACACAAGGAAAGGAATATCTGGGACAATCTGATTTGTGAACTGACATCTCAATGATCCAAACCGAAGTAATGATGGTGCCACTCTCACGGCAGAGGGCGCTCCCTCAACTCAGTGCTAGCAAGCGCCTCTGTCGGAGATGGAGTTTTCGCTTGCCTCTGTTGTAGCCTGGTTCCGCGGTCCCAACTTCGCTCGCTCAGCAAGGTATGAGTTTGAGCGGCGGTACCAGCTTACCTCTGTTGTCGCCTACTTCCTCAACTTATTTTCACACTCGCTCGCCAGGGCTGCGCTGCGCAAATTGATAGCAAAAATTCGCCGCGCATTTCTAGAAATTAGTGCCGGGACCCAGCCTAAGCCTAATCACATACCGTATCAGATGAACAATGGAAAGAATTCGCTCTCAATTATAACTTTTTAAAAATGGTACAATAAACATTATACTGTTGCAAGATATTAAAGCTAATTTTTGACCTCTTTTGAACAATCTCTCTTAAAATGTGCCCCAGGCCAATAGCATCGGTAAAAGCGGAGCATGCGTAGCGCCACCGTGCGGGGAGCTTCCTTCGCTCGCTCAGAAGGCTTGTATGAGAGCGGCGGTACCAGCTTAATCACTTTGCCGTATGACCATCGCACTCCCTCTCCACTCGCTGGAGTGAGGCAGACATAGCGACACGTAAGTCTCATATTGCGATTCGAAATCATCTATCGTCAAACGGAAACATGCAAGATCATCAAAGCAACAGACACTTTGGCACAGGAGACTCTGATTAAGGTTAAAAATCGCTATCATCAGAACCACCGGGACTTGTGGTAAACAGAATTGCCACCGGAAGTTGCATATATCACGATAATCTTACGTCACCACTCTTGCATCACGATGAACACCACATAAACATCAGAAGAACAAGTGGTCCGCTGAGACACAGACGAAAAGACACACACCAATACACTCCCGACATGCTATACTTACTCTGTGCCCCGCAAAACTAGAACATTTTTAACCATCAGATTATTCTTTGTACGAAATGGATGGTTTTTCATTCAAATTTCGTATTTGTCGGTGGCAAGGAAATCTATAGATGCGCCACAAAATTAGCAGGGCTAGTATTCTTAGTGCCATGAGGACCAAGTTAATTAAGGGTTGGGGTCCTTTTAGAGAGGATCCGTGGTAAACACGCGGCGGTCCGGCCTGGATTCTAATCAGGATGCGACCCTGGGTGACACTTTTATGCCATTTATGTGTAGCGACTTGGAAAGTGAAGATAGCCCGATAACGCACTGTGTTTTCCATCGGAAATAGTGCTTACCATCGATGTCAACACCATACGTAGGTGCACAGGGGCAGATGCAGCAGACAATCATGTGGGGTCACAGGCGGGCGTGAATCCAGGGAAGGGGGAGGAGGGTTCGACATTCTTAGGACCATGTGATCCCCCCACCCACTCCCTCCCATCTTGGATCCGCGCCTGGGTGCGTGCTTCTCTCAGCGCGTTGTGTCGTCCGCTCTCTTGTCCGAGATAATAAGGAGCGGTATTTCGTTAGGCACGTGAAGTGCTAAATAACATATAGATTAGTGACTGAAGTTCATTCTGGCCGTGGCTGCACTGTTTGTTTCGTCACTCTGTGTCGAGTGCACGGTCGGGATGTAAAGTAAGGCGCGTCTGGTGCAATACGCGGGAATGTTAGGCCAAAGTGCTGTGAGTGGCCATTAGCCATGCACCCACAGCACGTTGGCCACTGGCTCTACATATATATATATAATATTATATAGGGTAAGCGGCTGTGGGTGTACGCACTCTGGCGGATATAGTGGATACGGATGTCTGGAACCACACCCCCCCCCCTCCCCCTCCCCCTCCCCTTCGTTCTGGCACCTTTTTAGTGCGAACAATGCTTTATTGTAAGTGTGTTCCCTGGAATAAGTATTTTTGGAACCCCTTTCCACATTGTGTGCGACCCCCCCCCCCCCCCCGCACGATGTTTTGGAGAGTTCACTGCATCATTGTACCCTATATATCTTACTATTATCTTACTATCTTACTATATATCTTACTATTTTAGAATCATTATCTTTATCTAGCGTTTTATAATGTTTTATCGTTTGCTCTGGTTACCGGCCATAAAACCGCTTAGAAATTCTCCCATAAACATTGATTTGGATGGAACATTTTTTTTTTTCTAAATCAGCTGAACAAATAAAATAACAATCAATTATGATTGTGCTCCTCTAAAGGTGAAATCTTGTCATCTTCAGGGGCATATTCGGGGAGAGTCCGGACTATGTACTATATATTCTTTTCTTCTTCATTTTTTTTTTGAAGAAGAAGGCTCAAAACATTGGTGGACCCCCTACCCCGATCGACAAAAAAAATGGTGGACCCCCCCACAAGTCGTGAAAAAAATGGTGGACCCCTGAGGCGCAATATTTCTTGTGAGACTGGACTATGTGGTGTTACTACTGTGAAAGTAGTGACACCACACCACACGTTGTTATCTGACCGGCAAATGTAGATCAGAAGTTCTCAAGGGCTAGCTGAGTGCATATATATATGTACCAGCATCCAAACGGTAGTCGCGACATCTGTCCATGAAATTGCGCTGTTGTGTATCGTACGGAACGGTTCGTTGGTTATTCAGGGCGCTTTAACCACTTTTGGTCATATCGCGTCAATGGGAGAAGGAAGGGAGAGTGGAGCCATGTCTCCGTGGGTAACCCCCTACTCTTTACGAAGAAAGACATGGGATCTTTATCCTGCAACCACACAGACATGGCCACAGCAGGGTTCGAACCATCAATCCACGCGCCGTTAGGCTCTCAGGTGACCAGAGCACTCAATGCGAGCGTTCTAGCCCACTGAGCTATCGCGTCGGCCCCCGTACGGAACGGAAACAAACACATTAATAGTTCTCAAGTTGATTAATTGGAGGAACAATGTCACATAATAAAAAAAAAGTTTGCCACCTCGAACTTGTGTGTTAAATACAATGCGTCAAAAAAAGAAAAAAGATTATAATCTTTGGCCGAGGAGACCACCATTACGACCGAGTCGTTGGCATGGTGGCCACATCAAGGAAAAAAATTACCAGCGCATGAACCACTTGATATATGCTATGTAAGCACCCCTAACTTCATATGTATGTCCATATTTGTCATTGGAATGGTGTGTGGGGGGGAGGGGGGCAGGGGCAAAGTTGATTGGAAGTGGTGGGGTGGCTGCCCACACCATAAATGGAATACAATTTGCATACAACGTTTACATACAAGAGGGGACCAGGACTCTAAGACTTATGGAAGCCTCCCCTACTCCTCCCCACCCCCCCACTCCTCCCCCACTCCTCCCCCACCCCTCCCCCCACCCCTTCCCCCTAGGTTCTTCCAGTAAGTGTTGTACAGTGTAATACATAACCTTCACCTGAGGCGCAATATTTCTTGTGAGACTGGACTATGTGGTGTTACTACTGTGAAAGTAGTGACACCACACCTGCGTTGTTATCTGACCGACAAATGTAGATCAGAAGTTCTCAAGGGCTAGCTGAGTGCATATATATATGTACCAGCATCCAAACGGTAGTCGCGACATCTCTCCATGAAATTGCGCATGTCCATATTTGTCATTGGAATGGTGTGTGGGGGGGAGGGGGGGAGGGGCAAAGTTGATTGGAAGTGGTGGGGTGGCTGCCCACACCATAAATGGAATACAATTTGCATACAACATTTACATACAAGAGGGGACCAGGACTCTAAGACTTATGGAAGCCTCCCCTACTCCTCCCCCCCCCCCCTACTCCTCCCCCACTCCTCCCCCACCCCTCCCCCCCACCCCTTCCCCCTAGGTTCTTCCAGTAAGTGTTGTACAGTGTAATACATAACCTTCACCCATATTGACCCAGAGTAAATGCGTCACTCTCGCAGGCGTATTTCGGGGTCATAACGCCCCCAAATCTCCCAAGTGCGCTCCGGTGCAGTTTATAGAATAGGAAGGACTTTTCTATGCCTATTCATCTTGCCTATGCAATGGTGGAGCAGGCGGCGTAGCGCCACCATACGGCGAAGTGTGAGACCAAAGATGACGACTGCAACGTTAGTATAGAGTCCTGTATGTTACATCACACTGCCACAATGCAAGGCGTATTTTTATGCAAAGGTTTATGAATGCTTTGCATTGATATTTAGTTTTCAGATCATATGGCTACATGTATTGCTGGTGCAGCACAATTATTATTAACAAATATGCCCAACACGTCCCTGTTTGAAATCAAACGGCCCAAGGATATTGATTTGCGTGGATATAAGGGTTACGTATTCACAAATAATCTTTGTACGGTACATTTTACGGTAAGATGTCGCAAAAAACGTTAATGGGGAATTAAAATGTAATATTTGAGCGTGTGATCGAAAGACGAACAGTATTGAACCAATAGGAAAGTGAATCGATAGCGTGACTTGAGACACATGAAGTTGTTTTCCGGTTAGTCGTGTAATCAATCATTGGTATCGATGATTCGTCTTTAAAAAATGACGACTGTACGTGATCTGGGGACGTATTTTGTCTTTGATGATCGTGTTGTGCTTGGACAAAAATCGGCGTCAAACTGTGCATTATGTTATAGGTGTGAAAGTCATGATCCTGGCCCGTTTTGGGCAGTCAGACGTTTTGGGTTCTCACATATACGTGTGGTACCCATTTGGCAGAGAAAATAGTTCAGAGATAAAAAAAGAGATTAAAAAAAACATACTACAAATCGATCAGAATTCAAAGGCTCTCCTGACTTCATAGTCAAATTGTTTTTGGTTAAAGCAGACATATAACATAGACATTAACAATCATGGCGAAGTAAATGGACATTCTCATATGGGCACAATGAAAAATAATTGCACGATCTGCTCCCGGGATTAAGAGATAAAATATGTAATAAAAAAAAAAATGTCATTGTAGTGCCCGCTCGGGCGACTCTCTCCAATTGCCCTCCAAATTTGTTATAATAGCACTTTTTTTGGGGGGTGGGGGGGGGGGGGTGGTATCTTTTTGGCTTGTTGGTTATGTTGTAACAACGCGTGCGTTATGATTCCGGGAAGGACTAGCTCCCATAGTCCTAGTCATCAAGGTGGTCATCGAGGGTCGAGACACATGTTGGTGGGGTGGGGTTGGGGGCGGGGGGCCCGTTTTAGCAGATCATGAGGAATAAATATATTTACGCACGCATATTCCAAAATTTTTAAATTGCTGCCTACATAATAACAACATGTTTTAAACACAACTTTGAATAGTGCAAGTTAATTGCGTGTAGAGAACGCCGTAAGTTTAGTTCTTTCGCGCTATTTGACTAATTATGTAAACAGATTGTGTGATGAGGGAAATCAGTTAACGTTATATCACGCGAAGTAGTATTTTTTTATATTTAATAATGGTTCAATCCTCGTCGATATGTATCTGGCGCGGAGACATTCACATAATAGATGCTTAGCTTTATATTTGTGTCCCGCCCATTACATTGCGCGGATGGCCTAAATTTTCCATTTCCTCTCATTTTCTATAGTATTTTTTGCTCTCTCTTTTTTCTCTAACTGTGTGTCTCTATTTCGCTTCTCCCCCAATTGTCTCTCTTTCTCCTTTGTCTCATTCTGTATCTACCTTATCCTTAACTTTCCCCTGAGCACAAAGAGCGATCTTTCTTTACATAATGCCGGTAAATATCTGCTCGCAACGGTGGTAAGATATGCTGACGCAGTCCCTTCTTTGACGTATCGCTGGTACGAGTGACATTTCGTCAGATTACTAACGGTGTCGATTTTTTTCTTAACTTACAATCGGTGAATCAAACGAAGGTGGTCCACAAATAAAGTGAATATACATGTAAATATATCTACTCTCTGAAATTGCCAAAAGCCAAAACAACGCTTATTTTCATCAAATTCATCTGAAGTTACATTTTCCAATTTTACTCTAATAAAGTAACTTTCGGAGTGACATAGTGACGGAAGGGTTATCAAGAAGCAGCCGTCCAAATGACAATGAAAAATCCTCAAAACTGCAGCTTTCAAGTTCACTTGTCGCCTAGCTATGAATTTTGCATGTGACCAGTGTTTTTATTATCGTATTTGGACTTCATAGCGGTATGGTATTATCCGGGCGCCATGGCAACAGACTGCCATACCGGCGGCGTATTAGTCATCTATCGCATCAAATTATTGGTGATATTCCATCGTAGCATTGTCCAGTTCCTTTGTCTGGGAGGTCCGCTCATCCATCAACCAAGCGTTCTTAGCTCAGCTCTCGATCCCCGACCCCCCCCCCCCCGCCCCTCCTTCTCAGTACCACCCTCTCGATCTCCGCCCCACTCCCCCCTCTCCGTACCACCCTCTCGATCCTCGCCCCACCCCTACCGCACTCTCGATACCCTCTCTCCAGGGTGGGTAGGCAGCCCACCCTCTCCCCCGGGTGGGTAGGCAAGAGGGGTAGATATGCCTCATATAAAGCGAGGTCGGGGGTGTGGGGGGTAGGCTGCCGTCGTGGCGGCGCAAGGGAGGGGAAGAGGCGGATGGAGGGTGGGGGTGGAGGGGAAGGGGTGGGGGAGGGGTGGGGGAGGTTCGCAATAACACCCGGTGCGATTCCCCGGATCAAGCACTGCTTCAGCTCTCCTCATTGTGACCCACGCCAACCATACACACCCCACGCTCACTTCAGACCTACACCCCATCCCGCTCCGCCCCGCTTTCCATCCTCACCCCATCCCATCCACGCCCCACACCCTTCACACTAAACCGGCCTCTTATGTCATCACGATCGACCGCTAACGTTTTCCCTCCCCCTCCCCCTCCCCAATGAAGCACCCCGCCGGCTTTCCTCACCTCGTGCGTCAGGTCCCGGCCTTAACTGGAGCGCACAGCCCCCTCCCCTTCCCTGTCCCCTTCCCCATCCCCATCCCCTGCCCCTCCCCTCCCCTTCCCTTCCCTGTCCCCTTCCCCATCCCCTGCCCCCTCCCCTTCCCTGTCCCCTTCCCCATCCCCTGCCCCTGCCCCTCCCCTTTCCTGTCCCCTTCCCCATCCCCTGCCCCCTCCCCTCCCCCTGTCCCCTTCCCCATCCCCTGCCCTCTCGTTTTCCCTCGAGTTATCCCCCTCCCCCACCCCCCGCTCCCTCCCGTTAATTCCTGTCACCTTCAGTCATTCAGCCCATAAACGCCTACCCTCTACCCCCCGGGCATGCAAATTTCCGAACGGGTAAGCGGCGACCCCCGTATATGTGTCCTCCCCCCCCCCCCCCCCGCACACCCACAGTCTGTACCCTCCTCTCCCGGCCCCTCTCCCGCACACTACCCGCCACCCTTCACCCTCTCGGTACAGTCCTTCTCGGGCGCCCAGCTAAACCGTACTCACCCTTTGTGAGTGTCATGGGGAAGAGAGTGTGTGGGGGTCAGGTAGGGGAGGGTAGAAGAGGATCGGGGGTGGCGAAGGTTTATAACACCGCGTAAAGCCACCGGTTACAACAAATCCCGTCCACCCACACCCCTCCCCCCCCCCCCCGACATCTGTCTATATAACGCTTGACAATCTCTCAGTCTACTCCCAACCCTGCGTGTATTCCCGTCCCCTCCATCACCACCCCTCCCCCCCCCCCCCCCACCCCCGGGCACACTACCCTCCACCCGAGCGACGTTACCCTATGACGAGAACTCGACCCCTTCCCGCTCTACCCCGACCCCACAGCGCCCCACCCCGCTTTAACCCCCTACCCTTCCTCCCCACCACCCTATTCACCGCGGCCGCTCCGTCGCGCTCGCCAGACTCTTTAGGGGGCTTTATTCCTCGCCTGCTTGCCCCCCACCTCCCACCACAGCCCCCCACCCCCCATGCCCTCCATGTCCCTCCCTCCACCCCTCCCCCCTCCACCCCCCCCCCCAGCCACCCGCCAGTATCCCCTCATCCCTACTGAAGGGGACAAAGAGGTCGCAATGTCAGCCGAGGCACACGGTGGCGCCCCGACCTCCACCCCCACCCCCGACCCCACACCTCACCCACACCCGACCCGACCCGACCCGACCCCACACCCTCACCCCCACCCCCACCCAGTTAATCTACGGCCTTCCCGGCTCCTACCACCTGCCATTCCTCTCCGCTCACTGTTGGTGACACCCTGTCGGTCTCCCTTTCTTGACCACGTGACCAGTGACGTAAGCAAGCGCTGCCTCAACTCCGACTCTCAAAAATGTATTATCCTACATCGGCACTTCGTCCAAACGTCCAATCGTACCAACTATGACCACGGTCGGTTTCTTTCAACACTGCTGTAGCAATAGTGAGTATATATCTTATTAGCGACAATAAATGTTGGGTGCATTCAATATTAACATATTGACAACATTATGTTACAAATGTAACATACGC
The DNA here is from genome assembly GCA_964019135.1 of Arenicola marina. Lineage (NCBI taxonomy): Eukaryota > Metazoa > Annelida > Polychaeta > Arenicolidae > Arenicola > Arenicola marina. Next base: position 29,302,385 of record OZ025253.1, on the reverse strand, counting down.
TTTAACATTTAATGTATACTAAAATAGCATTACACTTAACATTCTGAGGATACTAATTACGCAGAATGTGTGTAATATGTAATTGTTATATTACTGTATTATTGATATTTTTATTTTAAATTTATTTTTATTAGTGTTGTTGATATAATTAATGGTATTATTGATAGTATTATTAATATGGTTGGTGATATTATTATTAATATGGTTATTTATATTATTGTTATGGTTGGTGATATTATTATTAATATGGTTATTTATATTATTGTTATGGTTGGTGATATTATTATTAATATGGTTATTTATATTATTATTATGGTTGGTGATATTATTATTAATATGGTTATTTATATTATTGTTATGGTTGGTGATATTATTATCAATATGGTTATTTATATCATTGTTATGGTTGGTGATATTATTATTAATATGGTTATTTATATCATTGTTATGGTTGGTGATATTATTATTAATATGGTTATTTATATCATTGTTATGGTTGGTGATATTATTATTAATATGGTTATTTATATTATTATTATGGTTGGTGATATTATTATTAATATGGTTATTTATATTATTGTTATGGTTGGTGATATTATTATCAATATGGTTATTGATATTATTATCAATATGGTTATTGATATTATTATCAATATGGTTGTTGATATTATTATCAATATGGTTATTGATATTATTATCAATATGGTTGTTGATATTATTATCAATATGGTTATTGATATTATTATCAATATGGTTATTGATATTATTATTAATATGGTTGTTGATATTATTATCAATATGGTTGTTGATATTATTATTAATATGGTTACTGACATTATTACATTCGCCCACGCTGTGGCGACGGGTTCGCCCGCGCACTGGGGACGACGACCAGGGCTCCTTTATTAGCGGGCCGCGGTGCTACTATAGGGAGCTACAACTGAGGGAGCAGAATATTGATTGACAACTTGCCACCAGCGCGTGGCCAGGGCGTCGGGTGGCGGGGGGTGGCTGGGGTGGGAGGAGGGGGGGGGTTAGCCGCGTGGCACAGGGGGCGCACGGGCGAGTGAACGGCAGGGATGTGGGGGGGTGGAGGGAGAAGAGGGGAGACCGGGGGCGGACCGCCGCTGCGTTATGCGGCTGTTGGGGTGGAGGTGGAGGTGGAGGTGGTGTGGGGGCGGGGATGGAGGTGGGGGTGGGGATGGAGGTGATTCACTAGCGGATGAAGCTCACTATTTATAGCTCACTTTCTCTCCGGTTGCGCCTTGTCTGTGATGTGATACAACTGGGGCACGCTGTCGCAACAATACATGCTTGGCCCTTATAAACAGGTTATTGTTTTAAAAACAAATTCTTAATCTTATTGGGTGATATTATTTTTGTTTTATAATTTAGTTTTCACGCAAAATAATGTGCTTTACGAGTTTCATTTATTTTAATGGACGGGTTGATCGTATGGGATATGTTATGATCCATGTTTAGTTATGAAACTTTAGGGACGCGGAATTAATTATCTTCCTGCTGCATGCATTCCCAATGCAGCCGACATGGCAATTATCGAGAAGCCCAAAGCGTAGATCTGGCGTGGCGATGGGTGGGTGGAGGTGGGGGTGAGGGTGGGTGGAGCTGGGGTAGGGGATGTACGTGCGTGTGGTGAGTTCGGGGTAGTGGTGCGTAGGCTAGGGATAGGGTTAGGAGCGGGAGGAGGGGAGGAGGCGAACGATAAAAAAAGTCTAGGGCAGGAAGACGTAATCCGAGGCGGGACGTGAGTTGAATGGTGGGGCTGTTGGGCCGAGATAGCACGAGGCCGAGAAGACGCTCGTCAGACGCCGCGCTCGCTGTTCGTTCGCCCGACCATCCGTCCCTCCCCTCCGGCTGGCTCGCTGGCTGGCAGACAAACCGCCCCACTGCAACACCGCCCAGTTGCTTCCTTCCACCGCCTGCCTGCCACCCCGCCCGCCCCGAGCCGCTCGTGCGTCCACACCCTCTCCCTGAAGGGGTCCCCTCCCTCCCTCCCTCACTCTCCCCGCTTTGCTAACCGTGCTGGGGTGGCATCCATCCTTCCCCTCTACTCTCCCCAATCTTTCACCCCCCGGCCCTCCCCCGCCGCTCCCCCACGCACAAGCTGCCCCACCTACACCCGCCCATGCATAGATCCGTCCTCCCCCCCCCCCCATACCCACCCGCCGGACTGATCTACCTCTCTGACAGCCCTCTATCCCACTCCGCCCCACACGCTACCCCGACACCCGTCTGGCTAGCCTAGCCTAGCCTAGCATAGCCTTGCCTTGCCTTGCTTGCCAGCCACACGCCAGGCCAGCTAGCCAGCCGACTAGCGAGCCGTCCTACTACCCAGCCGACAAGGAGGAGGGAGTATGCATACGGCCCAGAGACACATCAAGCTTAACCCACCGGGGTTCAATATTAGCCAGCGAGAGAGAGTGTGTGCGAGAGAGAGACAGACAGGGGGGTAGAGTGGTGGAGAAAGACAGAGAGAGGGAGGGAGGAGAGGGGGTGCGACAGGGAGGGGTAGGAAGGTAGCGTCCGAGAAGAGAGTGAGAGAGCGAGCGAGTGACGGAGGGAGGGAGGGAGGGACGGGGAGGGGGGAGGCAGGCGGCGGGGGCCATCATACCATAGAGAGGGGGAGAGCTAGGGGGAGGGTGGACGGCCATTTCCACCCGTCGGCCCCACCGGTTGTCCGTCCGCGCGGCATAGCATACACTCATAGCACACACACATTGCACCAACGGACTGACGGAGGCGACGGTGGCGGCGACGGCGGCGGCGGGAGGACCTAGGACCAACCGACGACGGCGGGGCGGCGGTGCTGGCGTCTGGCGTGCTAAATGTCGTCTGCTACTGCCTTTCCCGCCAGTCAATGACTGAGGGAATCGCCGGACAGACGTCGAACAGACAGCTTGGTAGGGAAATCCAAATGCATGCAATGAAAGTAAGCAAAATCGTCATGATATATATTTGCAACATATATACATGGAATTATATATCTCTATTTATATCTGCGGAGTAACAAAAAAAAAGGAGGGCAAAAATTTCACCGAAAACGGATTTCCACCGTTGTGTGTGTTGATGTTGTTGTTTGCGTGCACAGCCGACAGCTGAGGTACCCAAGGCCCGCGACGCACTCACTGCTTGCTAAGGACTACCAGCACCCTGCCTGCTGCCCGCTGTCTGCTGCCTGCTGTTCTGAGAGGACCAAGCAGGGCGCCACAATCAGCACCACCATCTCTACACCCCCACCCCCCTATACACCCCCCGCCAGCGCCGCCACACCAGCACCACAATGACGGCGACAGAGACACCGCTGCCAGAGACAGATAGATAGAAAGACAGATAGAGGGCAGATAGATAGATCCATGCGGTGAGCACTTGTGGTGGCTGTTCCCATTCACCACGGACCGGAAGTTACGCAGGGGGGGAATCGGAGGCGGACGTACGTACTGACGGACGGAGGCACAAAACGTCAGTGTCACTATACAACGCAACAACCACCACCACCAAACTACCCAAGCGGATTTACCGTTTCCATAGCAACCCCCGCTCTCACCATAACGACGCCAGCGGCAGTGCGACTCCCCGGCAGCGCGTGGCGGTCAGCTGTCACACCGGAACGGTAAGTAACGTCCGCCCCCGTCACGCCACGAATGGTACGTGACAATTAAGATGTTGCGTGTCGCCGTAGTGAGCGGCGTCACGTAAGAGGCGACGTTATGAAAACATTTACTATAAATAGTAGTAACGTATGGTCTTAGAATGTAATTATGACGTGACACGGTTACTTTGATCTGAGTTACATCATGACCTCACATTGCATAGCTTTCTTGACACCACGTTACATTGCATTTGGGACACAATGCTACATTGCATTCATGACACCAAGTTACATTGCATTGGTGACACCATGTTATATGGCATTTGTGACACCATGTTACGTTGCATGGCTGACAACATGTTACATTGCATTCATGACACCATGTTACATTGCAATATGTGACACCTTGCTACATTGCATTCGTGACATCATGTTACAGTGCATTCGTGACACCATGTTACATTTCATTTGTGACACCATGTTCCATTGCATCATTCTATAGTGCAATTATTGTCAAGTAAAGTCATTTTGCAGTGGTGAGTGCCATCATGACGTCATGCTACAGTGTCATCATGACGTCATGCTACAGTGCCATCATGACGTCATGCTACAGTGCCATCATGACGTCATGCTACAGTGTCATCATGACGTCATGCTACAGTGTCATCATGACGTCATGCTAGTGTCATCATGACGTCATGCTACAGTGCCATCATGACGTCATGCTACAGTGTCATCATGACGTCATGCTAGTGTCATCATGACGTCATGCTACAGTGCCATCATGACATGCGTCAGTGCCATCATGACATGCGTCAGTGCCATCATGACATGCGTCAGTGCCAGCCAGCATGACATGCGTCAGTGCCAGCATGACATCATGGCCCATTTATGTCATCCTATGGTAACAACTTGACGTCATGTTAGGGCCATCATGACGTCATGTTGGGGTCATCATGACGTCATGTTAGGGCCATCATGTCGCCATGCTGAAATGCGCTAGTGACATATGTTATGGAGCCATCATCAAGTCATGCTATAGTTCCATCATGACGTCATCACACACCATGGGCCACCACAGTTGGATTGTTGTTACCGGTTGAAAACATGCTTCAAGAAACTTTTGGGGATGCCTCCCTGGTGTAGAGGTTAGCGGACCAAACCGCAAGTCAATAGGTCCTAGGTTCGAATCACTAAGTCTGACACCTTATCTGGGGCATGTCTCCTCCACTCACCATTCATCGTCTCGGGCGGTGCCTTGGCACAGCTCAAACCCTTGTGTGCACAACAACGGCCCAAAACACCAATTCATTTCATTTAAAGAACGTTTGCGGTTTCAGCCACTCTTGTGCCCCTACACTATGGTGGGGATGGAGGGAGGGGACAACATGACCAAATAGGTGTGGGAGCAGCACAACACGAATGGGATCCACGCCACAATATTGAGGTACCATGGATACACCAGTCGGTAGCATATATACATGAATATATCTACCTATATTTTCCTGCCCTTTCTCTAGTCAACGTCTGGCACACCTTAATCTCGCATATATATATACATCGCTGGAGATCCATATTTACATACCATTGCAGCCTTGACGTTCCGCATATATATATATAACAACTACACCTCTACAACTAGCCCCCCCCCACTTCACCCCCCCGCCCTTCCACTCACGCCCGACTGCGGCACAGCCAACCCGCCCCCCCCCCGCCACCACCGCCATCGCCCCCACCCATTCCCCCAAGAAAAAAACCCGCCGCCCACACAACGCGCCCCACCCCCAACCCCACATTGGCGTGCCTGGTAACGACTCGTTGTCGGTACCTGGTTCCGTACACTAGTCCAGACGGCTGTATGCGAGGCCCACATTGGTTCATATTGCATACACCTTGCAATGGTGTAGCATAGTATATACATATGGATATACAAGCACACACACACACACACACGCAGGCCGACGTGCACAGTAGTATTACAGCCTCCTGGCTCTGCATACCCAATACGACCATCATGGATTTAAGAGGTGAACGCTTGAGTACTTGGTCTAGGTCAGTCCGTGAGAGGGGCGGGGTGGGGGGGGGGGACTGGACCAGGGGGCCGGATGAGAGGGGTAGGGGGCTGGGTAAGGGATGTTGGAGATGGTAGGGTGCGTGGGTGGGAACGGGCTGTGCCGTTCTCTGGTCGCCAATATTATACATATACCAGTTTAACCGTCTAACTATATGCGTTTTGGTCAAGAAGGGTGGGGTGGGGTGGCGAGAGAGTTGGGGGCGGGGGGCTGGAAAGTGGGTTAAAGGATTGTGGGTTCGGCATAGGTATAGATGTGCGTGCGTGTCGGTGGGGGGGGGGAGGTGTGAGGGGGGTCGGGGATGGTAGTTAAGTTGCTTACTGCTGTTTGCCGTACAGTGCATGTGGGTGTGTTATGAAGTGCGTGGGTGGATTCTGGCCTGTTGAGCTGTTGAAATGGAGGGGGGGGGGGTGCTTGGAGTTTGGGTGAGGGTGGCTGGCGGTTCTGGCTATTAGGGGTGGAGCAGGTGTGGGGTAGTGTGTGGTGGGAGAAAGAAAGAAAGAAAGGGGGCCGGTGAGTGGGGTGTCCCAGGGGAATGGATATTTCATGCCCAGTAACCAGGCGAACGCGTGCGGTGAATAACATGGCGAGTGCGGCTTACTCGCTGCATGTATGTGCCTCAGTCTACGCGGAGGTGTGGGGGTCGAGTGTTGTAGTGTAGGGTAGGAGTGGAGAGGGGCGGGGAGAGGGAAAGGAGGTATGGGAGGGGTAGGGGTAGGGGGGGCTGGGTGGTGGGAGGGGCGGCGTGGGGGGGGGGGGCGGCGAGGAGCCAGATGCCGGGGAATAAATATGTCCTCCATGTCATTATGTCATTGTTATTGAGCAGATGTTACCCCAGGATTTTATTGTGTGGGAGTGGGATGGGATGGGGGCCGAGGGGGGGGGGGGGGGGGCGGTAGGCGGGCGCTCTATATGTTTAGGCCACATTTATGTCTGTGACTGGAACAAAAATGGTAATTAATAGTGATAATATTATCCAACGTTACAAGATTGAAACAAGTTTGGTCACATAAATTATTAGAAGATAAATATACTTTTAAGGCTAATTAAAAGGGATTTTGTGGGTGGGGCACTACGTACCCTAAGACTAAGAGTGTAATTATCCAAATTAACTTTGAAAATTATGCCTCTTCACTTCTTTTTGTGTTATCCACCGTCCCGGGAGGTTCCTCGGCCCAATTTAGCCCTTGTGTGCACAGAAGCGGCATTAAACACCAACATTTCATTACTCATATGTGGCCTGCATTACCATTACAACCAATATTAGTGGACAGTTCATATTTGGATTTCGCTGGATTTGGGATGTCTTTGTAAGGTAACGCATTGAAACTTCAATGCAAATAACATACGAATACGACCTTGGCTGTCCGTATGTTGTAGTCATGTTGTGCACATACCATGTCTCGTATTTTCCCGTATATGTAGCGGTACCAGTATCACGGCAATGGTCTGCAGAATAAGCATCAATTGTTGCACATCATCTGCTTTTAGGTGATAAAAATGTAAAAATTTCAGTGGAAAAACTCCGTGCTAGCAATCGTTGTTCGGTCTACATCGACGCACTTTTCGAGAGATGAATTTTCTTAGCTTAAATAACACTTTTTGCTGCATCTACGAATCCATTACTCGTCTGCGTTGATCAATAGCCGCATGTACACAGCGCAGTGGGTCATGTAACATATTGTCGTTTGCGCCAATATTTCTCTCTACTGGTTTTTCTTTGTTGTGCTTTACTGTGTGTATATTGTAAGACGATTATTTTGCTGGGCGGATCAACAAAACTGGACGGGTGGGGGGGGGGGGGGTTGACGCTTCAAGAGTGATTTATTGGCCTTTCTTAACGAACGCTCCCCCCCCCCCCCTCACCCATAATCCCTACACCCCCAGCCCACTTCCCTCCCCGATCGAAGCCAGGATCCGCGTAGTAATTCCAAACCCTGTTTCCAGCTTCACCTCTGTAATCGCCACCATAATAGGTCTTGTTAATATTCCCGACCCGCCGTCTTGTTCCCTATAACGATTGGCAAATAAAAGCAATCTGCATTAATGTCAGAAATAGGGACTGGCAAGGTGGGGTGGCGGTGATTGTGCGATATAGGGCAGAGGCCAGTTGTGTTTACCAGCAGGTCCCGCCTACGGGGCTAATAATAGTCGATAGCCGAGCCTCAGCCATCGATTTTCTTCTCGCAGGTGGTGATGCCTTAGAACACAAGGCACGCTTCTTAATTTCCCGCTTCTTTTGGCTAAATGTCGTCTGCTAGTCTGTTCCTCGCGTGCGGGTCGATGGCGAGATAGGGTTGCTTGACGGCGTCCGCTGAGAGCCTGGGGTTGGGGTGGGTGGGGGGCCCGGGGGGGGTTAACTAGAGAGAGAAGGCCAAGGGTATTTGTTAAATGTAGAAAAGAACGGGGTTTCTATATGGGTTGTTTGTCTCCCTGTCTCTCGTGTAGTTAAGTAGCTGCCATTAAGTCAACACGGAGGTCAAGAAGTACGGGTCAGGCGTTGACAAATGACAAAAGCTTGATGGTTGTAAACCTTGAACCAGAAATCGAAGACTTCGTTGTGTCTCTTCATCGGGATCACATGTAAAACCTTAAACCGGGTGATCCTGCATTGTAAAATACAGATTCAAATGTTCTGCATTATCCGGATTGTTAGGTTATAAACGCAGAGAATTAGATATTCGCTTTTGGAAATTTTAATTATTTGTTTTTATGAAGAAATAAAATCGTTCCCCTTATTGGCCTGCTGCGTTTAAGAATAATATTAAGATTAGATTGAGCAAATTGTTCCCCAGTGTCCAGAACACTATTACCCATCATGCACTGCAGGTTCTTTGGTTTCACCTCACGATGAATAATTCATGAGCACATCACTCTCACCAAGCAATCCCATCGGCATTCTCTTAACGCATGAAACGACCTTCAAGCGACGGTCAAGGCGTGCTATTACCTCCAGCATATCTCACGTATAACTCACACCTTCCTTTTACTATAATAATCTATTTCATGGGCTCAATCAAACATGAAAGATGGACCGGTTTACTCAGGGTTCGGCTCAGGGGAGTTTCACTGTGTATAAACATTTATATCGGTTAAAGCTGGCTCAGTCCCTGGTGACACCTCATGAGCTAACCTAAGTACATATCTAAGGATCACGGTGGTCCCCAGCGTCCGGCGGCCCGTATCCCTATGTCGGTCTGTGTGTCGACAAGATCGATGACTTGGCGACTTAATCGCCCTGACTACATTACATCCCTGCTCGGCAACCGCGGCTGCTGCTGCTGCTGCGGATGCTGTTGCTACTGCTGCCTCAACCAGAAGCCAAAGGACGCCGCCTTCGAGGCCTCGGCATTACCATATTAGCAACCCGACGCCTCTACCGGGTGTCAAGGTGTCTGATTACCTGCGGTTTAAGTCGGGGAGGGGAAAAAAACGGTTCGGCAATCATCGTGGGATGTGCTCCAGAGATCGTTTCTTATTGTGGCGTTGTTGTGTATTGCTCGGTTAGCCTGTAACCGCGATCAGTATGTAGATTTATAAATCCTATCTTTGGGACATAAATGTGTGTGCCCCTTGTTGCTCGGTTACGCCGGTTCTGAGAGTGTTAAGACTTCTTAATGCCCGCTTTAGCAACAGAGTATATGTTTTGTTACCCCGTATTGCTCGGTTAATCGGTAATTAGACTTCGAAATTCTAGTTTTTATGATACATATGTATATATATATATATATATATATATATATATATATATCGTTGCTTAGTTAGTTGGTAGCTGGGATCGTTATTCAGAAATTATCGTTTTGCAGATCAATTTTGTTCTTTGTTACTCGGTTAACCCTCTACATTACGTGTACTATGAGTACGAATTAAAATATTCATATATTCCGCTGCGGCCATCCGTATTTAGGCCTAGCCAACTTCGCTTAACTGTATCCGTTCCTGCTCGGTTAGTACAGGTGGCTGCCGAGATCGGTATTTAGACTTCGAAAGCCTGGCTTTGCTGAAAACTGTGTATCCGCTGCCAAAGGCGTGGTCAGGTTGGCGAGATTGGTATTTAGACTTGAGCTGAATACCGATGTGGCTCGGTTTGTCCTGGTCATTGAGGAATCTTATCTCTGCTGGAGATATATAGCCAACTGCATTGTACATATGTCTACTGCACGTGTACATTTTATTACCTATGGTAGCAATATATTTCTAATCTGCCCTTCATGGATTGCTATATAACTATTCCCTTTCATGGATAGTCGGAGTTTACCTACATATACACGTATTGCAGTGAGTGGGTGTCAGCCTCGTCGATTAAATCACTCATCTGAAGGTCGATTCTCCTATCCCAGATGCCGCCTGTGACATAAGTATCCATGACTTGTATAACGAACTGCATTGGGGTCTATTTATTAAGAATCGGGGTTATGGGCCGGGCCCATATAGCATATATACTATCGCACGACTAGTTATATTTCTTTCCATCTAGGCCTATATAGACCTAGATATATATGTATATGTGTCGACACTACGCTAAGAATGCACATCATATATCCGACTAATTAAGTATCATCATAACGTCCACAATCATATCTACGCAATGACGATGGTTGGTTGGTGGAACGTTCGCCGATGGCATCAAACATTGACCACGCAAACCCTGATGTAAGGTTCGCGTAGGTTTACATATGCCATGCCTTGGTTATGTCATGCTCTGAGATGGTTGAGGTTCATACATATAATGCAATAAGGTTGATAAATTTATATATGTCATGCTTTTAGGTTTTGTGGATTTATATATGTCATGCTTTTAGGTTTTGTGGATTTATATATGTCATGCTTTTAGGTTCTATGGATTTATATTTGTCATGCTTTTAGGTTTTATAGGTCATTCTGTTATAAGTTTATATTGATGATGCGTTTAGGTGTATGCGCTTATATAAATGCCTTGTTGCCTTGTTCCAGCTGACCTGCCGGCCGGACGATGAGCATTAAAGGGAGCCCCACGAATCACTACCACCAGGACAACTCGAATCTCGTGCCCTCCCCTGGCCAGGTGGCGCTCTCCGTCACCGTGGCGACGACCCCCCCGCAGGCCGCCACCCCCGGCCCGCCCCCGATGACCCCGCCGACGTCGGGGATGGGGCCGGTGGTGGGGGGCCCCCCGCCCATGCAGGACCCCAACCCGGCGCCGCCCCGGATATCGGCCGCCGAGCTGGCGCTGCTGACGGAGGCGGCGGCCACGAAGAACGGGACTTTCCAATGCACGCTGTGCCAGAAGCAGTTCGGCTACAAGAACGGTTTGATACGTCACGTCCGGTTGACCCACGTAGGGGAAAAGCCCTACCAGTGCAACATCTGCCAGCGGCGGTTCGGCTACAAGCACATCCTGATGGAGCACCAGAATCTGCACTTCGGCAACCGGCCTTACGCCTGCAACATGTGCGACAAGAAGTTCGCGGCGCGCTCGAATCTCATCCAGCACCGGATGGTGCACAAGCGGCCCTTCAACTGCACCATGTGCAACAAGCGCTTCGACCGCGAGGACCAGTTGAAGAAGCACCTGTTCGCGCACCCGCAGTCGCTGCTGACGTGCAACACGTGTAAGTACGCGGCCACCAGTCAGACGGACCTCAACAAACACATGATGGAGAAGCACCAACCGGAGTCGCAGCAGCAGTTGGCGGCGGCGGCGCGGGCGGCGGTGATGGCGGCGGCGGCCGTGGCGCAGGCTCAGGCCGGCCAGCACCCGCCGTCCTCCACCCCGACGAACGGCACCCCGCCCGGCAGCGGCAGCGGCAGCGGCCTCCCGCCGGCGGCGTCGCCCCACTACGACTCCGGCGGGTCGGCGGACTCAGTGCGCTACATGAATATGATGAACGGCATGCGGGTGTCGATCCCCAACCACCCGGGGTCCGAGCGGGGCAGCCCGGAGAACGGCGCCATGGTGCCCCGCCAGACCGAGGCTATCACTCCCCCGGACGGCGGCGGCGGGGGCGGCGGGGGCGGCGGGGCCCAGGAGTCCCTGGCGGCACAGGGCTCGGGAGGCAGCCTCTCCCCCGGGTCCCACATCTCTCCCGGGGCCCGTCAGACGTCGCTACTGGATGCCTCGGGTCGGGGTCAGCGGATCGACGCCATCTGCCACCAGCTGAGCGCGAGCGTCGCGCCGCCCCCGGGCTTCGTCAACCCCTACCACGGCGTCATCGTGAAGCAGGAGGCCATGGAGGAAGACATGCACGACAGGCCGCACTATCCGTCCTCCGGCGGCGGCGGCGGCGGCGGCGGCGGCGGCGGGGACCTCAACGGCCTGCCTCCCCTCTCCTCCATGCTGCAGTACACCTCGGCCGGACTCCCCCACTCTCACCCTAGCCAATACATCTACTCCTCGCTGACGAGCAGCGTGGCCGGGTCGCTGAACAGCCTGGTGCCGCCGCCCATCCCTTCAATTCCGGCCATCGCCGCCCTGAGCCCGGACGAGAAGCAGCCGCTGGGAACGGCGTTGCCAGGGATCCACGAGGTCTTCTCCCGCCGAGCCCAGAAGCTGCCGCCCTTCGGCAACTTCTCCATGCCGACCCTGTTCTCCGCCGCCGCCGCGGCCTCGGCCGACAACCGCGGCATGCCCCTCAGCATGCCCCCCGAGCTGACCCTCTCCATGATGTCCCCGCCTCCCTCCGCCGCCTCCTTCCCGGTCGCCAACTCCGGGGTCGTGAACCCCACCCAGCGGCCCACCGCCCAGCTGCCCCCCATCGCCCAGGTCCTGCGCCACACCAAGGACCAGGCGGTGCAGCACTCGGCCCCTATCCCGGGCTTCCCGTCCCTTGACGACGTGCTGTCCTACTACATGAGTCAGGGGAAGCTGTTCAAGTGTCAGCACTGCAACATACTGTTCTTCGAACGCGGCATGTACTTCTTACACGCGTCGCTCCACGGGCCATCCAACCCCTGGGAGTGCAGCATCTGCCATAAGATCTGCTCCGACAAGAACGAATTCACCCTGCACTTCGTTAACCAGCAGCACAACTCCTGACTACAAGGCCTTTCCCGATTCTATGAGCGACTCCTTCTGCTGCAGTACTGGGGCGCCCTCTTTGGTGGAGAGGAGACATAACACGGTGATATCCGTAAATAGAAAAAAAAAGGGAGATGATAAAACTGCCATACGAGAACAAAGTTCCAAACGCTAAACCACTCACTCTGTCTGCCTAACGCCACCTAGTGGTCGAGTCCGATGTCACGGAGAGACATAAGTAGGTCACGTCTGGCTGGCTCCCTGTAACAGTGATACTGCAACTCCTCTGCTGACAAATTGGAATACATGTACTTCACGTTCGCGGTTCCCGACCGACGTCTGTAACGACGCACGTGATTGGTTATCCTGGGCATGACGTCACGGGATCCGCGGGATGAATAAAGCGAGCTGGTGCCGATGGAGGATGTGATTAAGTAGTACGGCATGTGAGGGTACGTGAGGTGCTGCCCTCACGCGGTAGACACGGGGATCAAGAAGTGAGCGCCGATATCGCAATTCATATAACGGGACGGTTAAAATAATTGTCACAATCATTAAGTGGTTAAATTATGCTATGACTCCGGTCTATTGTCCGTACCAGCAACGGTCCAACTCGTCACTACAACCCGCCATTATGCGAATGCTTCCGTCGTATACGTACCATGCCCACAGGGGGTAAAGAAACGCATTCATGAATCCTACTTACTTGTCTCGAGCCTTGATTCTCGCGTACAACGAATGCCATTCAGCTTACTAGTAGATTTGAACTACAGCCTGCGCATACGAAAAAAAAAAAAAAACGTTTTTCTGTCGTACTCGTCCGCTGGTGAAATCGCTGCTACGGTTGCATTGAATGTGTGAAATGCAACCGTCCAATTTTATTGTAATTTATGGCTAACGCATTGTATACAAAAAAAAGATGGAAGTGTATTTTTCAGTAGTAAAAGTTAACGTTAAATATATTTTTAAAATCGGTTATATATGGCTTGGTGAGTGATTGCTCATGAGCGAAGCCTTGTTTTGTATGACAGCTGCTGGGAACAAGTGCAAAAGCAGCCTGCACATATGAATCATGTTAGCCCTACCTCCCGATTTGCAGCGAAACATGAGTGAATTAAAATGGCTTCCTTCAATCCGCCTAGGTCAAACCATATACTGCTGTGAAGACAACGTAAAAGGGAGAATGTATATGATTCTTGCTGAGTTTTATTTTCAAAACTTCGAGCAATCGAATAGCAACAATTTATATGCTGATGAGAGTTTTATTTTTATATGTGTCAATTGAATTGGTCTATTGTTGTGTTACTAAATTATATGTTGAGTCAGTAGGACTTTGTTTACGTGGTTGTGACGTTTATATTTATTTCTTTATATATATCTACACATATATTTACATAAACCCGCGTTTTGTCCTTCGCCGCCCGGTCTTCAGATCTGATGAGTCTTCACCAATGCCCGATAGATGGCGACACCTATATGTCAGCTGTTCACGAATTATTGCTTGACCAATTACTACAGTTTGGCTTTTTACGCTGTTAGTATTGTGCAGTTGGGGCTTCAGTCGGTGTTAACGCTATACAGAGTTCATCGGTGTAATGTTCGCGACGTGTGTTAGTGATATAGCATTATGCGTGGCGACATCTAGCGACAAAAGAAGTGATGTGGGGATGACGGGCAGTTATCAGGGGAAGCCAGGTACGCTTCCATGCTGAGCCGCGAAGTATGTACTGTAACCACCGTGTTGCGTGTGATTTGCTGCTTGTCATTTGTTGACCCGCTAACAGTGCTTGGGGTTGTATATATATATGGTCTTTGTATATAACGATATACAACTGAACCTGAATGGTCTCAACTGAATGGGGGACACAGTGTGTCAAAGAGGGTCGCGAAGACGTCTAGAGATATGTGTTTGGTAAAGTGATCCATGCGCTGAGCGTAGCGTTAAATTTATATCTCAACAAACTTGACGGGGGAAGGTTCCGTATGTTGGAACAGCGCTGAACACTATGTGAAGTTCTCCCGCAAGGAGGCGTTACAGTCGTCGCCATATTGATTCTGCCCGGTTCCCGGCTAATCACTCATGATATAGACCTGGGGCCGTATTCATAATCCCCTCGTAAGTTACGCACGAAAAGTGCATTTTTAGTCTTAGCCTCACCAGCTCGTTGTGGTGGGGTTCATGATTATGAAATCCTTTTTAATATAATTTTTGCACTTTCTTTATTCAGAAAATTCACTTTCTTTATTCAGAAAATCCAGTTCTTGTGTGGCTACTTATGTATTTTGAACCCGATAATCGCTCGACAAATCTTCCACTTAGCGCTAAGTCTAGTGGCGTAGCCTAAGTGGCGATTAGGAATACGGTCCCAGGTTGGCTTCGGTGAACATACGGGAAGTGCACGAGAGGCAAGTGAGAAGTTGTTGCGCCCTCTTTCGGAGGATTTATCCATGCGGGTTACGTCTTTGTGCTGACGTCACTACACACGTGTGTTTGTCCCCACTCGTCTAAATGTTTATTTGGTACTAATGTTGAGATCTTTAGTAACTTTAACATTCATGCTGAATGAGCCGCCGAGTATTGGTTGGTGTCACGTGACGGTGTGTTGAGACGGGGCATCCGCCGTTTCGATGCTTCCAGACTCGCCAGGTGTCACCACCGGCTTTGCTCCGTTTCGCTCTTTGGTTCGAGCGCAGTGGCAAGAGACCTAGGTAAGCTGTTTTATGTCCCTTGGATTGTGCTGCCATCTAGCGAATGAGTTGACAATATCCCAAATGGCATCACGGAACGATATAACACAAAACTGTCGATGGAAGAGGTCTTGTTGATTTCATGATCTGGATTTTTGAAAAACAAAGCATTCTTCTGTTAAACTGGCGTCGGAAACAAAGGTGTCAATTAAAATAAATAACCCAGGGAAAATACATACCCGAGAGGTTAAGTATTACATAGTATACTTATTTAAAAGGTCTTGAAATGAATGATTATCAAAATTGATGGCAAGAAGTTTATTATTATCGTAGGTGCATTGCGGCAGAACTGCCGACAATACTTACTAAGCTTTATAAAACAAGGTACAAATTACAGTGGATCCGATCATAATGTACACGTGGAAGTCCCCGAGACGTATCGGAAAGTATTGTGAAGAGAGAACTGATTCTTGTCAGCGAGACTGAGGGAGGCACTCGTGTACACGGTAAATAGTTGTTGTAATGATCTCAGTGAACAAAAATGTCTATTGCTGTCTAAACGTGACTTTTCTTAACCGCTACATTGCGTAATCTCAGAAGGGTTGTAACTGGAAACAGACGCTGCGCGCTCCATGTTAATATGTATCAAACCATATGTCAAATGCATCGAATTTTTAAGGTGCGAGAGTTATTTAATCCTATGCGGTGACGTTATGATTGTAACTCCGCGCTGTCCGTGAACAAACCTCGTGGCGCACATGTTGTATTAATAGCCTGGCTCTGCGAAACGTCTTGTCATTCGGTGATCAGTGTTCTCAAGTATTGTGTACAGCGTGTACGACTTGGTAAACTCGTGTATATTGTCTTTGGCTGCGTGCGGATGGGTGCTAGCGATGATGTTCCGGGGCATTGGTGGGTGGGTTGCTGTGATGAACGCGCGCCGTGAACGGCATTGATGTGGCATTAGAAGGCGCGCGTATTTAGTGCGATGTGGACGGCTATGCGATGGCGATGCGTCATGCACAGGTTAACGTCATTGCGTAGTAGATCGCATAGTTCGACGTCATGGACGTCATGGTAGAAAGCAAAGCTTGACGTCATGACGGGTCAGAATGCGTACATTGACGTCACCGCGTGGTAAAAAGCATAGTTTGACGTCATGACGGGTCAAAATGCGTACGTCAACGTCACTGCGTGGTAGAAAGCATAGTTTGACGTCATGACGGGTCAGAATACGCCCGTTGGCGTCACTGCGTTGTAGAAAGCATAGCTTGACGCCACGACGGGTCAGAAGGTCCTTTAGTGCTAGAAGGTATGGATTAGCGTTAGAGCCTTGAATAGAGGGTTTAATATATGATATATATATAAAAGTATATATGAATATATAACCATGGACATCACCGGTGAGGACGACGGCTTCCAATGCTTAGGGCAGCATGACAGCAACAAGGTCATAGCGTCGGTACGTACGTCAGTAATCCATAGACGATCGCCGATAATCTTCTGACGAAAGATGAAGGCGGAACAGCGACTTTACCCCAGCACTCCGACAGGCGCAAGCACGCAGGCATGTTGTGTTCTGTATTGTATCTAGTAATTTTTAAACGTTACATTCTCGAAGCGAAAAATTAAGTGTCGAAATCAAAGTGGAACATTGTGCTGCCATACCTTACGTTTGGTGGTCAAGAGTTTAAAACTACCCCTGCAAAAGTCTGATGGCAATCAAATGCGTGGAACATTGAGAAAACCGCCAAGCTGGTATTTCGATCAATATCATTCGTCATTCGAGAAGAAAACAATGTGTATGAGCAGGTTTCTTCTTGGCCTGATCTAACAACACCAATGGTATGTCACTTGATATTAGCTCTATACAGAACTTGTATAAGCTTTGCAGGAATAGTTTTGAAAGTCGGTTTCATGGTTCTCCCATTCAAAACAATACCATCCTTATTTATGCGGGATTGGCCTTGTATGCCGAAATATGTGTTTCTCATTCGTGGTGAATCAAAAGAACACTTGTTTTATTTTCGCAGGTATTCAGTATATTTATTTGATTGTTAAATATCCAAGACTGGTTCTTCTCTTCCAGTTACTTATTGAAGTACAACAGTGTGTTTAACCATGTGCCAGTTCTGCGATTATGTGTTTTTACGTTTGAGTATAACGTTAAGGGAGGGTTTGCAATATCACGGAGCGTTTATATACGCTGGCTGAGATACTTATTGGTGTACACGGCAAAATAATTACATTCTGTCTGAAGGAGACCACGAAATCAAACTGCTATGTTACGTCACCTGGGGCGTGTGTACGCGTGGCTTACCAAACGTTCGATAGAGTTACCACATTTGGGCGTTTATCAATGTCATTTCGGCATTTATTAATGTCGTTATGTGCCGCAACCCACCTCAACTCAATCCGTCATCTTGCCTTCCCCGTCCGTTGGTACCTACGCATTGGTAACCAGGAGGAACCCGAACTCGTGACGTCACGGAGGTCTTTCTGCAGGCGGTGACCTTGGGCGGTGACCTTGGGTGGTGAACTAGTTGAGAGCCATCCAAAGTTTAACGCACGAAGCTATTTCATTTTCTGCTATGTTAAATTTATCTTCCACTTGTTTGCGCTTATTTTATTATGTATATAAAGCTGGTCAGTTTGGCGCTATTGGCTCCGTTCGAGACGTTGGCATATAGTGTTGCTTGTAAATAATTGCGCTTAATGAGATGTAAATGGAACGCAATCATGGTATCTTCTTTGAATTTGTCCTTTTTTTGTTCTGCTTTGAACTTCATAGCTTTTTTATATTTTTCAAATTATTATTTTTTTAGTCAGATGCACACTTTTTTGTGCGAAAATGAATATTAATTTTTTATTCATAAGCTGCATCGTTGGACACTTATGAGACCAACTTGTGAGATATATTGTGAGCGTCAATGAACAGTGGAGCTATCTTAATGTATGCGTTTCATGCAAGCTTCTGTGTTGTAATGTTTTCTCCATGTGAGGTGTTGTAATCAAACTTGCATCAAACTCTCTCAGACAAAAACTGCTTCATAACGTGATGTCTTGTTTTTTTCCGTGTAGTCAAGAGAAAAGCGACAAAAAACAATAAAACGTATCAATTGTGTTTTCAATCAGGTTATTGTCTCTTTCTCTACGAATCCGATATTGGCATACTCTCATTGACAAAACGGTAACGGGAAAATTTTATTCAGAATTGATGAATGGTACGGTTACAGTGTTAGTTCCACAGAGTATATGCCGTGCTTAATGGCATACCTCTGTAAAAGATGGATTGCAAAGTAGTGACAACAACAATTCTTTTATGCGTATGGCGCTAAATATCGACATAACAACGTTTACATATTTGACATAATAACCTGCCCCCCACCTACACACGCCGAAATCCCCTCTACCTATTCATTACTTGTACATACTTTAAATGTCTAACTTTAGATGGCGGCGCTTTGCCTCGATTAAAGTCCAGCTCATAAGAGTCAACGGGAATGTCGAGATATTAATCCGAACATATTACCCCAAAAAAATGAAATACCGGTTACCCACTGGTTAGCCCCTCTCTTAACAATATCAACTTATCTGAATATGTACATAAACTCTTCACTTGCCTATGGTTAACAATCAAACCGGAACTTACATCTACGTCACTTGGTGCGCAAATTACGGCTTTGATCGATCAGAATGGATACCCAATTTGTACAGATTTCGTCACTGAAACGTGCACCACTTTTACCAAACTATGAGCCACATAATTTGCACACCCACCCGGTTTCTTCAATATTTACTCCTTGTGTGGATATATTTACGCAGAAGGTGGAATTTAAGTGAACTATGCTCGAAAGCCAAGATAACTGACTGTGAGCAATCATGTTTTCAGCTATTTCACACAGTTGCAGTTGCTACAATGAAATTTAAGAGGCATTTAAGAAAAAATGGCTAAATAAATCAGCAATAGTCTGTTCGTGTTAACAGTGAACCAACCCCTTAACGTTGAGCCAGCTGATGTGATTGTCCTTGATAAAGATTAACAGAAGACAAACAATTCCGTGTAGGGCCCGAATGTGAGATATATTATTGAAGAAGACCGACGTAGTAAGCTACGCCCCCCCCCCCCGTCCCCCTCCTTTTTCCTGCCACCTGCTGAAATCCCCAGCAACAAGGGTCGAAAAACAAGGGAAGGAATGTTTGAACCAGTAACTGACATTTTAGTAAAACGGGTGAACTTTGTTTATGATTATCACGAGTTTGAGGGAGCCTTGGTTTGTGACTCACTATATATATCATGCTTGAGAGTCTCTTAACCTTTACCTTATTGCGGGTGGGCGGTGGTGGGGGGCGGGGGCTTTATTATAATCATTTGTTAGAAGCAGCTGAATAATCTATGTAAACCAATACAATTGTCAAACATGTGTCAGTAGCTTCCTCAAAGTATTTCATTTTGTCATATTCAGTCTTTGTGATTCCGCAAGAGGATCGCATTCCGGAGACCGCGTAGACTGTTCCAACTTTTCTTAGAACGGACATCCTGGCAGGCGCCTGAACGGGAAAGGATGTCTTTACCTAACTGAAATGTGTATGTTTCTGTCCATGAAATCCGATTAGCTGTCCGGGTCGAGTCTTCGTTGTCACTATGGTCAGGACGTAGGCCTCTCCCGGTCTTGAGACCTGAACACATCACTGTTGCATGACTTGCATGGATGACGTGACCCCATGCTGAACTGGCACTTCGCATCAAATTCCTACTTGTGACGTCATAGCTCACTCGGTTATCTTCGGTGCGTGGTCGGGAATGTCCGTAATGGCTCACACAAAAATTGTTTTGCGACCCTGTGGCGCTGAGAATTTGTTAACGCCCCTATCCCATCCGATATTGGCAGCTAATGCCTAGCCTTTCACGAACATGATCCCCATTGAGTGTTCACGTACTTTAATCCTTGCATAGTGTTCCGAAACGGAAGTTTACAACGTGAGACATACCGTCAGCATAAAGTAAAAGGTGGCATAGTTTTCATCAAGTAATGCATGAGCAGGTTCCATACTTGTTAACATTTGTTTGTATTATCTTAACTGCTTCACCTGTTATTATATATTTACACCCCCTAAGTTTATGTTTCATTTCCTTAACAAAGAAAATTGTTCAACACTGCTAATTTATCTTTTTACAATATCATTTCCACTCTTTTGAAATAATACCTGACACTAGTGGGCAGCGGTGGTTGCGATGCAGCAAAAGACAGGAGTGGTGGGGGGGTGGGGGGGGGGGGTGGAGGAGGTTAAAGCGTCTAAAATACAGATTGCCAAAGACACACCACAATAAGACCAGATAACGAAACTTCACCTAAATATTAACCCTCAAATTATTTTACTGGCGCCTCCCTGTCTGCTGGTATTACCGTACTAATACGAAAGGGTAGTTACGTGCCACACCGAACTTATCACCGGCTTTGGGCCCCCTTTGATCGAAGTCAAGATGTGATCAATTACCGATTTCCAAACCCCGAAGCGCGAACTTTTGGCGCCCCGACGGCTTTTTTTTTTAAACCGATGCGGTTACGGTAACGATCAAAGACAGCGGAGCGAACCTGTAATCTACAGTTAATAACGGGCCAATCACGCACTGAATTAACACTGGGAGAAGGGGAATCTCTCTGATGCATGCGGAAATCACAGACCTATAGAAATCGGGCAAGGGGAGCGCCCATTACCGTCTTAACTCGATGGAATTATGATATAATTGGGCCGTGGAGCAATAGAGCCGAGGCAAAAACAAACATGGGACCCAGCGACACCTGTCGGAAGATTTAACAAAGGGGGAAAACAAACAAAGGAGCAATGAGCAATTAGCGAGCATCGCTTATCTCATTTCCTCTAGCGTAGGTTAGAAGTGGCTTCGCTTGTGATAGATGGTTATCTCTTGATCTCTGTCGCCTGATACAAAACCACGTGACGGCGATCAAAGACGAGTTTATAAAAACAGAGACCGAAGAAGGCTCATATGGGAAAACAACAACAAGCCATTCATTGTTCTTTAGTTATCACCTGATAAGTTTGTTTTAGCGGGACAGACGTAAATTGCGAGCTATTGCACAGACGTACCTTATCTGTCTCAGTCTAATATTATCCCCAACATAGCGCAAAGATCAAAGTGGACCAAGAAGATTTTCTCGCTGATAAACCCCGCAACGATGCTCTCTTATCGATCGGCCAATGACGTGAATTAGAGAAAAATAGGTGTTAAACGTTTGTTTTATGTTGTTTTGCCTTTCTATGCCTTGCAAATCAAGGGCGCGATGTGAAGTAACGATCAAGTCATTTATCTATTAACCTTCTTTGTTGGCAATACGGTAAAGTGGGCGGTGACTTTTCTTCGGGGTGAAGCCATATCTCTTTTATATCTAGCTGGGTGACGGGGGGGGGGTGAGATTATTGCCAATATTTAATTTATAGCTACCCCCTCCCCAACCAGCTCTCGGCCCTATTGTTTCGTCTCATTTGAACGCACTGTGAGCAAATGATACTGGGGACGAGTGAGGAGGGTTAGCGGGTGGGGGGGGGGGGGGTGTCGAAAGTGGTAGTCAATTTGCGCCCGCTATTCGCAAAAAAAACAATAGACGAGCTTTGTCATAATGCAACCGTTTGGTGCGTTTCGATCGTATATATGTATAACATATTTGACATCTTACGTGAATTTCGTTCCATCGCTACCATTGTGGTCGCCCATTACATAGCATCATGAAGTTATTAAAAAAGTTAAAATTGTAAAGAAATCGCCGCGACAGAAATATGTACATAAGGTAGTTCGCGCGAGATCAAATCATTAGAGAGCGTTCCATTGATGAGGTGCCATCAATTAGAAGTCCCGGTGAGGACAACTTTCTGTTGGTAGATCAGAAAGGTATGGCTATAATCAACGTATCAACAGGTGAAGTATAGTTATTAAACCGGCGGGTGTGAAATTCTGAACAACGGTTGAGAACCATGTTATATATCAGTGGCACGCGACACAAAGCGCCACACCTCCTCCACCCTCACCCCCATGGATATTAACCCCATTCACCGCCCAAACAGACCCCCCACCACCTCTACCCCCCACACGCCCATTAACCATAACCAACACCACCCCCGCCACCGACATCGCCCCTTCCGCCGCCCCCCCTCCCCTCCAAATCCCTGTCGCGCCATCCCCCGCTGGGTTGAATTGCCGGTTAGGGAGCCCCTGAGCTGGTGTCTGTGTCAGGCAGCCAACAAGAGGATAAAGATATAAGTATATATATCCGAGTGTCTCGACTGCACGGGCCCGTCACTGAGCGCCGCGTTGTGACAAGTTCACCGCGCGTCGTCCGTCTCTAGATTACCGGGTATTAGTGACGCGACTGCCACACCATCCCCCCCCCCCTCCGCCCCGCCCCCCTACCCCCCCCCCCACCCCCAACCATCGCTACTCCTCCCTTCTCTCTATCTCACCACGTCCTTGCCCATTGCGCTGTCAAAATGTTCGTGGTTACCCAGTTCGCGACTCAACGGGGGTAGATTGAGAGACAGAGAGAGAGAGAGACGGAGAGTGAGACAGAGGGAGAGAGAGAGAAGGAGGCGGGGCCGGGGGGTAGGGGGGGGGGGGGTAAGGGGGCGTACCGAGAAGACAGTGGAATAATGCAGGTGTGCCTTGCGTGAGAAGCACCCATTGAAAAAAAGAGCACGTGACGCATCACCCCCGCCCCCCTTCCCCCCAGTTCGCCTCTCCCCTCGATGGCTAGACCGGTCCACCTCCCCCTCCCCACTACCCGACTGCACCATTTGACACTGCTTGGTGAACTGTAACCTCCCCTCTCCTACCTACCCATCAGCGGAAAGTCTCAACATCAGACACGTATATATATATATACGATTCCACGACAGTCTACAAGACTAGGCTTGGCGGGGGTTTAGCGACATCCAATCTCGACCTTTACGTGAACTAATTGCCCTCAATAGATTCTCTAAATCGCTCTGCATGGGCACGACCGTCTGTCTCCGATGCCATGTACGGGGCTATAGCTGCCCCAGGCACCGTCCTTACATGACCTTTAGAGCGTTTATCGTCTGCTAGATTGATCCCGTCATGCACCATATGTAAATTATAGGCTTATATATATATATATCAATAAATGGCAAATATATATATATATATGGTTTCTAGACATATTTAGCCTACTGGATATTGCCTGTGTTTCGTTGTATATATATATTGTATATATATGTATATATATATATCCAAATTGCTTATGGTTTGATCCATACTCGGTAATGAATGACCAGTACGTATATCAATGCATTATATTCCATTGAAGGGTGATGGGATTATCGCCTGTGGATTCAGTCTAGAGGTATGAGCCAAATCCTAAGGGTTGTAAGAAATCTATTATGGACATGAAGAACATTGTGACTTTATGGAGTGATGTCGGTCACTACGCGTATGCTCTGGCGCACATCTTTACAGTATTTGCGACGAATGGGCATTGGTGAGGGTGGGGGGGGGGGGGGGGGGGGCGGGTCAAAACTTTCAAATATTTGGAACCAAGCCAGAGAAATATGGCCATGATCTTATTGATATTGCTATTTCTTGTGAACGATCTTGTTCAATGGATCCGTAAGCCACACAAGAGATATTTTTTTAAAAAGTTACTTGATTTTGATGTTATTCCTATACTTTACAAATTATTATACGGTGACATTCAACATGTTGTTTTCCTTTCTTTAGATATTAATTTACTATAGTTTTTGGTAAAGATTGCATGCATTTTCATCATTTGTTTTACAAACTTGTCGCAATGCCACTTCATGACGTAGTACACAAGAATACCACGAGCAAATTGTTTTTATTCCCAACAGACTGAATAAATGTTTGGTATGCTAACATATTCTTTAAGTACCAATATAAAGGATGCAAGTCACACATTACCGCTGTCGGGGAGGTGGATATCTCCCAACGGTCAGCATACATTTAGATCAAACCACGACGACAGATTGATCCTCAAATTGGATTTATTTGACCAGCTAACTTAGTTACAAAGCCAGCACGTTAGCCAGTTGTGTCTTATAAATAACATATACGACTGTCGTATATATTTTACCCATATGTCTAAATGCAAAGCCGATATGAGAAATCGCTTCGGGTATTTAATTATTCATCGCTCATTTAAACATTATCCGTGTTGTAACGGATAAACAGGCAGATGTAATATTGGCTAAGTGGTGGCTATGTTGCATAATACATGTTACCCACATGGGGACCGCTTAAAGGTATTTGTAAGCTTAACTACATTAACAAATAGTTCGCATAGCAAACCCAACAAGGTGGAGTATTAGGGATTTAAATTATTTATAAAATAAATAAATATTTAAGAAAACATTCTGATGAAACATTCGCCATCTGCTAACAATAGTTTCCAATGGTAACGCGTCGGTTCTGCATCTGTAGCGGCCATGACAGTAGAAAATATCTTTAGTATGAGGCTTATACTATGCATTCCACCAAAATGCAAATATGTTTGAAGCTATATCAAGGAAGAGAGAAGTTTAATCATTTAATTTTACGAAGCCATAAGGATTACGGAAGAACACATTTTAGTAGTTCAGAAATGAATATCTGAATCAGCGGTTCTTCCAGATATCAACTATAACATTATCTATAAAAGCTTATATAGCAATCGGTATGGTTAATGTTACATTATGACGTCATATGGTGTCGTGACGTCATTACAAGACTTTTTTTTCTCATTTCTAACACCTCTGCCGGTGTTCAAGTGGATTACCCTGATGCCAAGTGACAATATGATGGATTTTCGGAAATCCCGATCTCAAACAAACGACGTGTTGTGGGAGCCAATGGCAATCGTCACACTAAATGGCTAACAGTTAATCGAACTGCGGTATGCGTCACTCCGTTCGCTACGTGGGAAGATAGAGTTGGGTGTGTGTATAGGGGAGGTGGGGGGGGAGGGGGTGGGTAGGGGGGGTTTGATAGGGGTCCATTTTCTGATGTCGGCTTCGGACGTCAATATCTGGCAAATAACACACGATATAACACTCCATAAAATGATTCAAATGCGAACGATATATATTAGTAAAACCCTTCGCTTCACCATAGAACATTCCAGTCAGTGTCGACAACACGCATAGAGATGATACGAAACATTATCAAGATAATTTATTATAAATCCATCTCGCATATTGAGTTCCTTCGGTGTTTTAGGCTTCTACCTTTGATATCGTGTTTATTGCGGCGCTGCCTCACAGCCTCTGGGGGCGAAAAAATTTGAAACATTTAAATATTAAAATAGGAACAAACGCGTCTTACGTAGTCATGTATTCATTCCTAGAGTAATCTGTATATGTGTAAAGGTTGTAATGCAAATGCTACGTACGTGTTTAGACCGGCAAGAAGGTTAAATCTATTACGAATCTCAGTGTAATCGCTTAACACAGGCTGTGATTTTATAGTGAACTTTTTATCAGCAAGTGACTACAGCACTCGTTAAGGCACATAATGTCGATTGCCGCAGTAAAAATGCCTCGGGTTCAGATTGGATTAAATATTTTTGATATTTTGAATGGACGATCACGCCCACCCCTCACATACCAACCCACGTACTTTGGTCAAACCCATTGTTGAATACTAGATATATATATATGTGTGATTCGTGTCATAGCGCTATCCCGTAGCGGTGTGAAGTTACAACCCCTCCGGCCACCTCTCCTCTACCTCTCTTCCTCTAAGACCACAAACACCACTCATAAAACACAGACGAGAAATGCCAGGTTACGCAACTTAGTGCGCTACCCAATACAGACGTTACGTAAAGGGTGCGCCACGTGAGCGATGTAACGTGAAACTCGCTTAGCGTCCATAAACTTCTCGCGCAGACGACATTTTGCAGCCTGGTGTCACCTAAAAGACAAATTGAAGGTCATAAAGCTTGGAGCAAGTCTTAACGAGAACAAAAAGCGCGTGAGCAGGATAGTAAAATAACGTTTGTATTCCCTCCACAATGGTGCAGTGGTTTAAACCGCCTTAAATCAGTTTTTTTGTTCCTTTATCTACAAAGCTCTGTCTCAGACGGGGATTTATTTTATGAATCTGTCGCCGTCGAAGTGATAACTAACTTGTAGATTAGGCCGATGTCCTCACCCCCGCCCCCCACCCCCACTCGCACCCCCACCTGAGTACCCCCCCCCCCCCAACCCCTACCCACCATGACGAGGGGAGGAGAGAGGGGATAAAGGTGTGGCAATGTTACAACATGAGGTGACATCCGTGGTATCGAACCCATGAGTGTATAGAGACGAAGCAATCCTCAATTCTCAAAGTATCACCTCCTCCCCAACCCCCACCCCCACCCTCCCACCCCACCTCCACACTCTCTCACTGGATCTCCCCTAACTTAGTATCCGTTCCCCATCCCCCCTCCAACTGGACCCCTATGCAACAGCAACCGACCAATCCCTCCACCGTTATCATCAGGGTTTGAGATTGAGTTGGGAAACAGTGGCTGTGTGTGTGGTGGGGGGGGGGGGGGGGGGGTCGCAACGGGAGTCCTGAGACACGTTCTGGCATTATGACAGCTGGATGACAAGGCGGTGTGACGGTGACGCGGGTGGCGAGTTACGGTCGGGATGGGGCGGGGGAGTGGGGGGGGGGGGGCAGAATGATGGATTATCGCAAATATAGGCTTAACAACCCGGTGTCGGTGGCGGGTGAGATTATCGCAGGGGATTAAAGCCACGCCAATGTTAGTTTTTAGTTGAATAACTAGATTGCACTCGCCCCTGGCAAGCGGTCCGACATTCACTCTGTGGCCTCTTGACGTATTTTAATCTCACGCCGACCGGGGGCAATCGACCTGCCCATCTAGGTAAACAAATCCAGAGCAATTGCTATTGTTAATCCGTTATCGTTTTCCAGTGAGGCTGCCCCCACCCCCCCGCCCCGTTGTCCTCCTCCCCAGCCCCCATGCCGCCCGACGTCGCTGGACGCGCCCACCGTCACTCAGCGAGAACCGTGTCACTTTCACAAGTTAACAGCGGCACCCCTACCCTCCCCCCCCCCGTCTCTGTCCACCCCCCACACACACGCAGCGCGCCTTCTGATTGGCCAAACACCTATGGGGTCGACCAATTAGCGAGCGCCCTGACGCCCGAGTTGGGGGGTTGGGGGCTAGGCGGTCGGCGGCCGCACAGCCTCCTCTCCCCCGCCCGGGGGGTTATAAGGCCCACGACCCAGACTACCGTGCTATTAGACAGCGTAGTCTTCTTCACCGCTGGGCACACAGCACCAACCGCAATACGGCATCGCATACCATACGGGAAAATATCATACATAACTCCCTTGAACACCGTTGAAACCATCGACGAAGTGGAGCTCTTTGGAAATCATTTTGCCCCGTTGAATGTCTCTTGTCGAAGCAACAGTCGAAGAGCTTGGATGAAAAACGAGTCTCATCTCATAACGGGGATCTCGAAGTCACGAGACAGACAGCTCGGCAGCACCCCCGGCGAGACTTGCCCGGAGCCAAACATTTATTCTCTATCAGTGGCAGGCGGGGGACTCATCAGTCAATCGGCGGTGTATAACCATCATAGGCTGGGACTGTAGGACTTCCAGCGCCACCAGGCCGCTAAGCCAGTCATGTTTGTTTTGGAATACATCTCCAGACTAGTTGGATAACATTCGTCATCGGTTACAGCACGAGAAGGAAAAAAAAACACAAAACAACTCGAGTAGTTTCCGCGAGAGTCGCGCGATCTATTATTCGGTCGTCCGTTCGACGTCAAATTGTTGCGTTTTGCTCATTCGTCGTCGGGGGAAAAAGTGGAAACCAACCGACGCGCGTTCGTTGCCAGTTGCCGTCTGCGAAGACGGTTTAAATCTCGTGAACGCCTCCGCCACGCTTGGCATCACTTCAGACGAGAATAAGTACGTTAAAGGTGTGTTTTTTTGGCAATATTCAAATGATTACTTTTTGCCCGAAATGCCCGCATGGACAAGGCTGATTTATGATTTATTTGGTCAAGGTTTTGATGGGTAAAAATTGAAAGCAATAGGAAGTTCAGGTCGCTTTCCTTGTCGAAATTGCTCTCACTCAAGCAGCAGCCTACCTCGGTGGGAGGTCATCGCAACGCGAGCACCCTCTCTACCCTTACCCCCCCCCCCCCACCACCCCTCTCGCGAAGTTGAAGCAGCTTGCTACATGCGGCGGACGGGGTAGCTTCACCAAGGATACGACAAGATTCCAACGGTTGTCATGAAAACCATTGCGGCGGGGAGTATATGTTAGAAAATAACAATCGGAACAGCGACGACAATTCGCCAAAGTCATTCATCAGCTGCAGGTTCCCGATTCGGTGTTGGATTATCGGTTACAATCGCTCTATTCGGTGATTAGCTAGCAGCAGCCATGCGACCGTCCGGAGTACACCTGTACCTGTTGCTTCTCGTCCTTGAAGATGTCTACAGAGGAACATCTGCCATCAAATGGCTGTGAGTATTACTTATTAAATTGATTTGGCTTTATTTATTTTTAATTATTTACTTGTACTGTTACATACCCAGTCTTAAAGTTGTTAACTTACCCCTGTATACTACTCCATCATCCTTGTGGTACCCCCCCCCCCCCACCGCTCCCAACCATCACCGCTAGGTGATTTGCTGGTATCACTTGACTTATGTGCTATAAGCTTAAGTTGATCCATGCCGAGCTGCCTGATTGAATAACACACCCGGTACAGCCATACCGCTTTCATGTTTTCCTTTAATGAGTTTGTTATCAATTTATAGGGTTCTCTTGAAACCCAAACCCGAGAGGTAAACTTTATGCATTGTAAGTACGCCATAGGGATATGTAACGCAACTTTAATGTCACGAGTGCATGGTTCGGCCCACGGGGAAAGGATGTAAGGGGCCACGTAAGGTTATCGAGTTAAAGGTAGCAAGGGTGAAACTCCGAACACAATAACATTGGGAACTTCTTATGCTACCTTAACGGCTAAAAAACAATCCGTTGGCAATACGATCTGATTCCAGAGGTGCTTTAATGTATTGTTCACTCGTTTTTTTTTATTAACCATATCCGACGCGAGGGGGGCGGGGGGTGGGGTGGGGGGGCGGGGGGGAGTGGGGTGTGCAAAGCAACCAGTCAGCGAGATTTATCACTTCATAAACCGACCTCCTTTCAAGGCTTGTTAAAGTCTCGCATTACGCCACAAAAAGATGGTGTGGCTAAAACTTGCCGGAGCAGTGCTGTCAGTTTTGAAGGGAGTCTTTTACATTCATAAGTGACATTTTCATTAGAGTTATCATCTATTACGAGGAGTTGACTGTAAGGAGTGAGCAATTACGCGATTCAGTTTTACTGAATGCACTCTATTCAACTATTGTTATATTTTATTTTGGTTGAGTGGAAGTGGGCTGAAAAAGGCTACTTTTTATGTTTGAGGAAGTTATGAAGCAAAATGTCAAATCATAGAGAAATTGTGTTTAGTTTTCCGGGCAAGTTGGATCGAGTATAGTTGTCGACTGGCTTGCAGTGTTGGCATGTTAGCGATTTGCACAGCTCACGCGGTTAACACTCAGCGGGTGCCCCGCCAGGCCGCCTCCGACCCCACCCACCCCTCTAACAACACCCGCACCCCCCACCCCCTCCCTGCGCATCCACGCTGGCCCCGACTTACTACTAGCCCGTCTTCCGGCGGAACAGTTGTGACACACGGACGCATGGTCTGGCCGGCTGGCCTGTGCACGGAAAAAGCCACACATCCCCATTCCCGACCCACACACACACACACACCACACACATCTATATAGGGACGTCCCGGACATCCGGCACATCCCCACCGCAGTAGAAGAGTAACCACTCCCTTGTAGCATCTTGCCGTCCATCGGCACCCCTGCCCCCACCCCACCACGACCCGGGGGTAGGTGGGGAGTCTCGCACCCTACGCACCTCCTAGACCTCCCCCACCCACCACTCGGCACCTCCCCCAGCCCACCCCACCACCTAACGCTCGTCTCCCGCACCCTCACCCCCACGCCTCTCTCAGCCCGCAGGGCGATGCCTCATCCCAGTGCCTCGCAGTTCCTACTCTTCCCGAGCCACGTGCTTCATAACCCCCGCCAGCACTCACCCTTTCCCCCCTCACACACCCCCCTCTCCCCCTCCCAAGTTCCCACACCACCACCATATCCTATGTTTCTGGTCATATGCTTAAGGAGCCTTCCTCCCCGCATTCCACGCCAAACCAGCCCCCACCATCCCCCATCAACCCCCACACCCACCCCCACACCCCCGATCACCCACTCCCTCCCTCCCTCCTCCCTCACTCCTCCTCGTACCACCCACCACCCTGAACCCACGGCGAAACGGGGGCAGGTAACATACGTAACCCCGGGGCCACCCTCCCCATGACCCACTACCTGTACCCACGTACCCCCCCTGCCGCTATTACAACACAATCGCAACATGTCCCCCGTCTTCACTCCCACGCACCGCAACCACCCAAGGTGAGAAGAGGAGAAACTCAACTCTCCTCTTCTACTCCCTAGCCTGTGGCAAAAAAATCTCCCATTTTTTTGGGCTAACCCAGCTGATAAATGTACTTTGCTAGATATCCCTTCAGCTAATTTTTGTTATTTAAGATGTAAAACAAAATGCGGCGCAGCATCATCACAATTTTGAAATTGATGTTCTTTGTTGAACTTTGTCTTTGTTGGTCCGTAGTCTAACCGAAATCACTGTTTTTGTTTTCTGTTGACCCACGAGATCAAGCTTGATTGAAACTATAAAGGACCCCAGTGTTTTTGCAATCCCTCTGATGACGTTTCGGCGGTAGATTGTCCCGGTCGGCAGCTGTTTAAGCGTTTAGGTAAACAATGACCGATGTGACTGAATCGTAATAACGACAAGGCTAACAGCCAAACAACACCAGCGCGTTGGTTGAAGGCCTTGCGCCGATCGCACAAAGTTG
>OZ025253.1:28509278-28560245 GCA_964019135.1 Arenicola marina | reverse complement strand
ACATTGCTTTTGTTCAGCACCCATCACACCCCCTCCTCTCAGCCCCACCCCTCACCGTCCCCTCCTGCCCCTTCCCCCTTCCCCCCCACCCCCGACGCCCTGCTCCCGGATTATCCGGTGGATTCAGTCAAACATCGCATAATCTCTCGCCTCTGATTATTTCGCGTTTTTGTTTCATCTCATCAAGTCTCATTTTTCATTTGTCTCTCTTCTCGCACCAACTTACATTGGTTATAGTCCTTTGCGGCACCAGGTGCGGTATAAACTCAACTCGCACTCCCAGACTAGCTATTGACGATTGACGATCGTCCAAAAAAGTACGATTTGTAACGTCCCGGGGGGGGGGGGGGTGGGGGCAGGATTTACTCCGGTTCGTACGTGAACATGCACATGACATTGGTTCTCGTGGATGGTTTATCTCCGCACAGTGTCCTGTCCCATGGGGCATGGAGAGACTTGTGGTGAGATAAACTTCTCTAGCGTCACTCGAGCCAAAGTCATATACATGACGTATCGGCTGTCATCTCTCCCGTCCCTCATCATCGTCGATATCTTGTCTCTAATTTAGATTCTCGTCTCTATGCTTGTTTCTTCTTTCTTATCTTTTCCCTTTTTTCTCTTACCTTCGTTTCATTTTCCTTTTTCTCTTTTCCTCCTCACTCTGTTCCCTCTTCTCTCTTGCCTCTTCTCTCTCCTCCATTTTTTCTTTCTCTTCTGTCTTTCCGCTTCTTTCCTAACTCTTCTCTCTTCCATCTTCCCTCTTTTGTTTTCCGTCTTCCCTCTTATCGCTTCCCTATTCACTCTTATCTGTTCTCTCTTCTCTGTTCTACCTTCTGTCTTCTCCCCTCGCTCTATACGCCTCACTCTGCCGTCTCCCGTGTATGGCACCCTTGTTCCCAGTGACACGGGTGTGCGTGTATTCCCGTGGTGAGGGCTGCACGGCCGGGGGTAATGAGGGTTGGGGTAATGCTTGTGCTAATGATATGGTTATCATGTGGTTGTCGTTGTAGCGGCGAAGGACAAATACAGAGTGTACTGAAGGCTGCGCCCCACTCCCTAACACCCCCCCCCCTTATTTGAGGGTTTTTCTTGAGTCTGGGCTGGCGGTATGGCGCGTAGTACACATGATGGATGTGTCTGTGTGGTGCTGGAGGGTGTGTCTTTGGGGCCGGCGGTGGTAGTTGAGAGGGCGGGGTAAGGGGAAGAGGGTGGGAGTGGGGACGGTTTGCCAGGTGGGGCGCCCCCCCCCCCACCATCCCCGCCGTGGTGGACGAGGCGGAAACCTATGAATGCAGAGGTTGTAGGACACAGTGGTCAGACCAGACTGGAGACCAGCTATGGATATTGCAAGATATTGATTTGTGTTTCCCTTCTCTAACAATGCTAACGAAGCCCGGCGCTCGACCTGGTATCACAGGGGTCGACCCCTCACCCCCCCCCCCGACCCCCACCCTCGTTCTTTCCGCCTCCCCTGCCTACTCCTTTACAGCCATCCCTCCATGCCCCACCCATCCCCCACAGTGCCACACTCACCCCACGGGTCTTCTATATGCCATCCCCCAACCCCCAACCCCCCACCCTGCCCCATTGAAGAGTAATAGATTTACGTCTGGAGTGTTTGACGTTGTGTCATTCTCCACCGCAAGAGGGCGGGCTACCTACATTGTCACAAGGGGTCTTGAGTTCCGCCGGATTTGCCAAGGTGTGGTAGGTGGGTGGGTGGGAGGGTGTGAGGGTGAGAGGCGGTGAAGCGGGGGGGGGGACGGAGGGAGGGGGTGTTGTGGGGAGATATCTGGAACGTTGGTTCAAGGGTGCTGCACGTCAGAAAATGGTGATATTGAACCCCCCCCCCCCCCCACCGTCCGCCCAACCCCTCCCACCGCCCTACCACCTATCGCTCTCGCTGGCATTAACCCGGTATGACTGTCTCTGACTGTGAACCCTCCGAGGTTCATAATCCCTTGCGCCAGGCAGGAAATGTACAAAACAAACTATCCATTTATCTTTACCCCTCACCCCCTCCCCCTCCCCCTCCCCCCTCCCCCTCCGTCTCTTGTCCTGTGACGTCCGTGTTCGAATCCCCTGTGAGGGCGCTCACCCTCGTCACTATCCATCTACCGTTCCCAAACGAAATTCCGAGCGTGAGTTTACGTGAGCTATGCGGATATTACAATAACAATATTACGCGTTGTGGCTCAAAACGCTGAGCTGCCTAACCTCAGGTATAAATATGACACCGAGATGGATACCTTTAGCTCACACCTTCGTCATGGATTTCCCTTCGCCCCCGCCTCCCGCCGGCTCCTTCTCCCTCTGCCTCACCTCCTCCCCCGCCCCATCCCCCCACCTCCTCCCCCGCCCCATCCCCCCACCTCCTCCCCCGCCCCACCCCCCGCCCCACCCCCTACCACCTCCAGCCACATGTTCAGTGCTCCCAGAGGGCAGACACTGGGCCATTGGAGGATACATCGATCACGTAATAGATCACTGCGGTTCTAGGTCTGTATGTGTCCTGACTGCTGCTGCAAATAATTAATCGTTGTTGGTGAGATTTTTTCCCAGTCAGTGGGTTTTTATATACAATCAGCTACCTATAGAAGTAGAAGTATGGTAAAAAAATAGGTTTTTATTACGGGTGTTCAAGTAAGCAAAGTTTAAATTCTCGCACGGAAACTTGATTATATAATATATAACTTTATAATATATATGACAATGTTACATGGAGGCTTATATTAATAACCGGACATTTTAATCAATGAACGAAAATTTATCATAATGAAGAGACGTGTAAAAATAATAATGTTAACTTATCAAACGACATGTTAACTTCGGTGTATTCATTTAAATTTTGAGTTTCTTAATTAAAAGCTTTTTATTAATGAAAAAAATCCGTTTTAATAATTATAAATTTTCGTTTTAGCCAGCGCCATAATGGGGAAAAGCAACGTACACGCGTGAAATATATCTCTTGACAATGTGACATTATAATACTTAATAGACGTTATTGCTCCCGCACACCTGGGGCTATTGAATGTTATGGCTCTCTGTCGGTAGATCGATAGTCGGTGCATTGTGTCCCATCAATAGTCCCAGGTTAATATTTGTTATGCAAATCAACTTAACTTACAAAGCGAGGAACTCGTTGCCTAATAACAGCTGGCCACCGACGGTTTGTGAAGCAACATATTGCCCGATATTGTTTTAATATTAGGCAAACCATTGGATTTAAATTGAGTTTAAGTGATGTTTTTGTTATCTATACCCATTACGTACCAGTCGCCTTACTTTTTTACACTTAAAGTTAAGTAGTGCGAACCAATGTTGCATCGTTTGTCATTTATTCATTAACCTTTAATCGCGTGGAAAATTCTGCAGCTGGAGATTGTGAGAGACGGGGTAAGTACCAGCCAAGTCTGGACGACCAAACCGTGATCAGAAGGGTTTATCTAGCCCACACCAGACTGACTGGCGCACACTGTGGCCGACACCTTTCCCTCTCTGTCTCGGAACCTCTGTTATCTGAAGCGCCTCGCGTGAGATTGATGCCTCAGCATGTGACCTCTGACCCCGGCGTGGAACGCTAGCAGTGTATTATCAGGTTGACTTGGCATCGTCTGTGATCGATCGGGAATGGTTGGGCGGCGTTCGGGGGCGTTTGGCAGCGTTCGGGGGCGTTCGGCGGCATTCAGGGCGTTCGGCGGCATTCGGCATCGTTCGGCATCGTTCGGGGACGTTCGGCATCGTTCTGGGGCGTTCTGTATCGTTCGCGCGAGTTTGGGGGCGTTCGGCATCGTGCGTGGGCGTTCGGCGGCGTTCAGCATCGTTCGTGGGGGCGTTCGGCATCGTTCGGGGGGCGTTCGGCATCGTTCGGGAGCGTTCGGGGGGGGGGGCGTTCGCGGGCGTTTGGCATCGTTGGTGGGCGTTCGGCGGCAGTCGGGGCGTTCGGCGGCGTTCGGCATCGTTCGTGGGGGCGTTCGGCATCGTTCGGGGGGACGTTCGGCATCGTTCGGGAGCGTTCGGGGGGGGGGGGCGTTCGCGGGCGTTTGGCATCGTTGGTGGGCGTTCGGCGGCATTCGAGGGCGTTCGGCGGCGTTCGGCATCGTTCGGGGATGTTCGGCATCGTTTGGGGGCGTTCCGCATCGTTCGCGGGAGTTTGGGGGCGTTCGGCATTGTTCGTGAGCGTTCGGCGGCGTTCGGCATCGTTCGGCGGGGGGGGGGGGGGGCGTTCGGCGGCTTTCGGCCTGATCGTTCGGCGGCGTTCGACGAGCGATCGGCGTTGATTGGTTGAGGAGAATGCTGACTCGTGTTTTGCGTGATACCGATTAATCTCACTTCGCGTGTCGGGGTGACAGGCGGGGTGAGCGGTGGAGGGGAAGGGCTGGGCGAGGGGGAGGGGGAGGGGGAGGGGGAGGGGTGCTGATTTGCCTGTCAATAATTAAAGGCTTTCATGAAGCATGTTGGTACATGACACCGTTTAGTAGGTCGATGTTATTGGTGAATAGGGTAAATGTCTATATAGATATTATTCTCGTAGTGCATGACATGAAAACATGCAAGCGCGGGGTGGGGAAGGGGGAGGATATATACATATATATATATAGAGAGAGAAAGAGGCAGTGTTGAAGAGAAGCAGGAGACTGGTTAGACGGAACTGGCGAAACGCCCTTCTCTTTACGACAAAAAACATGGGATATTTATCCTATGCATATACATGTATAGGGATTTGCAGGTGGGGCTCGAACCACGCACGGGCCCGCTTGGGCTGGCCAAACAGAAAACCCCGTGGCCCGGATTAACATTAATAAATATGACCAAAACAGGTATAATTCCCTCCACCCTCCACCAAGAACCTCGCACTGACCGTTATGACGGACGCTGCGCCTCGTTCGCGTTATGATTCCAACATGGCGGCGTTAAAAAAGGTGGTGGCGTTATGATATTGGACACTGGCGAAAATATTTTAGTCACTCGCAACGTTGATATGCGTGAACCGGGATATTTGTTGTACCCCACCCACTAGCCTACCTCAGTTGTATTATGGTTTTATTAACAAAGTTTTACCCAGTACAGTATCTAATCGGGAGTTCTAACTTTTTAGGGTTTTCCTTGGTTGACAGTGTTTTTAATTGTATGAATGGATTGAACTGATATGTGTTTAGATCCATACAGACATAATCATCTCAAATTAAATGCCATTTTAAATGCGCTATTTAGCAAATTAAATGCGCTATTTCGAATATATAGTTTAGCCTCTCTATATTCGTATATGATGTGTATGGTGCACTTATAAAACGAGAGAAATAAGAATACCATCTCTCTTAGGACCACATAGTGAATGACATGTAAAGCTTTCCTCACATTCATATGTCTATCGTGAGCGAGAATAGGACCTTGGTGCGTTAATCTGACTATCACAAAACACATTTTTGAAGTTCCCCGGGTGGGGTTGAGTCACTTATGGCGCGTTCTTCGTCAAAACGTGGTGGTTATACGGGAAAAAAAAGTTTGATTGATTTCTGCTGAGTCATCTTTGCCCATCGGATGTGGGTCAAGGGTCACGTGATCAATCTGATCCTTCTCCTCTGCTCGGTCCTGACTTGGCTTTTGCAACAGCAATACGATAACGGCAGGGGGTGAATCATCTTTTGTTATCGAAGATGACGCCTGAGATGAGCGGAAAAGAAGCTTTTTGAGATATTATTCATGACATTTTCTGCCAAAATAGAAGGGGAAAGAAGGACAGAATGGGTTTCGCTGCTGGTTTGCCCCCCCCCCCCTAAACTCTCTCTCTCCCTCCCCTCCGTCCCTCCCTCAATCCCAATCTTCACCCCCACCCCTGAATCCATTCCCACCCTCAACCACACCAGCCTCCATCTCCTACCCATGTCTCCGTCCTTCTCCTTCCCCCACTCTACCACCCCCAGCCACCGCCCTCACCCCCCGCCCGCTCCCTTCACCCCCCAATTAGGCCTATCCTTGCCTCCACCCTCTGCCTTCACTCATCCCCCCCCCCCCCCTCCGCCTTCATCTGTTTAACCCAACCCCAACCCACATCTCTTACCCCCGCTTTCACCCCAAACCACCCCAAAACCCCACCTCCTCCCTTGCCAGTATCTGCCCCCCCCCCCTCCCCCGCACCGCCCGCCCCCCCCCGCTTCACTGCTAAAATCGTCATATTAACCGCTGCGCGCGTCGGCGGCGTAATGATTTCCCCCATAACTGCCGCAGTGTCAATCCGCCCCAGGAAGTAGTTCTTATCATTAATATTAATGACGGAAGCGGCGCGATGCAATCAAGTCTCCCCCCTTTGCTCTTTCCGGAAATTGTAATTCACCGCGCGATACGCGAGGACCAGGTCGTTATCCCAGGAGTCCTGGCTGATCTGACATTGGGGAGGCAAGGACGGGGGTGGTGTGGGTGGGTGGGGGGGGGGGGGAGGGTGCGGCTGCAGGATTGTCGGTCACGGGGGGTGGAATTGGAGATAATAGTAGGGGAGGAATGGAAGGGTGTACGGATATTTGTTACCGGGGAGAGGGGGGAGAGGGAGAAGGGGAGGGGAAGAGGGGAAGAGGGGGAGAAGGGGAAGGTAAGATGGAGGGAAGAGGGAGCGGAGGGGGAGGGAGAGTGGGGGAGGCGGGGTCGGGGTAGGGGTAGGGAAGGAAAGGGACGGAGGGAGGGGGGGGGGCATGGGGAATGGGGAGGGCAGTGGCGTTACAATGTCACGGCTCGGTCATAACCCAATCATAACCACTTGTCGAGCCGGCAATGGGACCGTCGGGGCGTCGTGATATGATATCTCTTTGGAGAGTGCAATAAAGACGTGGCCGGTTCCCTTGTCCGATTTGTCCCATAAGACACGGTGCGAGGGTCTCCTATTATGGGCTCATCAAGTGGAACCAGCTTATCGGCAGATCATTCGCGGAGCAAGGTACTTTTTTGGCCCTGCTGGGAGAGGCTTATTCTGCCTGTATGGGTGTCGTGTTGCTAGTAGCACTGGTGAATTCCGTGGGTAGGGGTGGATGGGGGACGGGGGTGGTTGATGGGGTGGACTGCCATGGTTTTGTACAGTATTTTTCTGTGGTATTAACTGCAGTATTGCACCCACCAGTGACTAGTCAGGGGTGAGTGAGTTAGCCCCACCAGCCGTTATGACTTGTGTGTCATTTCACAACTAGGAAACCAATGATAAGTCACTGAGCCATTTGTATTTGTTTTGACATTACCCCATTGCAGATTATCCAAATCAACTAACATTGTTGACTTGTTGACCGTTTATCTTTTGTGTGCTCCAGATTTGTCCTAATGCCCGAT
Source organism: Arenicola marina (assembly GCA_964019135.1). Classification (NCBI taxonomy): domain Eukaryota; kingdom Metazoa; phylum Annelida; class Polychaeta; family Arenicolidae; genus Arenicola; species Arenicola marina. The sequence continues at coordinate 28,552,934 of OZ025253.1, read as the reverse complement.
CTGTGTCGAATGCATATATCATGTATCTAGAACAAAATGGACAGCGTATTTTGGGTACGCATCAATCGCACTGACATCTGTTACGTCTTAACAATTATTCAACCCGAAATTAAAGAGATGGATCGGTTTGTGTTGTGGTTGTGGTTGTGGTTAATTCTCTTTCCTGTGATAAAATTACGGCAATTGCAATGAAACTTTAGTTGACATCTAGGCTTTACCCTTTTACGCGGACACATCTGGCGTTCGCTCGGATCTGGAGCGCACACCCTCTTTGTTGCGACATACATATAGGGCCCGGGGTCCTTAAAGCAGCCAACCAGGACTCGATTATTACCTACCGACCTTCTCATATTCCCTGACAGGAAACAAGGTTACATGAAACACGACTTTCTTCTGCCCACGCCTGTGACCCTCTTCCACCTTTCCCCTGACCCTCTCCTTCGCCTCCCCTCCCATTCTCCTCCCCCCTCTCCTCTCCTCCCCTCCTCCTCCTTCTCCTCCCCCTCCCTCCCCTCCCCTCCCCTCCCATCCTCTTCTCATCTACGTTCCCCCTCTTTCTCCCCCTCCCCTTCCCCCACCCCACCCCGCAAGTTACCATATACTTGCGGGGTGTATGGGTTGTATGGCCTTTGATTTCAAACAGAGTGGGTGGGTGGCTCAGATGGTGATCCCCGGGGAGACGTCTGGTAGGTACGATCGGTCAGGTGAAGGGTGCGGCAGGGGGAGGCGGGCGAGGGACGGGTGGCGTCGCGTTGCCATGGTTATTGCAGTTCGTGGAACTAACGCCGTAAGGGAGCTCGTCTGTCTACCTTGATCCTTGGAGTGGGTGGCACGGGTGAGGTGGGTGGGGGCGGTGGGTGGGTAGTCAGCGAGGGGGAGGGATGGTGTCGGCGCCCCGGCGGACTGAGGTTGGCATGGTTTCATCACCGTGAGGCTAAGGTCTTCTGTCGCATAGGGCGGTGGCATGGGGGCTCAAAGTGTGGGCGTTAGGGGTCACAGTCTGGGCGAAGAGGGTCAGAATGTGGGTGAGAGGGGTCAGAATCTTGGCGAGAGGGGTCAGTGTGTGGCGAGAGGGGTCATTGTGTGGCGAGAGGGGTCAGTGTGTGGCGAGAGGGGTCATTGTGTGGCGAGAGGGGTCAGTGTGTGGCGAGTGGGGTTTTTGTGTTGCGAGAGGGGTCAGTGTGTGGCGAGAGGGGTCATTGTGTGGCGAGAGGGGTCCAATTCTGGGCGAGAGTGGTCAATGTGTGGACCAACAGGCTCGGGATTCACCACAGGGTTATTGGTGTCGTGGGGGGTCTTGAAGTGTTGGTCAACGTGTAGGTTTAAAATTCGTGGCTAGCGGCAAATACGGTTATAAATTGTTGCCCGCCTGATATCGGCTATTTTTTTGTCGTTTTGCCAAATTCTTTGCTCATTGTCAGATGATATTGATCTGGCTGACGTGTATTCAATGGTCGGCGATTCACGAGAACATCGTTGCAAGACCCATAATACCTCTCGCAATCACCATGGAGGTAACCCCGGTTTGTGTGGCTGTAGGACGGGCGCATTGTTGGCCCGTCCTACAGCCACAGAACTGGGGCTAGGAGGCTGCGTGCGTTCATTGACTTCCCCTCCCCCTCCCCCCCCCCTCCTCCTCCCCCTACTCGACTTCCCCTCCCCCCGCTTCCTCTACTCGACTTCCCCAGGAACCCTCCCACGTGTATCTATAGGTCACCTGAAAAACGTGCGATCTGTTATGCGACAAAAGATCACGTGACATTACATCGGAACTGTTTCGCTCCCCATTTTAGGGTCTGCGCGTGCCACGTCCCTGCACCCATCCCCCCCCCCCCTCCGCACACACACACACTTATTTAGCCCCCACCCAGCCCCCTCACCCACATCCCACCCCTCACTCTCCATCACACAATACAATACAATAGAAAGGGTTCGCGATTCGTTTTCAACATCTCGGAAAAACGGAAGTGGCCGTTGACCCCAGCGCCACCTGTCGGGACGCGTCGACCTGGCGGCGTCTGGCGACATCACGTCAGCAGTCACTGACCTGTGGGACGCCCGATCCGGCACCTGGAACCGGAAGTAAACGCCCGAGGTAAAGCAGCAGGCGTCACTTCCGGTGACACCACGCGAAGGTGTGTGTGAGAGTTTGTGCGTTTGTATGGCGGTGGCCACGCTAGGCGATAGAGGGTGTGTGTGTGTGTGTGTGGGGGGGGGCTTGCAGAGTCCTTGGCGTTTGATTGTTTGACATGTGTGGATGGAGGAGGGGTGGGGAGGGGGGAAGGTAAAAACCCAGGGGGTGGGGGCAAGGCGAGGCGGAAGGGGGTGGGGGATGTTATTCGGCTTGCAGACTATTTGGTGCTTGATTGTTCGGAATGTGTTGGTGGGGGGGGGGGGGGGTATGGAAATCAAGGGAGGTCTCTTAATTCACGGTAAATGGCGTTGATTTATGGTTTATCACCCATTAGCTCGATGCCGAGTGCCTGCAGTGCGAATGTCGCCACGCCGCAGCCCATAGGCTACTGTGGGTGCGTTCACCTTGGCTCACGATTCATCATGACACTCATCATGGTCATACGTATAGCATAGTGTATTTCTGCGGCTGAGTGGAAGTCATAATGTTGTCTAATGAGAGGATAAAAGATAGTTTAGCATTCATCTTTCATCTCGGTGTCAGGTAACGTCCCCAGCACAGTTGGTGAGGAGGATGAGCTGCAGATTAACAGGTTGTTGGTTCGCGCCCTGATAACAGCATGTGGAGTAAGTTTCAGAAAGGTTATAGAAAGCAAGAAGACGCCTGTTTGGCACATGGTGACAGTCTGTAGTAAATACAAAATCCGTGACTTTTTCCCAACTGCCCTCACACGTAGACCCATGCAGGTACCGGAAGTGCATAACTTCCGACCCATTGGCGTAGCACAATGCACGGCAAAGACACCTTTCCCATCGGCACGTCCCCAACAGTCAATTACCTTGAGATGCCTCCCCCCACCCCCGGGGGTTATAATGTGATTCTTTGATACATGTGGTCGTTCTGCCAGGTGAGCAGAACCATTACATGTCAGATATTCCTCACACCCACTAAAATAATACATTTCGTGTATTCTAAAATGATTGAGGATGGACCATACAATGAGACGTGATACGATAGAGAATAAAAAACAGTGAAAATTATGTCTCAAGTCCCCTTTATGTATTGGGTGGAATAACGTTCGGAGAAGGATCTTTACATGGAAAAATTCGTTCTATGACCACTCCGCCCCGAGATTGTCCTGGGTACGGGCTGACCGGTGGGTACGAAATGCCATCGGCGGTCACGACACTGTGCGGCAGTCATTAGTTGGGGCGGCGACTCGACCGGCATATCAAACAGGTCGTACCAGACACGACTCGTAACCTGCTTGCCCCTGGGACCTGAGGTCGGACCTTGAGTCAACTCGTTCAGGTGGCGGTGCCGGGGCCGAATTCGTGATTGGCCGAGACCTGTGCGAGAAATGAGAAACGCTGTGATTTGGTTGCCCAATGTTTAGATGCAAGATGGAGGCTGGGCGATAATAAGGGATTGTTATGGCTTTTTGCGCGCAGGGTCTTTTCGACCTGCTAGTCTCTGCCGTCCTGTACCAAAATCATGTACTGCGCATCTACAAAATTTGATCCTTAATACTCGTGATGTGATTGACAGTAGTATATCCTGTGACAAACCCACCTCCTATTGCATTCTGTTTCTTTCTAACTCCCCCGGAAATTGCCTATTGAAATAGACGGTGTCAGTAATATTGATATGCGCAAATTCCTAGCAATATTTGATACTGAACATAAATATTTTTCTGAAAAGCGTGGGCCATGGATAGATGACATTAAATTCACGTCAAAAAACTGAAGTTGCATCCTCCCCCGACGTCGGAGATAATGTGGTTGCTAGGCACTACCCGACAGTGGTTGCTAGGTGAATACCAATTGAACTGCCAGTTAAAACGTCCTGGCTGCCATCAGCATTGTCACCCATGGTTGGAAGGGCTGTGTTCAGCGCAGCCCCGCAGCGAATCACGAGGCACTTAATTACCACTCTCTTCCATCTCTCTGTTGAGATACAGATTCTCTCTGTGTGTGGCATGACCTCTAGGTCGTGACCACGGTCGTGACCTCCGAGTCGTGACCTCCGGTTTGTGACCTTGGGGTCATAGCGTGTGTCTACGATGCCCTCGCAATGTTGCTGACGTAAATGACCATGTGACCATGTAACCATGGTGCACTGCTTCGTAATTTGTCGTCGACGCGAGGACAATGACCTTGGGAGTGACCTTAACTTTCTACGGAGAGATGCTCGCACGGCCAAACGAAAAAAAAACATCAAGCCTTTGACGTTTCTTCAATATTTGGATGGGGTAACCCCAGAGCCCAGTCAGTGGTATTCAAACAGTGTCCGGTACCTGGGCTCAAACAAACATTCATCATTGGAAATGTCTCTTTGTTCAGAGTAAATATCACGTCTCTGCTTCAATATGCATAGAGGGCCGCCCCGATATCTCAGTGGGTTAGTGGCCAGTGGCCACCTGAGAGCCTAACGGTGGTTATGTCTGTGTGGACGGAGGATTCTTCTCTAAGATTAAGGGGTTAGCCGGGGGACATTACGTCGCTCTCCCTTCCTGCTCCCATTGACGCGATATGACCAAAAACTTGTTAAAGCGTCTTGAATATACAACCAACCAACCAACCCGAGATAAACCAAGGATATCGGAATCATCTCCTCGTTATCTCACGTTACTAATGATAGTATTTTTCGACAAAATTTACATTACTTAGCAACTTTATTGCGCCACAATAAGAGAGTGAACATGATTGTGAGTAATTAATTCTTAACAAAAAAACGACTAATGAAATAAATGTATAAATGCTATATGTGCAAGTGTTTCCTTGAAGGTTGCGAAGTTTGACAGAAGGTACTGAATTGGTTACTGAACCATTCAATTCCTAAACGCCATCATCTATATCTATATCGAGTCATCTATATCTTCCAATTACTTCTGACATAAAATATGATTATTATGCCCCCTGCCATTAGTAGCATGCGGCCTTGTTTAGAGCCGGTCACACAAACCTAGCGACGCGCCTGGCAATAATTAATGGCTGAGCAAACCAGAAACGCACGACTACATTGTGTTGGCCTGATGACTGCCGCGCTGGTCCGGTACATTTCTTATCGCTGTTCATTACACGCGAATGGCTGGCTTCGTTAGCATAACGGAAATGTATCGCTCATACGGCGAGTCGAAATAGACACGCTGTTTACATTGGCGGTCAGTCAGTTGTCCTCATCATGGGCGTTATCTTATTCGGCTGCTGAGGACATGTCATAGCGGAACAAATTATGACGAATATTTATTATCACCAATATCTCGGGACCAATTGTTGGCGATATTTGACGTGAGAAAAATGCCGTGGAGTTGTTATCACGCGCTGCACGATGGTCGGATATAGGTCGGATATAGGTGATAGGTCGGATGTACAGGCCACGGGTCGGAGATAGGTCGGATATAGGTGATAGGTCGGATATACAGGCCACGGGTCGGATATACAGGCCACGGGTCGGATATACAGGCCACGGGTCGGATATAGGTGATAGGTCGGATATGCAGGCCACGGGTCGGATATAGGTGATAGGTCGGATATACAGGCCACGGGTCGGATATTTACAAACCGCAGGTAGGGTATATAAGTTCTGCGTCATAAAATACAAGTCACAGGTTACACGAACGGGGGGAAGCATATAACTCCACCTTGTTCCTGGGAGTGAATATTGGGCAACCTTTACCCATTTTTTTTTTATTTCCCTGTAACTAAATATCGTCTGGTGGGCGAAAGCCCGTGAAGCTTTATGTGGGCCAATGTGGACCGTGGTCTGGCACGAAATCTCTTGTTTTATCCTTCTCCTATCACCAGGGGGCGCAATAACCCGTTGTGCTGACAGAAGAGGTCTGGCGCTCTCGTCCTCACCTCTCCCTGCCCTCCTCATCCAGAGATCTGAAGATCTAGACATCTAGAGATCCAGATATACAGAGTTCCAGAGAAGGATCCTTACTCTTCCCGCGTCCTCCCCATGTCCCTCCGGCCCCCCTTTCTCCCCTTTCTCTTTCTCTCTCTCTCTTCCATGCAGCACCCCTCCCCCCTCTCCCTCTCCCTCTCCCTCTCCCTCTCTCACTCTCCCTGTCTCCTCCCCCTCCCCCATCTCCCTTTCTCTCTCTCTCTCCCTCCGTATCTCCCTTTCCCTCTTCACCCAATCCGCCCGCTCCTCCCCTTCCCGGCCCGGTTGATTGTGTGCCTGTCCCATCACCCCGCACACACACCCCCCGACCCCCTCGTCCCAGGTGCCCCCGTTGCGTTGGGCCCTGACATGTATGTGGGCTTCCCAAGCCTCAGTCTGTCAGCGTGGCGCCAATCAAAATGTGACTGAGTCGCAGATTCAATTCGGAAAAACTCATTTTCCCTACCCCCCCCCCCCCCCGCTCCCCGCGTCCCGCCTCCTATTCCACCACCAAGTAATGAGGAAGAGAGCATGGGGCCATGGGAAGGAGGAGGGAGGGAGAATGGGGGGTGGCATGGGTAAATGCCCGTCGCCTCGTCCCGCTTCTATCCCGAACGCATTCAAGAGTGTTTTGACGAGTGTGGAGGGAGGGGGGGGGGGGTGGAGTGGGGAGGGGAGGGGGGGGGGAGGGAGAGGACGCGTGATGTCTGCATCCAGCTATACAAGTCTAGTTGAACTGTATACTTAACTCTGCTTCAGCTGGATGCTGAGCCGGCGGGGATGGAGGAGGAGGGGGGGGCAGGGTTTGGGTGGGCGTGGAGATGGTGGGGGGGGGGGGGCGGGGGTGTTCGGGGGCCTGCTGCTTGAAATGCCGGGGAGACACGTGAAAGATATGCTTGTCACCAGGTGCCTCGTCTTTGGGTGGTAGCAGCTAGCGACACATGTCACATAGGTAATAAGCCAGGATATGGCGTTTGCGTTGCCAAGGCCCTCGGCACCAGTTACTGGGGCTAAAGGCAGCAGACCGGGATATGCCCACTATGGTTACCAATGAGATTGTTGGTATCACTATGGTGATATATTTTTGGAAGTTCCCTTTGTGAGGTCCATGAATAGTCTCCGTAGCTCTGTGGCAGCAAGTACAGAACCTCAGCGGCCTCTTTCACGTATATAGCTTAGCCGGTCACGGGGCTTAGTAGACTAAAATCGCCCATCGTTTACATGGTAACTTCAGCCGACTAGGTCCCGCAGTCGTAGTCGGCTATACTGCGTTCGTTGCATCCGCAACCGAACTACATTCCTTCTACATAAGCAGCGGTGCCAGCTCTAACTAATTAATTGTATGTATGTTTTCTTTTTGTGCTTTAGGTCTGTAGGCCTCATATACAAATACATGATTACTATATCCTATTACTACCTGAACTCGGTAATTGTTTACCCAATTTGTCTTTATAGAGTCTTGTATTGCGCTGGGTTTTTTTCGTTTTTGTTTCGTTGAGGTGGCCACTATGCCAGTGACTCCGTCATAACGGTGGCCTCCTCGACCAGGGTTTATCATTTTTTGCTGTATGCTGTATTGTATATTGTTTTATTCCTGGTCGAAATAAATGATATTTCTCTCTATTGATCTGCGGGCCAGGGCGCTATCGACTACACACCCTATGTGTGCACAAATATGGCATGAAACGCCATTGTAATGATGGCTTATGTGACTTTGCATTTTGCAAAACAGGTCGGTTCCGTATCACCTGTACATGGCCATAGTGTGTCTTAATAACCCCTGACCAGTCGCCAGGTGCCCCCCCCCATCACCCATAACCACCTCACTACCCCCCCCCCCTCCGGCAACTCCCCCCCCCCCCGGCCACCTCAGTGGCTGCTCTGGCTTTCGTCGCAGGTGCTTATCGCGTCCTGGTCCCTCCGCCCCCGTCCCCCCTCCCCCCAACACCCATAACCACCTCACTGCCACCCCTCCGCCCCCCCCCCCCCCCCACCCCCCGCGCCTCCGGCCACGTCTCTGGCGTTAATAGGCCGTTGTTACATGTTGCTACACCTGGCGGGGCCGGGACGCCAGCAAGTTTTGCTTAAATGGCGTGAGGATGTACAATGGGTTAGGGGGGGGGGGGGTGCAGATGGAGCTGCGGGGGTCAGAAGGGTGGGATTGATGAAGCATCATGTGTATCCGTTGCCAGGGCATTGGGAGGAAGGAGGGTGGAGGGGGGGCGGGGCGTGAAGGGGGTGTTTTTTATGAAGACACATTTGTTGCCAGGGCATTTTGGTGTTGGGGTTGGGGAGAGGTCAGAGAGAGGTGGGATGGGTTGTGTGTCTGGCGGCGGGGGGGGGGGGGGCTCCCAGATAACATGGCAGCCGCGGGCAATGGATGTCAATTTCCTGCCGCTGATTGGCGCCACAGGTCGCTCGGCGCATTCCCCGTCCACCAGGGGGCACCACCGGTCAGAAAGCCATTGAGTCTGCGAGGCTTGGCGTGTTGTAAGACGTGATGGACGCCTTGTTAACGCCGCCCGACGTGATGTAATTATCCGGGCGACCAGCCAGGTAGGACAAAATTAGCGGTGGCGCGCGGGGCAGCGACTATGGACAGCGCGAGCGCCCACGGCGGGGGCCAAACTCTCTGCGCCGATGATTAAACCGTTTTTGACGATCCTATCCGAGAATTAGGTTCTTTGCTAAGGCATGAAAGCCATGGACATAGATAAGGTGCGTCGCAGACTACGCCTGTGGGCGGGCTGCAATGGCGCAAAAGAAATCTACAATCATGTCACGGTGTCTGGTCTTCGCTGTATACGTTCCAAGTCAAATGATGGAGGAATACTTGAAAATTGATGTATTCAGTTTGCGGTTGTTGTTCCGTGCCGTATCCAGGCAACCTGCCGTGGTGGTGTGTTCACCTATCCCAGATTGTCACCGCTTACCCTCAGTTTTGCGGTTCCATTTCATCGGCACCCGCGTTGTATTTTATTTAGTGGGGTGGAAATCAATCCATCATTCCATTTCAGAGGAGTTCTCGGTGCCATATGAATAACAGTCGGTGTACATTTGATGCTTGATGTGACTCGATGGCGGGCGCAGACCGATTAAATCGCTTCTCGCAGCAATAGCTGGAGAGGCGCTCACCCCCTCTCACTCTGCACATTCACTCGTCACTCTTCACTCTTCACTCTCACTCTTCATTCTCACTTTTCATTCTTCGCTATTCACTCTTCATTCTCACTCTGTACATTCACTCTTCACTCCCACTCTTCACTCTCACTCTCTATTCTCACTCGTTTTTTATCATTCTTCACTTTCACTCTCGCTCTCACTCCCGCACTTCACTCTCACTCCACTCGTCCTGTTTTACTATCACTTCCATTCTTCACTCTCAATATTATTGCTCGTGATTCTTGCTCAAACTTCTTCACACGCACTCTGTCCTGTCCCTCGCCATTTCGACCCCTCTTTAGCGTTGTCCTTTTGCGCTAACCTCGCTATGTGCGCCGGCGAGAAGGACTGACGACTTCGAGCTGGTTGAGGGAGACATTTGCGACATTGCTAATGGCCTGCAGATGACCTTGACCCCGTTGCCTTGGCCACGTGGTTTAAGATCTACTTAGACGTAGGGCGTGGACACAGCAGACGTCAGAAAAGGTCCGGGCTGGGAAGGTCCGCGCCGAGGCGCTCCGGCCACCTGCAACTCTGCGCCGAATGGTCTGAAGGAGCCACGGAGTCTGCCTGTGCCTGGGTAGGGGTGGGCTGTGGCAGGCCTCGGGTTGGGGATTGATAGGGTAGGGGTGACGACGGGGAATAGGTGAGGTGGCGGTGGTGGCGGCGGAGAGGAGCGGGGGGCTGGACAGTGTTGCGGCCAGTGGTTTCCCTTCCAAAAACAACGATGTCGCCATACTACATTATGCAAAAATAGCGAAAATCACAGTTGCAATGATAGAAGAAATCAACTCCTGATGGATAGAGCCGTGTTTTAGCCCCACGTGTTGTACACAGATGTTAAACTGTGCCCCGACCATCCCGGGGCGGTGATATGGAAGGCATATGGGTAAACGGATGCCCAGATGTTAGGCAAGACAGGCTCAGGTTGTTAAGCCGGTCGATTGCTACTCGTGGTTCGCGGCTGAAATCTCGCCCACGACGATACTTCTGTTCCGTGTATTCCTCTCCCAATAGGTTTCGCTCTTCTCCACATTTCTTGTTTTTTTGTATATCTTCCCTTCATACCAAAATAATAAATGATTCATTAATATAACAAAACGCCAAATTTTGTGTATATTTGCCGATAAGCGTGCACGTGGGATAGCGGATTTCCCGGCATATGATCTAGCTTCCTCCCTACTCACTCACTAGGGGGCGTTGTCCTCTGTATCCCCGTCGGATCTGCCCGGTCATCAGCGCCGCATTTGTTTTATCAGCAAGACTGGCAGGCCCCAAGGTAGAAAAGGGGAGCGCTGAGACGTGGTGAATGGGTGGGGAGGGGGTGAGGGGTGGGGGGCTGAGCCGTGGGGGTGGTGGTGAGTTGAGGAAGGTGCACTTCAAGAGTGAAGAGAAGGTTAATGGTGATGATGGTGATGGTGGCGGTGGTAAAGATGGGGATAGACGGTCGTTCTGACCACGAGAACCCAGAAGGTGGCGACGGCATGTGGTGGGTGAGGGGTGGTGTGTGAGGGGTGGTGGGTGAGGGGTGGTGGGTGAGGGGTGGTGTGTGAGGGGTGGTGTGTGAGGGGTGGTGGATGAGGGGTGGTGTGTGAGGGGTGGTGGATGAGGGGTGGTGTGTGAGGGGTGGTGGGTGAGGGGTGGTGGGTGAGGGGTGGTGGGTGAGGGGTGGTGTGTGAGGGGTGGTGTGTGAGGGGTGGTGGGTGAGGGGTGATGTGTGCGGGGTGATGTGTGAGGGGTGGTGGGTGAGGGGTGGTGGGTAAGGGGTGGTGGGTGAGAGTGGGTGGTTGATGATGGGCGGTTGATGAGGATTGGTGGGTGAGGGGTGGTGTCTGCGGGGTGGTGTCTGCGGGGTGGTGGGTGAGGGGTGGTGGGTGAGGGGTGGTGGGTGAGGGGTGATGTGTGCGGGGTGGTGGGGGAGGGGTGGTGGGTAAGGGGTGGTGGGTGAGAGGGGGTGGTTGATGATGGGCGGTTGATGATGGGCGGTTGATGAGGATTGGTGGGTGAGGGGTGGTGGGTGAGGGGTGGTGTGTGAGGGTGGTGTGTGAGGGGTGGTGGGGGAGGGGTGGTGGGTGAGGGGTGGTGGGTGAGGGGTGGTGGGTGAGAGGGGGTGGTTGATGATGGGCGGTTGATGAGAATTGGTGGGTGAGGGGTGGTGTGTGAGGGGTAGTTGGCGAGGGGTGGTGTGTGAGGGGTAGTGGGTGAGGGTGCACCTGGAGAGTGGAGGGAATGGTGTAGGTGTAAGTGCTGCGAGGGGGGGGGGGTGGGGGAGGGGGGCAGGGGTGGACGGTTGTAGCTCGGTCCCAGCTTACTAGCCGTCGAAAGACACGAAGAATCAGAGCGCCAGGTGAAGCTATCTGATTGATTGGTCTGTGGCAAAATAAACCATGCCAGACGTACCTCCATAATATTCTTTTTATCGGTAATAGATGGGGGAGGGAAGCCGCCCCGGATCAATATTGGAGCGGATGGCTTTAGCTTTAGCTTTAGCACGGGACGCATATTTCAGAATTTATCCTGCGGCCATGATGGGCAAAAGTAATCACGTGCTCGGCTGCCGAAAGAAGGAAGTTTTGTTTTTCTCCCGGACCCGATATGAAATAATATTGTGAATATTGGTTTCTTTAAAAACATATTTTTTTTCTCGCCAAAATATTGTCAAAATGTCTAACATTTTATTTCATGTTTAGTGCAGGGATTACTTATTTCTGTTAGTAAAATGCATTGCCTATGGTCTGTTTAACAGGCTTAGGCAGTCGACTAACGTCGTACACATAGAATAGTCATCTATGAAGCAAAAATAGTTGGGTCATATTTGCCACTAACATTTGTAGCAAGTGTTAGAATTCTGTTTTATGAAATGTTTCATTTCAATATTCAATACAGACGATTTGCAATTGGCCGACCAAAATATCTGATCAAATGAACGAACAACAAATTTTGCGCGTGGCGGTTCGATCCAAATATGGTTGGTTGGTTATATATTCTGGACGCTTTAACCAATTTTGGTCGTATCGCATCAATGGAAGAAAAAAGTTAGAGTGCAGCCATGTCCCCGGGGGTAACCCCCTATTCTTTGCGAAGAAGGGCATGGGATGTTTATCCTGCGATCATACAGACATGACCACAGCGGGGCGCGAACAGATGTCATGCCGACTGCGGATGCAGATTGACTTAAAGCACGGCTGGTGATTGGTTGTTGGTTGTATATTCAGGACGCTTTAACCATTTTTGGCCATATCTCGTCAACGAGAGAAGGAATAGAGAGTGGAGCCATGTCCCCAGGGGTAAACCCCGTACTCTTTGCGTAGAAGAACATGGGATCTTTATCCTGCGACCACACAGACATAGTTAAAACGGGGCTCGAACCGCCGATCCACGTGCCGTTAGTCGCGGATGCAGCAAGCCGACAACGAGGACTAGGCATCGGGAGTCCGTCGGAAATGGACCGTGGTACGGGGAAATAACAGAACGCGAAACCTCCAACATTTTGTGCCAGGGTTAATTTGAAAACTTGGTGACGTTTGATCGAATGTGGGGCTATTCCTGCATACGCGGTAGAGGTCGAGGCAGAGAGAGGCAGCGGCAGAGGATTGCAAGGGTTGATGCTTGGGTTTCGTTGGGTTCGGGATTGGGTTGCAAAAGCAGGAGCCTTTTAACCCGGGAAGGAACAGAGGCGGTATTGTGACGATACGGTCGTGGCATGAAATCGCGGTTCCCGGGAGGGGTGAGAAGAGGGGGGGTGAGGGGAGGGGTGAGAGGAGCGGTGAGAGGGGGGGTTTGGTACGTAAGTGAGCTTTTCTTGTTGAACGGATTTTATTTCACGATTCTAGTCTCTTTGATTACATGGATGGATGGTTTGGTGCTTCATGCCCAGCCCACCCTTCCCTCCCGTCCCCTCCTGCCCCCCCCCCCCCCACACCCCCCATATCTCTCTCTCTCTCCCTCTCTCCCACTTACGTTAAACTCAGCCATGCGATCCATTGAAACAGTAAGATAAAAACGGTCCCAGCCTCGGGCGGGTTTGAACCCGCCACCGGTTTGGGGGTCAATAGTTGCACTGGCTACCCCTCGTCCTCTAATGGAGCTGAGGGGTGGCTGAGGTTGAGGGGTGGCTGGGGAGAGCCGGGTGACAGAAGCTCTATGAAGGTCACGTGTCCTACATTTGTAGCCATTTTCTGATTGTAGTTGTATTGTATTATGTTGCATTCTCTGATTGCACCAGAACTTTCATGTTTTGCCACCTTCCTTCATGACAGGAAGGGAATGGTGGAAAACGAGTATTTTTTTTTAGTTTGATTTATGAAGTAATTTCGTGTGTGTGTTTGTGTGGTTTCTTTGCCACATTCCTTCTCTACCCAGTGTCTTCTCTTCCAAGATGCCAAATGAGGGACAAAATGAAACGTTTGTCAAATATAGGCTCGGGAATCCCCGGGGCTTCCGGCTGCTTCATCGATACAATAAAACTTGGGGGAGGGGGGGGGCGGGATGCATGGTGTAATAGGTAAAAACGGTGCACAGGAATTGAATGCGAGGGTTGGGGTATCGGGGGAGGGGGGGGGGATTGCTGCGGTGGGAAAGGTAAGTAGGTCTAGTTGAGAGGGATGGAGGGGAGAGCAGGTTTTATTTGCTGAGTGGAGTTGCATGGGCGATAATAGGGGATGATTCTTCGGCAAAGCCTGTAAGTCACCCTCAGGCACCACCCCACCCTGTCACCCCGCCTCGCCGCTGGGCCCATTGTAAATGCCGCTGTCCCCCAACCCCCGGCGGTACGGTACGGTACGGTACGGTACGGCCGTCTCTCGTGTCCGTCTCCAGTACCCCCCCCCCCGCCTCCCTCTCCCTGTCACGTCCTTCCCCCCACCTCCCCCCCCCACCTCAGCCTCCACGTCATCCCAGCGCCTTGACCATTACAACTCACTCTTCACAATGAACCCCGACACCTCACTCCCTACCTGGCGTGTGTGGAAAGGGCGCGGTGCAGGTGGGTGGGGATGGGGTGGGGTGGGTGGGCTGTTGGAGGATCATGAAGAGGGGGGAGATCGGCATGGGGGGGGGGCAAGGCGGCGGGGTAGAGGGGGGTGGGGGAGGTGGCTACCCCCAGCTAGCTCGCGGGAGACCTGTTGATTGGCGATAAGGCTTGTCGCCTTTGACGCGGTCCCCTCGCAATCAATAAATGCTGCGTGCCTTGCCTGCTTCCTCCTGAGCTGGCTCCCGGGCTCTTCATCACCCGTCCCCAGCCCCAGCCCCAGCCCCCAGCCCCAGCCCCAGCCCCAGCCCCAGCCCCAGCCCCAGCCCCAGCCCCAGCCCCAGCCCCAGCCCCAGCGCCAGCCCCAGCCCCAGCCCTAGCCAACATCCCCTGCTCAACCCCAGCTCCATCCGAACCCAACCCAACCCAGCCCAGCCCAGCCCAGCCCAGCCCAGCCCAGCCCAGGCCAGCTCCGCCACTCACCCACCCTCCCACCCACCCAATGCTCCTCCCCCCCCCTCCCTTCTCCCTACCCCCAACCACACACCCCGGGGGGACACGGCCAGCACCGACCAACCGTCTCGGGCCGTACTTCTGCCCAGCCACGCGGAGGGTTTGGACGGTCCAGGGAGGCCTGCCAGGAGTAGAGGAGCGGTAGCAACGGGAAGACGAAGGGCGGATGGAGGAATAGCAAGAGCGCCCCCTGCTGGGAGAGTGCTAAATCCACTCCCGTGCGTTCGTGTATGTATGTGGTCTATATATGCCAAGGATCACCTGGATCTATTTTAAAATATCCAGATGAATTGTCTCCATTGGCAACTGGAATATCTGGCGGTACCGCCCACCGTTTCCGCTTCCATCTGGCGCGTGGACTCATTTCCGGATCCTAGATTCCCGATTCCGGATTCTGGATTTCATGAGTAGTTTTGCAAGTCTTCCACCTTTTGCACGCACCTCCTATTATCCGGTGTGATCCCTTGGAAGCACATCTGGCCCACGAAGTGCGAAAGAGGAATCCAGTCGGACATATTGCCGTCTAGCAACAGTCGGAATGTAATCTCTAACCGTTGACCTTTGACCTTTGGTAGTCGATGGCACTAGTGCCGCAGGTGATGATTTAATCACATTGGACTGCGTGAGGTCTGGGGTTTTAGCTTCAACTCGTCGAGCAGATAGCCGTCACGATGAGCCAGCCAAAGGAAATCATGTGAGTGTGGGCGTCTCTGCTTTATATCTGTATCTGTCTGTCTCTATCTCTATCTACCTGTCTCATCTCTAATCTATCTCGTATCTATCTATCTCATCTCTATATATCTCATCTCTATATATCTCATCTCTATATATCTCATCTCTATCTATCTCATCTCTATATATCTCATCTCTATTTATCTCTACATATATATCTATATAGATACATCTTTCTCTTTTATCTCTATCTCCATGTCTATCTCTCCCTACATTACATAGATCATCTCTATCTAGGCCTATCTATCTGATCTCTATCTATATCTCTATATCTATCTCTATCACTATCTATATCTCTCTATCTATCTCTATCACTATATCTATTAATATCTATGTCTATCTCAATGTATCTCATCTATATTTGTCTCATCTTTATCTCTGTTTCTATCTCTATCTCTATTAGTATTTCTATTGCTATTTTTTACATATCAGGGCTTAGAGCTGCAGAGACCACATCTAAGACCTCGTTTTTCCTCTCACTTCTTCTAATTTATTGGATTCGTTAAGAAGCTTGGTTGACAGACAGGTTAATAGCGAGCGCAAGCGAGCTCATAAGGTAACATGCATGCATATTCAAAGTCCATTTCAAGCATAGGCTTAAGACTTTCATTTCGCGTAACAGCCCCCATGAGACGTTTTCGGATTCGGAGTAAATATCAGCTGTACATAAATATATTCAAGCAAAGAGAGGTCGAAGCCTATTATGTCATGTCTTTAATAATTAAATCAGCTGCCCCACAAAATTAACGAATATATTATTCAATGTTAACAATGGATGTATAGAACTACTTCAAATTAAAGTTAATTTATAAGCGAGGCGCTAAATGTCCGTTGTCAAGCAGAGCGCTCTTGGTGACGGCCCATCGGCTGCTGTCATATTGAGTAGTTGTGACGTGAAATTGTTATAAACATGACGTCACAATGAGTTCCTAAGCAACCGAAGGATATGCCACAAGCGCGTGCATGGTATACGTCATCCCGCCAAAGATATTCTGTATGGCAAGCCGAAGTGAGATTAATTTTGAATATTAATCTAGATGTATCCCCTCGGAATATCTGAAATAATAAATATACGCTCGCATTTTTTAGGTAGCACCTATCCATATTATCCACAACTTGGCTTAAAGCCTTCATCCACGGTTTCCTACTTACCCATGGTCGCTGTTGGCGCTTTATTTAACCTTCATAGACTATATGGGTTTGTGAAATATAGGGCCGGGAATGCAGGTCCTTATATGGTATGGCGTCATGGAGACTGAGTAGTTTCTGAGAATTGTATTTTTTATATGATGATGACAGGTACAATGTTGACCGGTACATGTGCTGACGGTGCAAGCCCTGTTATATGTTCCCGAACCATAATGCGTTTATTATGGGTGTTAATATTTGGCGACGAATGTGTTGAAATGTAAATATGGGATAAATGTGGGTTACAACACATTGCGCTTTGCAGTTCCTCATATGGCGTGTAAAAAACATGTTCTGATATCTACTTGTTGCTGTGGCGTAAACCTTTGGCGAGGACATGTCCTGATGTCTACTTCTTGATATGGGGAAAACCTTTGGCAAGAACATGTCCTGATGTCTACTTCTTGATATGGCGAAGACCTATGTCGACATGTCCTGATATGTAGTTTTTGATATGGCGAAGACCTATGTCGACATGTCCTGATATGTAGTTTTTGATATGACGAAGACCTATGTCGACATGTCCTGATATGTAGTTTTTCATATGGCGAAGACCGGATACAATATGCGTTGGTCCAACATACCCTGATACAGTGTGCGTTGGCCCATGTTGTCCTGATACACTACGCGTTATTCCAACATGTCCTGATAGAATATGCGTTGCCCAAACATACCCTGATACAGTAAGCGTTGGCCCATGTTGTCTTCATACAGTGTGCGTTGGCCCATGTTGTCTTGATACAGTAAGCGTTGGCCCATGTTGTCTTGATACAGTAAGCGTTGGCCCATGTTGTCTTGATACAGTAAGCGTTGGCCCATGTTGTCTTGATACAGTAAGCGTCGCCCCATGTTGTCTTGATACAGTAAGCGTTCGCTCGTGTTGCCTTGATACAGTAAGCGTTGGCCCATGTTGTCTTGACAACAGTAAGCGTTGGCCCATGTTGTCTTGACAACAGTAAGCGTTGGGCCATGTTGCCTTGATACAGTATGCGTTGGCCCGAAATGTCCCTATGAGATATTCCGGCCCGCATCTTGCCATCTGTGTCTGCTTCATATGTTGATTGTATTACCTCTGCCAGGGCGAGAAGTATTGTCTTCACATGTATAAATCAAATGACGCCTCCTCGACCAGCGCCCGGAATGCAGCCAATCGATTCCTTTGCCTTCTGACCTGCTCTGCTTATTCAATAACAGCTGCTCTCTCCATGTCCTGCGAGACACCCCCCAAAAAAGCCACCACACCTTCCAACTTGCTGAGCTGGCGTTTTCTGTTTAGTCCGCCTCATAGGCTACCGATAGCATGGTATTGGGTCATTGACCTAGGGTTGAACATCACACAGACCGAAGTATCGACCTTTATATTGAAAATCTCGATTATTTGATCCTTTGGTCATACTGACCCCATACAATAATATATATATATACATATATATAAATATTACCATGTGCAATGTGACGGATTTTCGCATCGAGGAACTGTCGTGATAAACTTGCCTCCTCGATCCTCCGGGCGCTTCTTTTTTGTTCCTCGCAATTAAGTTTCTGAAGAGCTGGTCCATGATTTAAGCTTGACGGCACAAATGACAAGTATCGGCCAACGAGCACAAAACTTCCATTCCTCCTCTCATTGCGAAAGGTGACAAACAATGGCTGTTGCTGCCTCCCTTTATGGCAGAGGATGGATATTGGAATATTGCTTTTTCTTTCGCGAATTCGTCGAATTCTAAAGCAGTTTGCCACCGCTGCTGCCATGCCTTTACTTGATGACTTCGGACATGACTCGGACGTAATTTTCTGACGAATTACACTCAGACCCTCGACGTACGTCCACACGGGTTAACAGTTTCCATGACCAACGGCGCCGTCGCTTTTCGTTTTGCCTCATGGCGAGGAGGCCTAGATCCAACACTGGCCAGTAACTGCGGCAGCTCCTCGGTACACTCGTTAGGTTCTGCGTCGCCATTAACAGAAATCCATGGTTACCCCATCAGATATTGTATTTTATCCATTGTTCGTCCCATGTATAGCATTTAGTATGCACATTGAACACTTTTGCCACCAGTCTGCAATTCATAATATTGACCAATTGATCATATATAAATCCACGTGTTGCGAAAAAATCAGGCTAATGCTTTGACCGGTACGTGTATGTGCTATTCATTAAGTACATTGTTGTCCTTCATTAATGCTGTTTGGCAATCCATGGCTGGGTTGCGGTCTTACATTCGTTACTGATACGTTATGCACAGAAATGACCTTGTATAAACGGCATTAAAGCAGCACGTCAGTTGCAACACACATAGTTTACAGAGGTGTAGCTTGACGCGTTACGACCAGAGTTGGTTAAAGCGTCCTGAATATACAACCAACCAGGTGGACACTTTAACCAAGTATGGTCATATCGCGTGAATGGAAAAAGGGTGGGAAGAGCGGAGCCATGTCCCCGGGGTAACCCCCTACCCTTTGCAAAGGAGGACATAGGATCTTTATCCTGCGACCACACAGACATGACCACAGCGGGGCGCGAACCCGCCGATCCACTTGCAATTAGGCTCCCAGGTGGCCAGTGCGTCCAATGCGAACGCTGTAACCCACTGAGCTATCGGGGTGGCCCGCTGCTAGCGTGGATGGCTGCGTCTGTTAGGCGTCTACAAGAGTTGTTGAGCCCCAGACGGTGGGCTGAAATAGTCACTCTTAACGGGCTCATCTGTATTCATAACGCCGCGCCCTTCCACTTTCAAAGTACCGCCCGTTTGGGAGGCATTGCACTCCCGGTTTGATCCTCTAATTTCGCTCAAAGAGATTGGACGACTCTGTTTTAATGGGGAATTGACAGGCGGGGATGTCCAACACAGCCCTGTCAGGCCCTTGTCAGCCTGGTTTACAACGCCATTGTCTTCCAACCCCGCTTCAAAGGAATGACGACATTGGCGAAGGTTTATGTATATGTATATATATATATATATATATATATATATATGTCGCAATACTATGTGGCGGAATGTGGCGTCCAAGCCCTTGTTATGTTTAAGTTGGGTTCTAATGTAGGGAAGCTGGCTAGCGATGGGGGTTTAGGCTGGAGGAGCAGGGTGGAGAGAGGGTCACTGGGTGCGCACCGATATAGACGGTTGGTTGGTTGGTTGTATATCCAAGACGCTTTAACCACTTTTGGTCATATCGCGTCAATGGGAGGAGGAATGGAGCCATGTCCCCCCGGGGATACACCCCTACTCTTTGCGAAGAAAGACATCAGATTTTTTTCCTGGGACAACAAGGGACATGGCCACAGCGAGGCGCGAACCACCGATCGGAGCAGGGTAGAGGTAGGGTTAGATGAACGGGTTTCTAGGGTAGAGGAGCAGGGTGGAGATAGGGTTGGAGGCAGGGATTTGTAGGGTAGAGGAGCAGGATGGAGTTGAGGTTAGAGGGAGGGGGTTCTAAGATAGAGGAGCAGGGTGGAGATAGGGTACGATGAAGGAGGGGAGGGGGCGGGGGGGGGGAGAGGCACAGGGAGTAAACTGTCCGTAAATCTAGGGCATGAGCTCGCGTTGCCTGATAAAAAAAATTTCGCTTCTGTTAATGTCGAATGACGGACACGGGGATAAATGCGATAAAAAGGATAACTACCGATAATCCGTCGTATTGATACTTGCATATTGACAGGTATTAAATGACAAGATTATCCAGTGTTATGCACCAGGACTGGGGGTATCTGTTTTGGCTTGTGACTAACCTAGAGAGCTTCGTTCCTGATATTTTGTCGCTAGGTATTGATATCATGTCACAGGTCATGGATATCATGTCACAGGTCATTGATATCATGTCACAGGTCATTGATATCATGTCACAGGTCATTAATACCATGTCGCATGTCATTGATATCATGTCACAGGTCATTGGTATCATGTCACAGGTCATTGATATCATGTCACAGGTCATTAATACCATGTCGCAGGTCATGGATATCATGTCACAGATCATTGATATCATGTCACAGGTCATGGATATCATGTCACATGTCATTGATATCATGTCACAGGTCATTGATATCCTGTTACAGGTCATGGATATCATGTCACAGGTCATTGATATCATGTCACAGGTCATGGATATCATGTCACATGTCATTGATATCATGTCACAGGTCATTGATTTCATGTCACAGATCATTGATATCATGTCACAGGTCATAAATACCATGTCACATGTCATTGATATCATGTCACAGGTCATTGATATCATGTCACAGGTCATTGATATCATGTCACAGGTCATTAATGCCATGTCACATGACATTGATATCATGTCACATGTCATTGATATCATGTCACAGGTCATTGATATCATGTCACAAGTCATTAATACCATGTCACATGTCATTGATATCATGTCACATGTCATTGATATCATGTCACAGGTCATTGATATCTTGTCACAGGTCATTAATACCATGTCACAGGTCATGGATATCATGTCACAGGTCATGGATATCATGTCACAGGTCATGGATATCATGTCACAGGTCATTGATATCATGTCACAGGTCATTGATATCATGTCACAGATCATTGATATCATGTCACAGGTCATTAATACCATGTCACAGGTCATGGATATCATGTCACAGGTCATTGATACCATGTCACATGTCATTGATATCATGTCACAGGTCATTGATATCATGTCACAGGTCATTAATACCATGTCACAGGTCATGGATATCATGTCACAGGTCATGGATATCATGTCACAGGTCATTGATATCATGTCACAGGTCATGGATGTCCTGTCGCTTGGCTTTTATTTTAACGATATATGTCACTTTAATTAATGCGCCTCACTGCAGTGCCTTATATCATCGGCCTTCGTCACGCCACCATATTGCCCTGGACCGCATCGTTGTCAGTGCAAAAGTGCCCCCTGGCGGATCCAGAAATTCTGGATTGGGGGGGCCGGTTTCAGGGTCGGATCTGGATATGCTGGATATGGGGGGGGAGCGGTTTTGGTTTTCTTATTTTAACTGGTATAAATATCGACCCTAAAAAAGGGGAGCGGGGGACGGGGCCGGGTCACCCCCTGTGCATCCGCCCCTGAGGGCCGTGATACTTCTCTTGTTTTTGGTTTTGTACCCGTGACCCCGTGAACCCCGCGGTCGCTAAAATAAAAAAATAAATAAATACCTTTTTTTCGTCTCCAGCCGGGATCCTGCTATTCATAGTTTGCGGGTTAATCGCTCTGCCGCGGAAAACACGATCTAGTTAAAATTAATGGTGACCGCTTGATTGCCTCAAATGGGCTAACTGGCTTTGCGCCTGGCACGAACCGTCCGCGTGATGGTCTGGTCTGTAGATATAAATGGCCCGGCCTTTATTTGGGGGAGCTTTCGGGTGAGGTTCACCGCTTGATTTTGTCCACTTATGGCTGTAATTTGATGCAAGTTGTGACGTCACTAATGGCTTGGATGTCGGGGGGAGCGGGGAGGGGGGGGGGGTGTAATGGAAGCATTTCAATTTATTTGCCTCCAGGGGTAAGGTGGTTAAAATGGACCCATTTTCAAAGTGTAAAGTTGATCAATATTTCAGTTAGTTGTGTGAGTTCTCAAACCGCGTACATCGCTTGGCGACTCGCATACGGGCGCATCTGATTGGAAGATTATATAGACAGGGATTTGCGTTGTGGACGGTTCTGATTGGACGAATCTCTGGAAACAGGGGCTTGTGTAGACGGTTCTGATTGGACGACTTTGGAAACACGGGGTTGTGTGGACGGTTCTGATTGGACGACTCGATTGGACGGCGTAGACGTTTCTGATTCCGCCATTGTAGCTGGAGTATTTGACATAAAGTTTCTAATCGGAAGATTATGGTTGTATATATTCCAATGCAAGGTTTCTAATGGATCTAATTCGCACTTTTTCTTTGACACATTCCGTGTGTGTTAGGCCTCTTCTGATTGGTCATTTTGAGGCGGAGGCCAAAATCTGTGTTAATATTTACGCTCGTTTAACGAACCACGACGCCAAGTTTTCTTAGATGTTAACGTAAGTGGGGAGATTTATCTCGGTTTATTATTCGTTTCTTTTTGTGCCAAGTGGAAAGGCGGCGTCAGGGACGCGTAAGCAAGTGTACATTTACCCCCCCCCCCCTTCCCTTCGCAAGGGGGGCTCTCATCTGGCCAACGCAGTGCCCCCCCCCCAACCCTCACCCCACCACACGGGACCATCCATTACATCTGTGGGAAGGATCAGTTCATTTAACGACATCTGCCCGGTGATTGACTTCCTGGCCCGCCCATTTCGTCTCCCACTCGATGGCCCGCCCGGTGCCTGGGGAAAGCCATTGCCGAGTCACGAGGCGCGAACAGCCGAGGGCAGGCCGCTCAAATTGGTCGCGAAGCAAAGCTATTCTGCTTGGAGGGCCATTGGACGTCGGAGTGCTGGTTTCTCTGGGGCTGGGGCTGCCGTCTGGCTGGAGTGCTGGTGTCTGTGGGGTTGTGGCTACCATCTGGCAGGAGTGCTGGTCTCTGTGGGCTTGGGGCTGCCATCTGGCTGGAGTGCTGGTCTCTCTAGGGTTGAGGCTGCCTTCTGGCTGGAGTGCTGGTCTCTCTAGGGCTGAGGCTGCCTTCTGGCTCGAGTGCTGGTCTCTGTGGGGTCAGCGCTGCCATCTGGCTGGAGTGCTGGTCTCTGTGGGGTTGGGGCTGCCATCTGGCTGGAGTGCTGGTCTCTCTAGGGTTGAGGCTGCCTTCTGGCTCGAGTGCTGGTCTCTGTGGGGTCAGCGCTGCCATCTGGCTGGAGTGCTGGTCTCTGTGGGGTCAGCGCTACCATCTGGCTGGAGTGCTGGTCTCTCTGGGGTCAGCGCTACCAGCTGGCTGGAGTGCTGGTCTCTGTGGGGTCAGCGCTGCCATCTGGCTGGAGTGCTGGTCTCTGTGGGGTCAGCGCTGCCATCTGTCTGGAGTGCTGGTCTCTGTGGGGTTGGGGCTGTCATCTGGCTGGAGTGCTGATCTCTCTGGGGTTGAGACTGCCATCTGGCTGGAGTGCTGGTCTCTCTGGGGTCAGCGCTACCAGCTGGCTGGAGTGCTGGTCTCTGTGGGGTCAGCGCTGCCATCTGGCTGGAGTGCTGGTCTCTGTGGGGTTGGGGCTGCCATCTGGCTGGAATGCTGGTCTCTGTGGGGTCAGCGCTGCCATCTGGCTGGAGTGCTGGTCTCTCTGGGGTCAGCGCTCCCATCTGGCTGGAGTGCTGGTCTCTGTGGGGTCAGCGCTGCCATCTGGCTGGAGTGCTGGTCTCTGTGGGGTTGGGGCTGCCATCTGGCTGGAGTGCTGATCTCTCTGGGGTTGAGACTGCCATCTGGCTGGAGTGCTGGTCTCTCTGGGGTCAGCGCTACCAGCTGGCTGGAGTGCTGGTCTCTGTGGGGTCAGCGCTGCCATCTGGCTGGAGTGCTGGTCTCTGTGGGGTTGGGGCTGCCATCTGGCTGGAATGCTGGTCTCTGTGGGGTCAGCGCTGCCATCTGGATGGAATGCTGGTCTCTGTGGGGTCTGCGCTACCATCTGGCTGGAGTGCTGGTCTCTGTGGGGTTGGGGCTGTCATCTGGCTGGAGTGCTGGTCTCTGTGGGGTCAGCGCTGCCATCTGGCTGGAGTGCTGGTCTCTCTGGGGTTGAGACTGCCATCGGGCTGGAGTGCTGGTCTCTGTGGTGTCTGCGCTACCATCTGGCTGGAGTGCTGGTGTGCAGATTGTGCAATTTACTGAACTTTTCATATGATATTGACTTCAATCAAATCAGTGAGCACGTTATACGCTACATGATATATCACGTTTATACCAAAACTTTCTTTGAATAACATACGCAAACATATGCAACGAAGACAACAACGAAAACAAATATGGAAATTACCAACGACAACACCACAGACGGACTGAACATTCGAGACTTAACGTCAGTCCCAACCAATGAAGATAATAGTTTTTTTGAAGAGTGTGGTGTAGTCTAATTGTATAGGTCAGATTGGGACGTGGGATGGCAAATTCCGACTCTATAGCAAACGGTGAAGGCGCTCGGCCAGAAATAACAAGGTTTCGTCGTTTGGATCGATGAATGCGGGAGGAAGGATTGTTTTTATCGCCGGTCCAATGGAACCGTTTTATCATATACATTTCAGTCTGCTGTCCCCCGCCTGGTGGGGTGCGTGACACGGGGAGGGAAGAGGGAGAGAGGGGGAGAGGAGGCAAAGAGTGGGGGGGGGAGGGGGAGGTTGGAGGGAAAGAGGAAGCGGATGGGGGGAAGGGAAGGGGAAGGTGGGAGCTGGGGGGGGGGGGAGGCATTGAGGAAATGAGGTCAATCTAAGCAGTGGGAAGAAGGAAGGATTGGTGGGAGAGGGAGAGGGAGAGGGAGAGGGAGAGGGAGAGGGAGAGGGAGAGATAAAAAAAGTGCCAGGGAGAATGAAGGAGGTAAAGAGAATAGATTTATGAGTCTATGAATTACTTCACCGTGGTCAGTCTCCATTCCCCCTGTAGGTCGTTGGGAGTCAGGATTAAGACGGGGCCGGCGCGGCGAGTGTATTATGGACTGTAGGTCCCGACAGTGTGGGTGGTCTGTCTGCAACCCATGTTATCGCCTTCCTCTCTCCTGGATTATCATATCCTTCGGGACACGAGAACACACGGCCTGGTCTAACACTCTCATCCGCCACGGATTTTCATTATCCATTCCTCTTAATCTCGCTAATGATGGCGTCAGATGTTGCCATAGTGAACGTTATTGATTGAAATTTATCTTGACTTTGACCTTGACATTGAAATTTATCTTGACTTTGACCTATATATTTTAGCATCATGACCTTGACCTGCATTCATCCTGACATTGACCTTGACCTTTATTTTTGCAGGAAGCAGACGATGGACAGCGCCTTGTATTGTGGGGAGCATGCTCCAGCCACCAGCCCCCCAGTCAGCCCGGAGGGGGAGGAGAAGGTACGCCACCCCTCCCCCCTCACCCCCCACTCAAACGCATCTTGATGCCTGTGGCATATCTTAACAGTATATTTAATCCATCATGCACATGTTCTTAACTAAGCATGAGCATATTATTCACTATATTTAGCTTGATAATTCTATTGACTTCCATATTTCATTTGAGTGCACAGCATCTTGGCAATCAGCTCAAAATACAAGATTAATTTTGTATCTTTGCTTGTTAAACATTACACTAGCGACACGATATGCCACCGAGTTCTACTTAATTATAGATTCGGAATTTACAACATTCTTTTTGTAAGTTCATTCTGGAAGTAATTTTTGGCGATCACTCATATTCTATCCCATCGAGGATGATGGTCTTTTAGCAAGAAAACGGTCGTAAAATGTTCAACACATTTGCGAAACGTTGGATGGTGAATTGTGTGGCATGTCCGTGGTTTGAATGTGGAGCTTTGTATTGCTGTATTTGCCCTTTCTTAAGTGTCCTGTATGCGTCCTAATGCAGCTCACTTCCAGATGACAGTCACTGTAGTCTTTTCCCGATTGTCGGACTCTCTTCAATATGGTGAAGATTTCAAATCTAGCCATGTAACCTAGATGCTGATGAATCGCAGTGGTTCACATGTGCCATATTACTGCGGAAATGTATCTTTCCCGAGGGCTTGCAGCGAGAACAAATTCAGCTCTGTTTTGTTTTTGTTACCTCTCTATTAAGCCAGTCATGACGCCTGATGCTAACTCACGGTAGACTGCGTCCAAGTCGTTACCATGGTGACCATGATGTGAATTAAGCAACTGGCGACTGCCCTGGGAATGGATATCGCTGCAATTTATACCAGTGGCGAGCCCATTTGGTTGTATATTCAGGACGCTTTAACCACTTTTGGTCATATCGCGTCAATGGGAGAACGAAGGGGAGAGCGGAGCCATGTCCCTGGGGGTAATCCCCTACTCTTTGCGAAGAAGAATATGGGATCTTTATCTTGCGACCACACAGACATCATGGCCACAGCGGGGCTCGAACCACCGATCCACGTGCCGTTAGGGTCTCAGGTGGCCAGAGCACTCAAGGCGAGCGCTCTAACCCACTGAGCTATCGGGCCGACCCCTCAGTGGCGAGCCCAGAGGGGAGGCACGTGCCACATTCCTTGGCAAATCGGACATAGACCGGGTCAACCCCACTTTTGCCTTAATTTCCTAAATTGGTTTGGTACTGGACGGCCTGAAATTCTTGCTTGGCCATGGCTCCTGCCCCAGTATACGAAATGGTTGATCCACCAGTGTGAACCGCTGAGATGGTGCGTTGTTGACCCATCTAACCCGGGCCGTGTACTACCCGCCATGTGCGTTAAGTCCATTTTCTCTCGGTTCCCCTCACATTGCTGTGGTACTTCATATTGTTTCCTTCGGCAGCTGCCTCCTTTCTCATTTTTCATACATCTACCACGAATACTGATCTCTGTAACAGCGTTATGACATCGTGAGTGCCATATATTAATTTTTTCCCGTCCCTTCTAGGTGAATAGTCTATAGATATGTTTTTTTTCCAGAAGACGTGTGTCATACATTTAGTTGGAAAGGTTGCTTCCTCTGTAACATAATGGATTACACTCATAGACGGGTTTGCCACCCCCCCCCCCCACCCCACCCGTGCTCTGCCCTCTCCCTCTTTCCCTTCACCACTGTCTGCATTATGTCGCGTCCGCCATTACCAATGCTGGGCCCGTCAGCGTGGCTTTTTTTATCCGTTTTATCCGGTCTTCAGCCCTCGTGGCTCTTGTTTGCCAGGCGTTCTGTGTGGAAGGAACAGCCGCTGCTCCTTTTTTCCACTTTCTTGTTCGGGTGACACTCGATGTTATTCCATTCCCCGGTAACCCCTTATAGATGTCCTCTTCTGCATTACAGCTTCCCTTGGGTTTTTGGTTCCTGGTACTTCCTTTTGGCCGAGATAAATATTTTACCTTTTGTCTGGAATAAGAAATATAATATAATAGTTGGCTTATGTTGGTCTGGGAGTTGCCTTCGTCTATCCGTGCAAACTCCAACCGCTCCAGTTATGGACATCGGCTAATCCTCTGGCCCGGTTGCCTGATAATCCCC
Source organism: Arenicola marina (assembly GCA_964019135.1). NCBI lineage: Eukaryota > Metazoa > Annelida > Polychaeta > Arenicolidae > Arenicola > Arenicola marina. The sequence goes on along the minus strand of OZ025253.1, from coordinate 28,525,278 downwards.
CCTAGATTCCCTTTTTCTCTCATTATCGCTCACATTGTTCACGATGAGGTTGTCGACGTAGTGTTGCCATTTATGGGATGAATTGATTAGTTTGTAACTATAGGTCTTCAGCGTTATTTTCTCCATGGCGATACCAGTTCACATTCAAGTTGTCTGATTGATACATCAATGACGCCGTGTTGGCATTTGATTGACGACTTTATGTCGTTCTTTTGACGCGTGATTGGCGTCCTTTGGATTGACGTATTTCGTGTTGATTGAATTTTCTAATTTGAAGTCTGGAGTCTTACGGGACGCCTCGTTGATGCCTGTTTGACCCTAACTGGACGCCTGTTTGACGCCTCGTTGACGCCATGTTGACGCCTTGTTGGCGCCTCGTTGACGCCATGTTGACGCCTCTTTGACGCCATGTTGACGCCTTGTTGACGCCTTGTTGACGCCCTCCTTCAGACCCACCGGGACCTGATCGCCCTGTTGGAGCGCATGCAGGGCGGCCGCATTGAGGAGCAGCGCTGCGCCATGCCCGCCTTCTTCCAGGTAAGCCATTGCACGCGCACAGTGGCGCCATCTAGTGACGCAATACACAAACCTGGCCAGCGGTGGGGGGAGGAGCGCCTGTGTACACCTTACCCGATATGTATGTTCCCTTTACGCGTACAACGATTGGTATCCCATCACGGAGGATATCGGTCTGAGCCTCTATATCCTGTTATACCAGTCCCGTTGGGGATCAAAGCCCCACAACCCTCCCATCTGTTTTCCATATTACCCTAAATATCGCTCACTTATTGCCGCCTCCTGCTATCTATGGTCTTTTGTACATTTGTGCCGTGTAGTGTATCCTCACTTTCTCCGTCTTGTCTACGTCTCTTGGAAATGGTGTCCCCAGTTGGCCATGATTCTGCGATCCGAAGTCGACGGGCATCTTTTTCACCGTGGTGTAGGCCTATTAATGCGTTCTTACCTTGTGGGTGGGTGCTTCATCGCACATTATAAATATCCCATTATCTCTCCGTGCTGTGTCGGTGGTTTATTTAATGTGCCCTTTCTTTTCGTTCTTTCTTTTTTTCTCTCTCTTTTTCTCAACAATTCTCTAATTTCTGGCCCACTTCATTCTCGTCCTCATATTTGTCACCTTATGGTCTTCCGTTGTCTCCTCTTTTTATTCTCAACTATTCATGTTCTCGCCTCTTTTAGCCTTGCTCTCGGCTTTACTATCATTGTACCCCTCACTCCGCCTTCCTTGTTTGTATTCCTTCCGCACTCTTGGCCTCTTGGTATGATGGAATCATTTCTCTTTGATATGATTACATCCTCGTTTCTCTTTGATATTATCATGTCACTTCTCTTGGTATGATGACGTCACTAATACAATATTCCCTTTTGCAGACGTTGTTCTTTTCCCCGAAACCTTGTGTTTTCTATTTGATTCTCCTTCTCAATCTGCTTTGCATGATTAATTGACTGAATGTTGTGCTGAACACACCAAGATTTGCCTTCCAGGTTAGCGCACTAGACCGCAGATCAATAGGTCCTGGGTTCGAATCCGGGCCCGGGCCCCTAATCTGTGGCATGTTTAATCCATTCATCATTCATTGCCGCGGGAAATTCCTTGGTCCTGTTTAGCATTAGTTTGTGCGCCCAATAGCGGCGTAAAATACCATCATATTTACAGCGATGCGCTTGTCAACGTTTCGTCTGACACATATATTTTGCATCTGTAATTAATGAGGTACTTAGACCGTATCGGTATGGCAGGCCTGGTGTCCATACGAAGTAAAGGTTTTATAGATTGGTTCTCTTGGATTATATCGGTCCCAGGGGAAATTACACTTTCTGCATTGCGGAACGACCAACGGACAACTAACTCTCTGAGCCTGTCATGTAATTTCCAATTCAAACGTGTCTGTATGCTAATATCGCCGATTGGAATGGTTTTTGCCCGCATGTTAAATCACATGAAACTCTTGTGGCATATGGCCATTATGAAAAGAATAAGATCCACAAAAAATTGAACCCAACAAACAGGTTAACGTCATGACAACGTCGACACAACGTTATTTTTTGGTTGTGATAACGTTGAGACCGCGTGAAAATGTATGTTTTTTTTTACGTGGCCCGGCCGTTTTCTCAGATAACGTTGTCAGACAACATTTTCTAAACATTCGTACAGCCAGTTTCTAGATTTATTAATTATCAGCATAGACAGCCTAATGGAATGTTTTAGCCACTATCCTTGGAGTTTTCGGCCAATTGAGCAACCGCGCCTGCCGTCCTTTTCCGATTTAAAAATATAAAACCTTTAATTAGTATACATGTATGACAAAGAAAACTAATGGCGGGGAAGCACAATATCTTCGCGCAGGATAACACATACCACGTCCTTCTTCGAAAAGAGTGAAGGGTTTCCCCCCGGGACATGGCTTCGTTATTCCCTAGATCCTTCTCCGGCGCGAAATAGTGTCCGCCTTAGATCCAACCATTAATGGATGCGACATTACTTAACAGCTTGAACGTACCACAGACTAACCGGAAATAGAAAGAAAAACGACATAGATATCAATATAATAATATACCAGTCACCTACGAGGTAGCGTGTCCGCCCATGGAAAAAAAAAAGTTTATCTATTTCCTTAATTTTTCCCCGTTCTTATCCCCTACAAAAGCATCCGGATTTCATCGAAACTTTGCTGAAATTCCAAAGTGGTAGACTGGAGGACCAGCGCTGCCATCTCCCTTGTTCCCCGCCTAAGGTAGAGCTGGTGCCCCGGCCTTTCGGGCACTTATCATTACACGTGATCGGACCTCACATTATACATAGAGTCTGCCATTTAATTTATGTAGACTGAGGTGCGCTGTGTTCCACGCATTGTTTTTGCGGTCTGTCGACAATGTGTCAGTTTTACTTATGTTTCCCCCGATTATTGTTTTTTTTTGCACGATACTGGTGTAATGTTGTCATAGTGATTGGATCATGGGTCCCGTTAATTGAGTCTCGTGGTTGTATCGCGCCCGGTGCCCCCACCATTAGAGTGGTGGCTCGTCGGCTGTCCATATATAATGTAGGTCTACCTCGATCTGTACATGACATCGACAGTATTGTATATATTTTTGCAAGCTATTTTTTATTTACTGTTTGCTATACATATAACATAACATAACATAACACACGTCCGTATGACGCTTCACGGCGCCTCCCTGCGTAAGCCAGACGTTAATATTGGCATACAAATGTGCAGTCACAATCTCCATCTTCATACACATATAATAGCAGGGAATAAAAACATTAGAATATTAGGCGACATTAAAGAGTACATTTTTGGCACCATGCATGTGTAGTTAGATGCATCATTTCAACTCAATACATCGGTAAAATTGTTGTTGGAAAATATTACCTTATGAGTAATATGTCTTACGAGTTATATGATATTCTTATTCAGTCAAAAGCGCAAATGCCGCGTTACAGATCGTATAACTTAAACCAAAACACAGCTTCGAGTCCATCGTCCTTCGCAGACGGACGGATACCAACTATGAGTAATATTCACATTGAAAAAAAATGAATTCATAATAATCACACAGAAGTGATATGACTTGTGAGGTTCCAAGAGAAGCCGGGTATTTTCCTCCGGGTGGAGATGGGGGGAGGGGCTTACCGCGTTTCCAATATTTTGTCTGATTAGGGGTTTTGATTTCCAATAAAACAGGGCTCAGCAACGTTTACATCTTGGTTTAAGAGAATATTGAAAATGTTATATATATGGCATATTATTGTATAATCACATTCACGATACAAAATAGATAAAGATTCACAACATATTTATGGTGTGTTTTAACAAACCCTGTCGTGGCACCCCAAAGCTCAACCTTTTAATGCAATAGGTCAGCGCTGAGGGTATGATTTCTGAGGTTATGTACGATGACGATATTGTAGAGTGCCCCCCTCCCACCGGGTATCAGTCATCCCTTGGCGAATACGAAGTATAGGCTTATTCGAGACGCTGAAGAATGTCGTAAACTCCGGACTGACAGGTCACGTGATCAGACCTATCCTTCAGCTACTTTGATAAATCCTACGTTATGACATTATACTGGTGGAAAACCGTGTTCATATATTAAATCGGTTAATGATCGCTGGGGAATAATGCAGATTCACGGCATATGTCGTAAAGAACCCAGGGGAAAGATGCCGATTCACGGCATATGTCGTAAAGAACCCAGGAGAAAGATGCCGATTCACGGCATATGTCGTAAAAAAAACAGGGGAAAGATGCCGATTCACGGCATATGTCGTAAAGAACCCACCGGAAGCTGGATATTCAAAGCCTTATGTGGCGTCTAAGTGCTGCACTTGCGGTTGTGGTGTAGTCTTCGTGACCAGCGCTGTTTCATATTCATGAGCTGGAACAAAAAACAAACTATAGTCCTCTCTCTGCCGACAAGATCTGCGAGAAGCCGTTGCGCTGGTGGGGTATGAATAGGAAGGAAGGAAGGGGACGGGGGCGGGGGGGGGGTTGTTGTGGGCGGGTGTCGTTCCGTCGTGTAACCGCTCTCCTCTTAATGAAGTTCTAGATTAACGCTCTGTCGACCCCTATGAGGCAGATGATAATAACACTCCAGAGGGGTCCGGAGACATAACGCGATAACGACAAAGACACAGCCATCTCCGTTCCCTAAGCAACAGACGCAGCTACCAGTGGCATGCGTGCAACCTTATCGCCAACTTAGCAAAACAAAAAAACCCAAAAAACAATGACAGAATGCCTCCAATGAGATTACTGGTCCTTTTTACCGAGCCGTTGATGAAAGTGTGTTTTATGTACAGTATGTGCTATAGTGTGATTACCGGTTTGTGCCGTTATATCACCTTGTGGCGCCCCCACCCCACCCCCTGTCACCTCCAACCCCCGCCCCCTCCCCCCGCAACCACCGTCCTGCATTTGTGTGGAATAACAATTCCGTTATAGTAATGTTGTTTACCATGAAATTGTTTTCGTGATTAGTTAAGTAGTGACAAGTATAAGCGATAACAAAACTACCGGTCCATTAATTTAGGCATGTCGTTAATTTAATACACTGGCATGTCGGGCATATGCAGCAGTCAATCAGTCTGGTAGACTAGCACTCATTATCGCATACAAAATGACCTGTTAGCACGAAAATGTCTATAATGTGTATATTTGTGCATATGATATACATACTGGTGATAATACCTTAATTAAGTACATGATTTTGTCTCCGATACCAGTTTTGTTTTGTTTCCTGTCCGTTGTCGCGACCAAGAGGTGTGGTGCTAATCGTTCACATTTGTTGCCTAGAAAACTATTTAAAAGTGTATGTTTGGCGAAAGATACCTGCAGTGGAATTGCTATAGATTTAGATCGAAATCGCAATATGGAATTAATAACATCAAGTTGAAATGTTTAACTTAATCTTGATTGCGGGGTACTTACTTGCATATATTTCTATTTTTTAATTTAAATCTTCACTTAAATAATAGTTTTGCGTAGACAAAGACCTGTGACGCACATAATTATACATTGAACTATCACGTCAGTATAATCTTAAAAGCGGTGACGTCACTTCCGTTTACTTTTCCTCCTACCAGAGCCTGGGTCCTGTGGCCAATGAGAAGATCGCTCGAGATCACAGTCAAGCGGAGAGCCAACTCAAGGAGGTGAGTGTGAAGTGGGGATGGGGGAACCTCTTAGGGCGTGTTCGATTTACCTGAAACCGACGTGTAACCGAAACCGGTTTCAACAGCTTGCCCACGTCAATGGTAAAACGCATCGTTTCATTTGTTCACAGTGTCAGCATGTATTTAATTAGGGCCATGTGCCTATGCAGTTGTGCCGGTATAAATATGTTTCATTTTCTGTCCGTTAATGAATTATTATCATGCCTGTGTCCAGAAGTCTCTATTCATTACATATATGATTAACTGACAGTTCCGCGGAACCAAAACCGTCAAACCAGCTCTCTCGGTAGTTTTACGGTTTCGAGCAAACCGGTTTTGTTTCTTCTCGTGTCGAACAGTCAGTTCAGCGAACTGGTTTTGGTTTCATGTAAATCGAACACGCCCTTAAGTGGTCCTAAGGTGGCCGCTTTCCATCTTTACTACTAACTCATTGTACCAACTGTAAAAAAAAAACCAATCGTGTACGCAAAGCCATTTGTTATTTAAAAAGCCATATTAAGTTTCGGCATAGCTCACGTATGACTCATTTTCCTACAATAACCGATATATCGCACATGGAAGTGTGATTGGTAGAATCGTGCACCGTTCTCTCTCATCAGACAATGAGAGTTAATTGTTATTTTAACGTGACATCGAATGGTAAGCATTGCGCGAAGGTTAAACTGTTGAAATATACAAAACACGCACAAACTTATGCTTCTCGACGTCGTCCAAGGAATGACCTTGACCCCAATTGTGTGACCTAGATCCTGGAGAGGCCTGGCCCTTATCCGATGGTGGTGTCACCGAAGCAAGGCCGCTATTGGCTGGACGGGGGCCGTTGTCATGGAGACGGATCCGCTAACCCGGCCCCCTCGCAACCTGGGGCTGCAGACCTCAGTGCGGACGCCACCTACCGGCTGGAGACAGACGAGACGGCGGAGGTCTACCGACGCCATTTTTATGGGAAGGTAAGCCATTAGCAATGCATTGCCTATCACGCAAATGAAAGTGCCATTTAGAAAATGAATAAGTGTCGCCAGGTTCGTCGGAATAATTGCATGAAACTTAAATCATGCCGTATGAACCCCCTGAAAAAATGTAAGCTGAGTCGAAGCAACCATGCAACGACATGCCTACATCACTCCTGACATACTTAGAGTGCGCACGTGGATTACTCTTGCGGCATCTTTTCCACTATATGCTAACTATATAGCTAGGTGGGAGTTGACCGTCAATTTATGTGTGCAAGTACATTAACCTGGTTACTGGTCGTCAGTTTCACTAAAGTACTGACTGTACTATGGCATTTTCTCGCGTAATTAATGTTGATCATTCGGTCACGCCGCTCCAAAGCACCATACACATGTTCACGTAATGTGTTTCTTTGCTGAATATGTTACCTTTTATTTGGAAAAAGGGCGTTTAAAACGTTTCCAAAAAGTTAACAAAAATACAATAAAAACCTCAAATAAGCGCAAAATCACAAAATATCGTTCTTATAACGTTCCGTGAAAACGTTTCCGCGCCCTATTTGTAAGGTTACTAAGACGTTAACATGACGTTTTTGTGTTCGCTGGGCAGCCGTTTCAACGAGTAGATGCGTTCGTCTATATTGGTCCAGACAGAACCTGCTTTACAACGGCTGTAGAAAAGTCGATAAAAATTAATGAAGACTTGCCCAAATTAAATTGTGTTTTTCCTCTCGTCGGTAGATCTATATGATAATCCAGCTGTTTTTGTCTGGTCTTGTTACAGGAACACTTTAATTACTACGCCGTGGATGAGAGTTCTGGTCCAGTCGTCATGTCCGTGAAGCAAGAGGTCACGAGTGGGGAGGAGGATCTAACGCGCGTAATACTACGGTACGGTCACCTCGTGAATATTCATGATGTCATATCCGTGTTGTGAATCTCCAAACGGATTGTTTACGTCACATGGCGCTTGCTTTGCGTTAGATATATTATATGGGCCAACGAATAACGTCGATACACTCGCTGCCATGGCAACTCGTTAAGGTTTTGGGGTTGTGGACCCAAAAGCCTAACTTTGAGTTGGGGAATAGCGAAGAAAAAGAGTGATTGAGGACGTGACTTAGGCACGAGATGTGACAGTGATACCTATGGCGCCTAGAATGGTAATAGGTGCTCTGTGGCCTGCTTTCATCGTCATATCAAGGTACCCGGTCAGCGCGGCTTGGGATTGATCAGAGCGTAAATCTGCGGGAGAAGGGGCGGGAGTGGGGGGGGGGGGGGAGCAGGAGGAGGCGAGAGTAGGTATAAAAAGAGGGCTAGAGAGGGAGAGGGAGAGGGTGAGTAACCGACAAGGAGATCGGAGGTGATTTTAAGGGGAATTTCTCCTCATTAGTTGTCAGTACATGATTTTCAACCTCGGCGCTTTACCGCCACCGCTACCGCCTCTATCCCACCCCTCCCCTTCTGGTCACCTTCCACACGCCTCCCCCCTCCCCCCCCCCCACCCCCTGGCCGCCTTTCGCCGACCCATCCACCGAAGTAGGGCAGTGAACTGCCCCCCCCCCCCAAACCCTCCACCGCCACTCCCGGAGACCTGGCCCTTTACGACGCCATTTACGACAGTCTGGACGATCGTAGCCCTCTATACTATTACGTATTCTCGAAATATATCTGCCCATTTTATCTTCGTTTTAGATTACATCTCAGATGACTTATCGATCGTATTTCATATGGAAATAGACCTGAAAACCTTCACTTCGAGAAGTTCACTTTGGAATCTTTGCAACGTATATTGACTTATATCGACTGTAGCCTACATTTCTTATGAAATCAATGAAGAATTTGTGATGTTTTTTTTTCTTCAGACGGCGATCAGGCACTGTCCACAACCTCTTAGAGTCTTCCTCCTTAGGCGAACTGCCTACTCCTACCAAAATTGCCAAAGTAAGCATTTTGTTACAAAAAGGCGAAAATAGGGATGTGGTCAAAAAGTACACGAATAATATTTCTTTATTGTGAAGATTTTTCTTGTTACAATAATTTTCCGAATTTAATTTACTTAGACTCCTTTAGCAACTTAGCTCCTTAGCTCCTATAATGGTCATGTTATTATTCTACAGATATGTGTTGATCTAAGATGGCATGTATATATATACCGATCCAACTGTGTTAACCTTTCAAGTTCTATCAATAACCTTGAAGTAGCATCTATACTCAATAGCGACGCCACGATATTGTATCGTGGGTGTTACAATATCGCAAAACGTAATTAATTCCAGATCAGTGACCTCTGTTTCGCTTTGCCTACAGGCCATTTGTGATGACATGACTGCAGAGAGATTTAACCCAGTATTATATCCCAAGGTAAGGTTTTTGCTTTTCTACTATCGTTATTTCTTTCGTTATTGATTTTGATGGCACTCCCATCACATCACCACGGGCCCAAGGGGCAGGCTCTAGACGTCTGCATGACAAGCTGATCCCCTTGTCCTCCTGTCACTGCCTGTCTGTGTCCCCGTCCCCTGCGGTCTGGCATTTTTACTTTTCCTTAATTGAATTCCTGCGGTTTATGAACCTGAATGAGATGTCTACAGGCGTAATGGCGGAGGAAGATGCGATGGGCTGTGTGCTCTGGGGGCGTTTTACAAGACGGCGCGAGGAGAGGGGCGAATGGGGTGATGTGTCTGAGGGGGGCGGGAGAAGGGTAAGGGGGTAATGTCACAGGACCTATTGCAGGATGGGGGAGGGGGGGAGGGGAGGAGGTGAGGGGGGGGGGCGGAGGTGGGTTGTCGCGTCGGGTACGGGTTGGTCTGTGGGTGAGGTATCTTTAGATCGACCCAGCTCCGTCCCGTTTCGTTCCGTTCCGTTCCACATGTGTGTGTTCGTGTGTATATTTTTCTTCTTCTCGTTCCCTCGCCACCTCGTACTTGCTCGTCACCCAGGCGTCTATATTATTCAACATCATCCCGAAGCTGTCCGCCGATTCCTTCGCTCTGCCCGGCGTGACGTGTCTCCAAGCTGCCATCCTAGGCTGATTCCCTTTCACCCCGCATACCTGTCCACACTTCACACACCCCACACATCTCACACGTCACATACACGCCTAACCACCCCCCCACCCACACACGCCTAACCTCGCACACGCCTTACCCCACACACCCCACACACCTCACATAGCTCACATACCACACACAAGCCTAACCCCACACACCCCACATACCCCACACACCCACCTCATCCCACTCACTCCTAACTCCACGCGATGCGCGTAGATACCAAGGCGACCTTTTCTTGAATGCCAAGACGCCATGCTCTCTTAGTATGGGTTGCAGAAGAAGAGGGGGGGGGGGGGGCGGGGCGAATATGTCATGGGGACGAGTTTGGAAGTGGGACGACCAAGAGGGAATAGCCCGACGTGAACTTCAAGGGACGAATATGACTTGGGGCGTGTTTGGAGGTAGCGATAACGTGGCGCAAGGAGCGACGCGGACCTTTAGGGGATGCGAAATGACCCAGGGGCGAATTTAAGAAGAATCCCGGGCACGGACCAGAGCGGCCCGAACTTAAACGTTTTGCCGGGGATTGAGACGAAGTGAGTTCTGGACGAATCAATCATAAAATTAGGTGAATGCGGGTCGATGTAACGTACGTCATTGTAAAACTCCACGTTCTGACTCGTTTGGCTGTAAGGGAAGGTTGCGTAATTTAATAGAGATTAACCGTCATCCTGTTGTACCAAACACACGAGCAGTCTATGGAAGATAATTATTACACGCGGAGTCTCGTCTGAAAGAAAAAAATACGTTTATTTGTATTTTGATCGAAATTCGCCTGACAATTCAAATTCTTCAGCTGATGATTGATGACATTTTATGAAATAGTAAGTAAGTAAGTAACATAACATATGGGCTTAAATAACTTTTTGAGCCAAGCTGACTAGACGGCTATGGCTTAGATTGGTGTTTTATGCCGGCTGTTTGCACACATGGGCTACACCGGAAGATGTAGCCGTCTGGAAAATGAATTTGAATTTAGTGTTGTTTTAGGTCCGATTGGGGGCGAAAAGGGCCCAAATGAGATGAAAATAATAATAATAATAAAAATAATATGAGCGCTACTCGTGAGGTCAGTAGTGACAAACAGGCTATATGACTTCGCAAATACTCCGCCATCTTGGAAAGAGTATGACTGACGAAAAGAATTCTGGGATATATTTTGATATCTTTCCACGAAGATCAACACAACACTGGCATATAATGTATAACATTAATGAGCTCTAAGTTGCGACCAGAAGATATAATATTTCCTTTATTGAGTGGATATAATATCGTATGTTTGATTCATACAGAAGATATTGTCATGCGATGACGCCATCTTGACGAAATCTTGGAAATACCAATATAATACCCAGAATGCATTGCGCATACAGTGGCGCCTCACAGTGGACTACATTGTAATCCGAACATATGAAGTCCTATAGACGAGCTCGTCACACTGACAATGGGCAGGAATCCCAAATGGTGACCGGTAACTGTAGTTCAACGCGCTACCACTGCAGCCGCATTTGTTGCTGTATTGTATGCCTCCAATGGGGGGGTTGACAAGCAGGGCTGAAGGGCTAGAGAGGCCCAGCGACCGCGAAACCATTGTCAGTCCGCTCGGGCGGTTCACATCAGCATAGATCTACCTTTCAATGCCAAGCTGGCGGCGTCTAGAGACTTGAGCAGCTTATTCGCGGCATAATGCGGCGTTCTGTCAGCTTCACTCCGACGGCAATGACACTCTTACGGCAGTGCTATATTCACTGGAGTAGACAGCGCCACCAATGTAACAAAGAGTGGTGCCGCAGAATGTGTTTTTTTCTCTTTCGTATTTTTGTTTTGTTTTGTTCCGGTTTTGGATGAATTTATTGCCCGACAAACTGACCATATTTCCATATATTGTCGCGCCATTCCCAATGAAAAGGGATCGGGACTGACCGGGCGTGGGGGAGTTTAGGGTGTTACTGTGCCAGCCCACGGGTGGAGTCCGGTGTGTGGGTGTGGGTGTGGGGGGGGGGGGGGGGCGCGGAGGGATGGATCGGGCTCGTGGGGCGGGGGGCGAAGGGTTGGTTTAGGCCTTTTGGGAGCGGGGGGGGGGGGGTAGCTGAAGATTTGTGCCCGTTACCCAAAATTTCTTCTCAGTTTTGCTTTCTAATCGAAAAAGACGAGGATTAATGGCGATGAAGCTGATGCGAGTTGTGGCGCGGGGGCCGCGGTGTGCGGATGGGCGGGCGGCGGGGGGGGGGGGGGTGCGAGTGCAGGGAAGGGGGAACAGTTTCGGGGTCGGGTCGGTTGGAGGTTATAAGCGGGGAATAGACGAAGGGTAGCTGTCATCCACGGCGGCTGATCAATCTTCCAGGGGGGATAGGCGGCAAATCGCGACTGCGCAGTATAGAATGAAACTGTAATCGGGTATTATCCAGGCGAAAAGGACATCCGTAAAGTTTATTGCGTTTTCCCGCTGTCGTGGGATCATTCCCCAGCGTGGGCCGCGGATAATATACGATCATAACGAGAGACGCGCTGCAGACGGGGACGCCGCCGCGCGCGGCATGATGGGAAGACCCCGCTGACCAACTTCCATAATCCATTTGCGGCTCCCTTTATTCAAGCTGACAGGCCGCTGACGTAAACCGAGAATCGACCAACCTACGAACACTACGGATGAGACATTAGACGAGCGTTTCATTTTTCTTGTATAAAACATTTCTTTGTCGCTGTGCTTCCTCGTTCAGAGCAGTCTTGTGGGCTGCGAAGTAAACAATTTTAACCTCTATTTTGACACTCCCGTGGTATAGTTCAGGCGCGGTCTCATTAAACTGTCACAATTTCCGATCATGTAGTTTATTGTACTTACCGTGCGGATTATCATTACAGCATATTGCCGAAAATACCATTACTAATGCCGCCTTGTGAATAACTGTTTCTCTAAAATGAAGCCTTACCCACATGCGTTATTGGTGGCATAATCGATGCAAACAGTGGACCGGCAAGGGGTGGAGGGGGTGACATAGGGCGAGCGTGTATAGACCGAGAGTGGGCTGGGTGACAATGACAGTGCGTCATGGTTAGAGACTAAATTAAATAACATAAGTAATAACTGATGTGCCGAAGACGTTTTTGCTGTGGACAATATGTGGGGAAAAACATGCTGCAAACATAGCATTTTATCGATTTTCGTTATGATCATTGTGTTATTATAAGGTGAAAGATATGTACTTGTAGTTCTCCCCGAAGTTTATGGGGTTCGTTGTGAGCGTTGCCGCAGCCCCGTAATTCAATACATACGAGGTCTGTGTTTTGGCGATGCCGGTCTTCTTTCCGTGTGATTTAATCCGGGGGACACTGTGTGGACGGCTTGGGGTCCCAACACTGCCATGTTCCCTGTCACCCTCCTGTGCGCCATGACACTTCTTCATAATCAACTGGGCAACGTCTCTCTTTCCACTCCACCATCCAAGTGTCCTCCGCCCACCCAACTGGCTCTATACCCCCCTCCCCCTTTACCGCCACCCCCCCCCCTCCCCCTTCAGCGCCACTACCCACTCCCCCCTCCCCCTTTACCGCCACTCCCCCCTCCCCGTTCACCGCCACCCCCTGCCTTGCACCTTTTTGTACAGACCTTCCTCTACCCACTCACCATCGGTTTCTATATCTGCCTCTTATTGCCGCTCTCCCAATATCTCTCTACCTCTCTGTCTTTCCCCCATTCTATCTCACTGCATCTGTCTCTTACCCGTCTCTACCTCTCTACCTCTCCCCCTACCGCATTCCATCTGTCTGCCTCTGTCTCTTAGCCTCCTCTATCTCTCTACTTGTCTGTCTTTCCCCCTGTGCCCTTCTCTCATCTCTCTACCTCTCTCTGTCTTTCCCCCTGTGCCCTTCTATCTCTCTACCTCTCTCTGTCTTTCCCCCCTATGCCCTTCTATCTCTCTACCTCTCTCTGTCTTTCCCCCTATGCCCTTCTATCTCACTACCTCTCTCTGCCGGGGGAGGCCGGACTGTGGGAATGCCGTGGAGGCCGGGCCTCTCTGTGGGAATGCCGTGGAGGCCGGGGCCTCTCTGTGGGAATGCCGTGGAGGCAGGGCCTCTTTGTGGGAATGCCGTGGAGGCCGGGCCTCTCTGTGGGAAATGCCGTGGAGGCCGGGCCTCTCTGTGGGAATGCCGTGGAGGCCTCGGCTGTGGAAATGCCATGGAGGCCGGGCCTCTCTGTGGAAATGCCGTGGAGGCCGGACTGTGGGAATGCCGTGGAGGCCTCTGTGGGAATGCCGTGGAGGCCCAGGCTCTCTGTGGGAATACCATGGAGGCCGGACTGTGGGAATGCCGTGGGAGGCCGGGCCTCTCTGTGGAATGCCGTGGAGGCCGGACTGTGGGAATGCCGTGGAGGCCGGACTGTGGGAATGCCGTGGAGGCCGGGCCTCTCTGTGGGAATGCCGTGGAGGCCGGGCCTCTCCGTGGCCGGCCTCTGTGGGAATGCCGTGGAGGCCGGGGCCTCTCTGTGGGAATGCCGTGGAGGCAGGTGCCTCTCTGTGGGAATTGCCGTGGAGGCCGGGCCTCTCTGTGGGAATGCCGTGGAAGGCCGGGGCCTCTCTGTGGGAATGCCGTGGAGGCCGGGCCTCTCTGTGGCCGGCCTCTGTGGGAATGCCGTGGAGACCGGGCCTCTCTGTGGGAATGCCGTGGAGGCCGGGCCTCTCTGTGGCAGGCCTCTGTGGGAATGCCGTGGAGGCCGGGCCTCTCTGTGGGAATGCCGTGGAGGCCGGGCCTCTCTGTGGGAATGCCGTGGAGGCCGGGCCTCTCTGTGGGAATGCCGTGGAGGCCGGGCCTCTGTGGGAATGCCGTGGAGGCCGGGCCTCTCTGTGGGAATGCCGTGGAGGCCGGGCCTCTCTGTGGGAATGCCGTGGAGGCCGGGCCTCTGTGGGAAATGCCGTGGAGGCCGGGCCTCTCTGTGGGAATGCCGTGGAGGCCGGGCCTCTCTGTGGGAATGCCGTGGAGGCCGGGCCTCTCTGTGGCCGGCCTCTGTGGGAATGCCGTGGAGGCCGGGCCTCTCTGTGGGAACGCCGTGGAGGCCGGGCTGTGAGAATGCCGCCTTGGTCCGCGTCGTCCTGTGGTGGCGATGTGGCGATAGCGGGCGGCGCCTGATAAGCCGTAGCGTGTTGCGTGTGACAACGCCGCCCCGCTATCTAACCTCGGGATACGGAAGAAGAAAAGGTCATCTGTGTGCGGTGGTGGGCCCCCCCCCCCACCCCTCCCGGGGGGGGCGGCGGGGAGGGGAGTGCCTGGCCTTTTGAGGGTTCATGTTCGGGTGGGGTCGGATTGAAGGGGTGGGGGGGGAGGGCGCGTGGATCGGGAAGGGTATAGGCGGGGGCGGGGGGGAGGTGAGTCTGCAGAAGTGTGTGCAGTACTGTTGGTGTTGCATGGTGGTGGTTTCCAATGGTGGGAAAGGCTCGTGGCGAATGTGGGATTATACCACCTTGTAGAGTGGTCTGCTGCGTGAATGGGGAATCTCTAGTTGGGATTGGTTGGTGGAGGGGGTGGGGGAGTAGGAGGGGGCGGTGAACGGGTGTAGAGGTGGGTATAGGGGGAGGGGAGTGGAGAGAGGGAGTAGGGTGGTTGCAGCTGTATGGTTTGTCAAGGCATTGGCTCAGTATATGTATATGTGTCGGGGGATGCGGTGGTGGTGAAGGGGGTGGTGGTGGTGGTGGCGGTGGTGACTATGGTAGCATGGTTGAGTCGCCGGGGAATATTAGGTCACAGGAACACTCACCCACCCACCCACCCTAACCGCGCTGGCAGATGGGGCTGGTGAGGCATTGGAGAGGGGGGGTGTAGGGGTACCCCCCACTTGCGTCTGGTGTAGTGTGTGGAGGGGATTGCGGGGAGGTGGGGAGGGGAGGTGGGGGGTCGGGTGACATACTACCGCCGTGCCAGACAGGATGGTAAATCTTTTAGCTGGGTCCTCCAGAGGGTTCATAATTGCGACAAGCCATGGCAGGTCTTAATAAGGCTTGACCCAGATTGACGTCAGTGCTTGGGTCGTGGCGGTAAAGAGGGCTTAAATCCCTTAAAAGATCTTCGACGTTAGCGCTGAAGGGAAGGCATTCGGATTCCCCTACGAGATGAGGAACTATTAACCGTCCCACTATCTCAGAATCACATGCATTTTACTCTGTGAGTTAAGAAATTGCGGATAAGGAATCAGAGCAGAAATAAGAAAATTTCCACGATTCCAACGTCTATGATATGGAGCCTACGAAATGCATTTTTGTATGAAGGCGTAACACGTGAACAATGCTGAAACAATGGTTTCC
>OZ025253.1:28249065-28509078 GCA_964019135.1 Arenicola marina | reverse complement strand
ACGGAGTTGATGGGCTGGGCGGATGGGAAGGGGCGGCTATAAGGGGGTAGGGGAAAGGCACTTGGGCGGTTACACTATGGGACCCCCCTCTCACCTCCACCACCCCCCCCCTCTCCCTCTTGCATGGTCACATGTTTACGATTAACCGCTACATCTAAACCCTCGGGGGGGCCATGGCGGATGAATAATGGAGAGGTCATTTATTTATTTTCTACATTTGTGCCTAGATTTATTTTAATTTCATGGAAGGGGTAAGGGGCGGGCAGGTGGGGGGGGGGGCATGGGGCGGCGTTTGCATCTGTCTCATCCTCTCGCATATGTCGCTCGGTCACCATGTAATATTTAACACGAATGTGGGGCGTTTGGCACCATGTCTGCCAGCGTCTGCAGCTATTTCGCTGTCATGACATCCAGAATGCGTATTATAGTGACACTCTTTGTGTTGCTGTTGTTGTTGTTGTTACCTACCATGGCTGCACTTCACCTTCGATGGTTGTTACATTATGTAACATTTAGATCACGAGCAACTTGTTGTAATCTGCTTTTTGTCGAGGAAATAAAACTGAAATAATAATAATATTTGTGTATGGCACTTCTCCGTATTCCTGTCGCCCCTCTGTGCATTGTGCCTAATGGTATCATGTTTCTTTCCCGTCTCCCTGTCGCCCCTCTGTGCATTGTGCCTAATGGTAATCATGTTTCTTTCCCGTCTCCCTGTCGCCCCCTCTGTGCATTGTGCCTAATGGTATTATGTTTCTGTCCCGTCTCCCTGTCGCCCCTCTGTGCATTGTGCCTAATGGTATCATGTTTCTTTCCGTCTCCCTGTCGCCCCTCTGTGCATTGTGCCTAATGGTAATCATGTTTCTGTCCCGTCTCCCTGTCGCCCCTCTGTGCATTGTGCCTAATGGTATCATGTTTCTTCCCGTCTCCCTGTCGCCCCTCTGTGCATTGTGCCTAATGGTATCACGTTTCTTTCCCGTCTCCCTGTCGCCCCTCTGTGCATTGTGCCTAATGGTATCATGTTTCTTTCCCGTCTCCCTGTCGCCCCTCTGTGCATTGTGCCTAATGGTATCATGTTTCTTTCCCGTCTCCCTGTCGCCCCTCTGTGCATTGTGCCTAATGGTATCATGTTTCTTTCCCGTCTCCCTGTCGCCCCTCTGTGCATTGTGCCTAATGGTATTATGTTTCTGTCCCGTCTCCCTGTCGCCCCTCTGTGCATTGTGCCTAATGGTATCATGTTTCTTTCCCGTCTCCCTGTCGCCCCTCTGTGCATTGTGCCTAATGGTATCATGTTTCTGTCCCGTCTCCCTGTCGCCCCTCTGTGCATTGTGCCTAATGGTATCATGTTTCTTTCCCGTCTCCCTGTCGCCCCTCTGTGCATTGTGCCTAATGGTATCACGTTTCTTTCCCGTCTCCCTGTCGCCCCTCTGTGCATTGTGCCTAATGGTATCATGTTTCTTTCCCGTCTCCCTGTCGCCCCTCTGTGCATTGTGCCTAATGGTATCATGTTTCTTTCCCGTCTCCCTGTCGCCCCTCTGTGCATTGTGCCTAATGGTATCATGTTTCTTTCCCGTCTCCCTGTCGCCCCTCTGTGCATTGTGCCTAATGGTATCATGTTTCTTTCCCGTCTCCCTGTCGCCCCTCTGTGCATTGTGCCTAATGGTATCATGTTTCTTTCCCGTCTCCCTGTCGCCCCTCTGTGCATTGTGCCTAATGGTATCATGTTTCTTTCCCGTCTCCCTGTCGCCCCTCTGTGCATTGTGCCTAATGGTATCATGTTTCTTTCCCGTCTCCCTGTCGCCCCTCTGTGCATTGTGCCTAATGGTATCATGTTTCTTTCCCGTCTCCCTGTCGCCCCTCTGTGCATTGTGCCTAATGGTATCATGTTTCTTTCCCGTCTCCCTGTCGCCCCTCTGTGCATTGTGCCTAATGGTATCATGTTTCTTTCCCGTCTCCCTGTCGCCCCTCTGTGCATTGTGCCTAATGGTATCATGTTTCTTTCCCGTCTCCCTGTCGCCCCTCTGTGCATTGTGCCTAATGGTATCATGTTTCTTTCCCGTCTCCCTGTCGCCCCTCTGTGCATTGTGCCTAATGATATCATGTTTCTTTCCCGTATCCCTGTCGCCCCTCTGTGCATTGTGCCTAATGATATCATGTTTCTTTCCCGTCTCCCTGTCGCCCCTCTGTGCATTGTGCCTAATGGTATCATGTTTCTTTCCCGTCTCCCTGTCGCCCCTCTGTGCATTGTGCCTAATGGTATCATGTTTCTGTCCCGTCTCCCTGTCGCCCCTCTGTGCATTGTGCCTAATGGTATCATGTTTCTTTCCCGTCTCCCTGTCGCCCCTCTGTGCATGGTGCCTAATGGTATCATGTTTCTGTCCCGTCTCCCTGTCGCCCCTCTGTGCATTGTGCCTAATGGTATCATGTTTCTGTCCCGTCTCCCTGTCGCCCCTCTGTGCATTGTGCCTAATGGTATCATGTTTCTTTCCCGTCTCCCTGTCGCCCCTCTGTGCATTGTGCCTAATGGTATCATGTTTCTTTCCCGTCTCCCTGTCGCCCCTCTGTGCATTGTGCCTAATGGTATCATGTTTCTTTCCCGTCTCCCTGTCGCCCCTCTGTGCATTGTGCCTAATGATATCATGTTTCTTTCCCGTCTCCCTGTCGCCCCTCTGTGCATTGTGCCTAATGGTATCATGTTTCTTTCCCGTCTCCCTGTCGCCCCTCTGTGCATTGTGCCTAATGGTATCATGTTTCTTTCCCGTATCCCTGTCGCCCCTTTGTGCATTGTGCCTAATGATATCATGTTTCTTTCCCGTCTCCCTGTCGCCCCTCTGTGCATTGTGCCTAATGGTATCATGTTTCTTTCCCGTATCCCTGTCGCCCCTCTGTGCATTGTGCCTAATGGTATCATGTTTCTTTCCCGTCTCCCTGTCGCCCCTCTGTGCATGGTGCCTAATGGTATCATGTTTCTTTCCCGTCTCCCTGTCGCCCCTCTGTGCATTGTGCCTAATGGTATCATGTTTCTTTCCCGTCTCCCTGTCGCCCCTCTGTGCATTGTGCCTAATGGTATCATGTTTCTGTCCCGTCTCCCTGTCGCCCCTCTGTGCATTGTGCCTAATGGTATCATGTTTCTTTCCCGTCTCCCGGTCGCCCCTCTGTGCATTGTGCCTAATGGTATCATGTTTCTTTCCCGTCTCCCTGTCGCCCCTCTGTGCATTGTGCCTAATGGTATCATGTTTCTGTCCCGTCTCCCTGTCGCCCCTCTGTGCATTGTGCCTAATGGTATCATGTTTCTTTCCCGTCTCCCTGTCGCCCCTCTGTGCATTGTGCCTAATGGTATCATGTTTCTGTCCCGTCTCCCTGTCGCCCCTCTGTGCATTGTGCCTAATGGTATCATGTTTCTTTCCCGTCTCCCGGTCGCCCCTCTGTGCATTGTGCCTAATGGTATCATGTTTCTTTCCCGTCTCCCTGTCGCCCCTCTGTGCATTGTGCCTAATGGTATCATGTTTCTGTCCCGTCTCCCTGTCGCCCCTCTGTGCATTGTGCCTAATGGTATCATGTTTCTGTCCCGTCTCCCTGTCGCCCCTCTGTGCATTGTGCCTAATGGTATCATGTTTCTTTCCCGTCTCCCTGTCGCCCCTCTGTGCATTGTGCCTAATGGTATCATGTTTCTTTCCCGTCTCCCTGTCGCCCCTCTGTGCATTGTGCCTAATGGTATCATGTTTCTGTCCCGTCTCCCTGTCGCCCCTCTGTGCATTGTGCCTAATGGTATCATGTTTCTTTCCCGTCTCCCTGTCGCCCCTCTGTGCATTGTGCCTAATGGTATCATGTTTCTTTCCCGTCTCCCTGTCGCCCCTCTGTGCATTGTGCCTAATGGTATCATGTTTCTGTCCCGTCTCCCTGTCGCCCCTCTGTGCATTGTGCCTAATGGTATCATGTTTCTTTCCCGTCTCCCTGTCGCCCCTCTGTGCATTGTGCCTAATGGTATCATGTTTCTTTCCCGTCTCCCTGTCGCCCCTCTGTGCATTGTGCCTAATGGTATCATGTTTCTTTCCCGTCTCCCTGTCGCCCCTCTGTGCATTGTGCCTAATGATATCATGTTTCTTTCCCGTATCCCTGTCGCCCCTCTGTGCATTGTGCCTAATGATACCATGTTTCTTTCCCGTCTCCCTGTCGCCCCTCTGTGCATTGTGCCTAATGGTATCATGTTTCTTTCCCGTCTCCCTGTCGCCCCTCTGTGCATTGTGCCTAATGGTATCATGTTTCTTTCCCGTCTCCCTGTCGCCCCTCTGTGCATTGTGCCTAATGGTATCATGTTTCTTTCCCGTCTCCCTGTCGCCCCTCTGTGCATTGTGCCTAATGGTATCATGTTTCTGTCCCGTCTCCCTGTCGCCCCTCTGTGCATTGTGCCTAATGGTATCATGTTTCTTTCCCGTCTCCCTGTCGCCCCTCTGTGCATTGTGCCTAATGGTATCATGTTTCTTTCCCGTCTCCCTGTCGCCCCTCTGTGCATTGTGCCTAATGGTATCATGTTTCTTTCCCGTCTCCCTGTCGCCCCTCTGTGCATTGTGCCTAATGGTATCATGTTTCTTTCCCGTCTCCCTGTCGCCCCTCTGTGCATTGTGCCTAATGGTATCATGTTTCTTTCCCGTCTCCCTGTCGCCCCTCTGTGCATTGTGCCTAATGATATCATGTTTCTTTCCCGTATCCCTGTCGCCCCTCTGTGCATTGTGCCTAATGGTATCATGTTTCTTTCCCGTCTCCCTGTCGCCCCTCTGTGCATTGTGCCTAATGGTATCATGTTTCTTTCCCGTCTCCCTGTCGCCCCTCTGTGCATTGTGCCTAATGGTATCATGTTTCTTTCCCGTCTCCCTGTCGCCCCTCTGTGCATTGTGCCTAATGGTATCATGTTTCTGTCCCGTCTCCCTGTCGCCCCTCTGTGCATTGTGCCTAATGGTATCATGTTTCTTTCCCGTCTCCCTGTCGCCCCTCTGTGCATTGTGCCTAATGGTATCATGTTTCTTTCCCGTCTCCCGGTCGCCCCTCTGTGCATTGTGCCTAATGGTATCATGTTTCTTTCCCGTCTCCCTGTCGCCCCTCTGTGCATTGTGCCTAATGGTATCATGTTTCTGTCCCGTCTCCCTGTCGCCCCTCTGTGCATTGTGCCTAATGGTATCATGTTTCTTTCCCGTCTCCCTGTCGCCCCTCTGTGCATTGTGCCTAATGGTATCATGTTTCTTTCCCGTCTCCCTGTCGCCCCTCTGTGCATTGTGCCTAATGGTATCATGTTTCTTTCCCGTCTCCCTGTCGCCCCTCTGTGCATTGTGCCTAATGGTATCATGTTTCTTTCCCGTCTCCCTGTCGCCCCTCTGTGCATTGTGCCTAATGGTATCATGTTTCTTTCCCGTCTCCCTGTCGCCCCTCTGTGCATTGTGCCTAATGATATCATGTTTCTTTCCCGTATCCCTGTCGCCCCTCTGTGCATTGTGCCTAATGATATCATGTTTCTTTCCCGTCTCCCTGTCGCCCCTCTGTGCATTGTGCCTAATGGTATCATGTTTCTTTCCCGTCTCCCTGTCGCCCCTCTGTGCATTGTGTCTAATGGTATCATGTTTCTGTCCCGTCTCCCTGTCGCCCCTCTGTGCATTGTGCCTAATGGTATCATGTTTCTTTCCCGTCTCCCTGTCGCCCCTCTGTGCATTGTGCCTAATGGTATCATGTTTCTGTCCCGTCTCCCTGTCGCCCCTCTGTGCATTGTGCCTAATGGTATCATGTTTCTGTCCCGTCTCCCTGTCGCCCCTCTGTGCATTGTGCCTAATGGTATCATGTTTCTTTCCCGTCTCCCTGTCGCCCCTCTGTGCATTGTGCCTAATGGTATCATATTTCTTTCCCGTCTCCCTGTCGCCCCTCTGTGCATTGTGCCTAATGGTATCATGTTTCTTTCCCGTCTCCCTGTCGCCCCTCTGTGCATTGTGCCTAATGATATCATGTTTCTTTCCCGTATCCCTGTCGCCCCTCTGTGCATTGTGCCTAATGATATCATGTTTCTTTCCCGTCTCCCTGTCGCCCCTCTGTGCATTGTGCCTAATGGTATCATGTTTCTTTCCCGTCTCCCTGTCGCCCCTCTGTGCATTGTGCCTAATGGTATCATGTTTCTTTCCCGTCTCCCTGTCGCCCCTCTGTGCATTGTGCCTAATGGTATCATGTTTCTTTCCCGTCTCCCTGTCGCCCCTCTGTGCATTGTGCCTAATGGTATCATGTTTCTGTCCCGTCTCCCTGTCGCCCCTCTGTGCATTGTGCCTAATGATATCATGTTTCTTTCCCGTATCCCTGTCGCCCCTCTGTGCATTGTGCCTAATGATATCATGTTTCTTTCCCGTCTCCCTGTCGCCCCTCTGTGCATTGTGCCTAATGGTATCATGTTTCTTTCCCGTCTCCCTGTCGCCCCTCTGTGCATTGTGCCTAATGGTATCATGTTTCTTTCCCGTCTCCCTGTCGCCCCTCTGTGCATTGTGCCTAATGGTATCATGTTTCTTTCCCGTCTCCCTGTCGCCCCTCTGTGCATTGTGCCTAATGGTATCATGTTTCTGTCCCGTCTCCCTGTCGCCCCTCTGTGCATTGTGCCTAATGGTATCATGTTTCTGTCCCGTCTCCCTGTCGCCCCTCTGTGCATTGTGCCTAATGGTATCATGTTTCTTTCCCGTCTCCCTGTCGCCCCTCTGTGCATTGTGCCTAATGGTATCATGTTTCTTTCCCGTCTCCCTGTCGCCCCTCTGTGCATTGTGCCTAATGGTATCATGTTTCTTTCAGGGCTCTGACCTCATAATCAAATACGACGAGCACATCACGACGAATAAGTTCAAATTCGGTGTCATTTACCAGAAATATGGACAGGTAAGCTAACGGGCATCTTTTGTGACCTATATATGTCCATAATGTTACTGTCTGTTTTATATTACCCGAGATGAAAGTTGCAATTAATACCGTGGAAGCTTATCACCTTGAAGCGAGTATGGGGAATGATTTCTTGGCTATTTGTAGGCCTACTTCACATACTTCCCTTAAACACAGTCTCGGTCACCTACCATGTATGCAGTCATAATATCGACCCCAGTGTAGTCAATATTTACTGTGTGTATACGTGAGTCAGTATGCTATTAGAACGATTTTTTCTGGTAAGCATACTCATTTTCTTTTTCTTAAAAGATTATAAGAAGTTTCAACATCTGGGTGAACTCTCTTCTATCTGCCCATAGAACCATGCTTTAGATTACGGAGGAAAGTAATCAAGAATTGAAACACTAGAGTTAGCGTAACGTGAGGAATTTGACCCACTGTCGGGTAATTACGATGTTTTCGGCTTTTAGACGAGGGAGGAGGACTTGTTCGGCAACGTCGGTTGCAGTCGCGCGCTAGACGACTTTCTCGCGTTGCTAGGCGACCGAGTGCAACTAAAGGACTTTAGAGGGTCGGTATATTTAGTGCACGAAATAAAATAATAAAAAGCACATTTTCTTGTATTTTCGTGGTTGTTGTTTTTAGTATTGCTGATCATGGATAACATGAACAAATATGGAGTATTCAACTTTTTTTAATACACTTACCGTGACGTTTTTTTCTTCAAGTATTATTGCTACTTGCGCCCTGCATCAATAGATACATTATATAACTATCACCACGTGTTACCTTTCATTGTGACCTATTGTATTTGCCGTTGCTATAGCTACCACGGGGGTCTGGATACACAGTTCGGCCAGACGGGGACGGAATCTGTGTACACGGCATACCGGGACCAACAGATCATGTTCCACGTGTCAAGCCTGCTACCCTACACTGAGGGAGATCCCCAGCAGGTCAGTCACTGTACAGGGCTTTTATATAATATTGAAAGGTACCGATCTGGGGTGGGGGAGGGGTACTTAATACCTTCATGGGGAGTTTCACGGAAAGGTCCCCCCCCCCTCCCGTTTTGTCACCTTTAGCATCTATGCTGAAGGGATATTTTTTAGCTTTCCGTGAATGTCACATTGCCTTGCAGGTCCGCTTGGTTTATCCCCCCCCCGCCCCCAGTAAACGAGCTCTACTGACACTGGTTTGCCCCCAGGATGACACCAGAGCTTCACAACGCCTACAAATTTGATGTTAATTGTGGTTTAAATGAATCTTCCGTTGTGTGGGGTAAATTTATGAATATTTTAGTTCTAAAGCGTATATTGTTCATAAGAAATACCCGCTCCATAGAGGTATAATTTTTGTGAAAAAATGTCTTTACATGTCTTTAGTAGGATAGTACCAATGTTGTACTTTACACAAGTTCCTGAATTTCTATAGTAATGACAATGAAGCTAGGCTCACCTCTTGATTAGACGAAGCCGGAAGTGCCAATAATTTGTGGGACGTTTCATGTTTCTTGTCCCCTGTAATTTCCTCCAAACAGCGGTTTCGCCTATGTGTGTACACAGATGGCAAAAAACGCCGATCCAGCCGCGTCTTTATATCAATCGGACCAACATGCCATTGACGGTGCATTGAACTCTCATTCTTTTCTTTCAACACCCGTCCAGCTACAACGAAAGCGCCATATTGGAAACGACATCGTGGCTATCGTGTTCCAAGAAGAAAACACGCCCTTCGTGCCCGATATGATTGCCTCGCACTTTCTGCACGCCTACATCGTGGTGCAGCCCACACGTGACCGAGCCGGAAACACGGTATATAAGGTAAGAACTCTAGCAGCTTCAACCTTTACTGATGCAGCGACAAAAAATGACCTTGCCCAATGAGTAATCCTTGGGTAGAGTATGCCAACACCGACGGCTTTAATTGTGTCCAATATTCACTTATTTAGGTCGTCTATGGATGCAAACCGCAACCTGGACGAGACTGCAACAGCGAATTGTAAAGACGCCATGTTAAACCAACACCAGATCCTTCTATAAATGGCGGTTGTGCAATAGGTTCATGGTTGATGTCTGCTTTCTTATCTATAGCGCAGGGTGTGAGATGTTAGAAATCGAGGACTAATTGTGGATTGTATTCAGATGCCAAAGATTTCAAAGTACAAATGGCGTGTGGTTCTTCCTTCGATCGATAGGTGGCGGTAGCAGCCCGAGATGACGTACCATTCTTCGGCCCGCGGCTGACGTCATCGGCAGCCATCTTGCCTCACGGGCCGCGCTTGCGCGATTTCATCCTGACGAAGCTCATCAATGCCGAACACGCGTGCTACAAGGCGAACAAGTTCGCAAAACTGGCGGTAAATATTAAGTCACGTGTGGCTGAAAGCATGCTGAAAGTACCGTTAACCCCCTATCAAATTAAAAACTCGAATACATCAAACCTGAAAACTTCAAACCTGAGAACGTTGTTTACGTGGCACTTTGTTCGTCCGCCATTCATATTCCTTCCTTTAGTTCCATTTCCACTTTTTATCTTGCTCCCATTCACGTTCTTTATTTTCATCGTAACCCCTTCACCCATTCGCCTGTTTAGCCTCGTTATGCACTCTCTGTTGGTTCATTATTAATATCTGCACTATCAATTATGGATCAGTCTCCCATCACACATGTAATTCTGCCGGCGAAAAAGGAGGCTCCGCCTGGAATATTGGCTGGAACTGCGCCGATATCCCACCGACAGTTTTGCTCTGTCCGTACTTTCCGGTGACCTTTAGTTATCACCAAACTACTGTCTCTCTCGGACATTGATGACTGCCATACAATCCGCCACTGTTACATTATCCCATATTAAATTTGATTGAGATTTTCTAATAATGGAGCGCGATAATTCTACATTGTTGTCTCTGGAATTCTTGGGACGAAATATATTAACTTATTTAATTAGGGATAAGTAAATTAGCCGCATACATCAGCCGAGTAATATGGATGTTTTGTGTATGAACATTCGTGACGAGAGCCATCATGCCACTTTGTTTGCACCGTATTATGACCATAACAGGAGTGACATCACAATTGTCGTGTTCTACTGTTATCATAGTTGTAGCCCCTTATGCCAGAAATGGCGCTTGTCCCATTCTATAAACCAATGTATTGTACTTCGGTGTGGTCACCAATCAAGGTGATGGAAGCTTCTAAATGGAATCATGCATACCGTAGCCGTATTCGCTGCTGATATTTTCTATGTAAATTAAATATAACCTCGTCACAATTATATATGTATGCCATGTATGTATCTTTGACATGAGACTGCCTTGAAAGAAAGTCCACTGTAGCCATCTCGCGGCACTGGGAAACAAAAAAACCTGCTTGATGCGGTGAAACTTGTGCTTATTATGGCAGTAAAATAGTCATGGAAGTAATCAAAATCGCTCTGACCTCTTGACCCCTTCAGGAACGGACGCGCTTCGCCCTTCTGGACGCCCTGTACCAGGATCTCAACAACAAGACCCTGGAGTTCTTCGGCCACCCCCCATCCGGTCTCTCCGAGAGCAAGTCCGAGACAAGTAAATTCTTCGACACGTTTCGCCGGGCGCTGGCCGGCAAGGTACGAAGCCAGTCCGTCGACTCGCAGCTAGGTGGCGCCACCTCCGCTTCCACTTCCGGTTCCCTCAAACGCAGCAGCGCCAACGGCAACGGCCTGGTGTCGCCGGTGCTGCCGCCTGTCGGTGAAAACGAGAGCACCCCTAAAGTGGTAAATTTAAATGGCATTCGGTGTCGTGTACTAAATTGTGTAAATATAGCGACTCTAGTTAGATAGCTTCTTTCGTCTGGCCGAGATATGATTGGCGTCTGCTTTCTCGTAAAATATTACTTAAGTACTTGTCTTTTCAATGTACTTGCTATCTGCCGATGACAAAGCTTCGAAAAGTACTTCTCTTTTCAATGTACTTACTATCTGCCGAGGACGCAGCTTTGAAAGTCTGTCTCTTCCAGTGTTAATTAGTTCTTGTTCATCGCATGATTATTTTCTGCGCGTTTTGTACATTCTCTGAAACGACACAATATTACTGCCGGTATAGGATGACCCCCACCCCCGCTTGCCGCTGTGGATACCCCTTCCACCCCAACCCCTGGGGCCAGCGCGATAGTTCAGTGGGCAAGAGCGCTCGCATTCAGTGCTCTGGTCACTTGAGAGCCTAACGGCACGTGGGTCGGTGGTTCGAGCCTCGCTGTGGCCATATCTGTGTGGTCGCAGGATAAAGATCCCATGTCTTTCTTCGTAAAGACTAGGGGGTTACCCCCGGGGACATGGCTCCACTCTCCCTTCCTTCTCCCGTTGACGCGATATGACCAAAAGTGGTTAAAGCGTCCTGAGTAACCAACCAACCAACCATCCACCCTACCCCCACCCCATATAACGACTTGATAGATTTTTATGAAATCAGCCTCCGAATTTAAATTCAATAGCGAATCCAGGTTTTCCGGAAACAGTTTATGGGGGGGGGGACTTTCGAAGGATATATATATATTTGTAGACACTTATACAATGGTGGGACTTTTCCCTGTATTAGCGCTTAATTTACACGTGTTTGCTGTACATAGGAAATCCCAGCTCTTATTGTAGATTAGTATATATATATATATATATTATATATGAACATAAAATTAATTAACCAGGCCCCCGGTATGAATGTTACTGAAGCTGGCGCTAAAGGTCATTGCAGCATACCTTCCATAAGTTTCTTGATATAAGCTCGTGTATATATATGTAGATAAATGCTTTCGCTTGTTCTTGTAATTAAGATTTGTAATCTAGTATATATAATACTCTTATATAATTAGGTTCTCGTGTTTTTTTTGGTATAATTTTGTTTAATTTGCTATAATTTTGTATATTCGTATAGATAGGCCTGCGCTTTGCAGCTAATGCTTCTGTAGCTAATATGTAATCATCGTGTGAGGTTTTTCATTTGAAATCCTCGTTGAATATTTCCCAACACTTTCATTGCGTATTCTATACATGTACGCAACCTGCCAACTTCGCCTTCAACTTTGCGTTGCGGTAGCATGATATATTGGCCAATGTGTTAAATTTATAGTCACACATATATGAACAACATTTGAAACTTATTATATTGTTCGCGTTATGCATCAAGTGTTAAATTAAGGTTAGATTAGATCATGTCACAAAGGCATATTTCGCCTTTGAATGATTTTTCTGAGTTCTAAATCTATCTAGATTCCAATGCATTATCTCTTTATAACTCGAGGAATATTTGCTTTTTTTATCGAACATATTTGCAGCGATGCCGGCATAGAAATATACTGCTTGAAAGAAGATGGACAAAACAAATTGTGCTTTTTTATTTGCAGAGCCCCAAATCGGCGAAGCAAACGCGAAGTTTACGCCGCAACTACTCGACAGGTGGCAGTGTCGAAAAAAAGGACACCGGAAGCGACCGCCTATCAGAAAGAAGGTCAGTAGGTCAAGGTCGACACAATGGCGGCTAATTGCTAACTTACTTATGTAGATAAATTGCCTGACTATAAAGGAAGACATCGTGCAACGCTCTTAGAGTAATAACGTCATGATTGTGCCACGTAATCTTGTCCATTTTGACATCATTTTTGTATGCTTCATTTTAATAATGTATCACAAATACATTCAGTATTGTGACGGAGTTATGCAATATTGCAGGGAAACACACAATTGCTAACTTGACTGTCTCAAGATGCCAAAGTTGGTATTGCTAGTTTAAGGCTGTATTTGGTGCTATACTAGATATATTTGCGACATATAAGCAGAGCTTCAATTTGTGTGTGGAACATTGATGGGTGTTAAGCTTCCGGAATGGCCTGCCTTAATTCATGAAGAAATAACATGATTCGAACGGAGTGAAATGTAGTTTAGTTGTGAAACGTTAGAGGCATCTTCATATCGGCAAAAGTGTGCTCCCGGAAATAGCCTTAGAAAACTATAAGTCGGGGTCTAACTGTTTGCAAACCCCTTTCGCTGCTTGATATTATGTCAAATTAATCGTCAGAAATATATAGCGTGTGTATGCATTAATTGTCATCATATATTAACCTGCAGGAGACAATACGAACCGACACATGTGGGTCTCCTCATCCCTTAATCCCTTTGATCTCATAAGCTTGTACGAATGCTGAATTCCATCGATCCTTCATAACATAGTCTCATTAATCTGATTATTATAATATTATATAATATCCAAATCGCTTTAACCTCTCGAAATATATTTGTTCCAACCATAATATTTAACCACTGTGTTAACCTTTATAATACATCATATCCCAAGCATCGACGTATTCTCAATTTATTCCGTGATCAATAAAATTTTATACGCGAATGTTAAGATCAGATTCAGTAAATCGAAGTCGTTCATCGAAGTGAAATTGAGTGACGTATACGCGGCGGCCAAAAAATGTTTCTATTTATAATCACAATAGTTATTTACATGGCATTCTGTCTTATCATTGATAATGCTGTCAAATGTGCAATTAAAAACAGCTTTTTGAATGAATGATTAGTCCTAAAACATATTTGTTCTAATGTGGTGTTCATTCTGAAAGGGTCTTTTGGTATTTTGATGTGCCCGACACTGATATCCTGACAACCTGATATCAGAACAAAAAAACTGCTGACAAAATATGAACTTACATTCTATTGTGATGGATTTATTACCGTATGTTTTGATATTTCAGCTCGGGGCACTTACCCGAGACTCAGAGCACCGGGAGCATGACACACTCCTCCTACAAGACCTGCAGCCCCGACACCTCGCCCCAGTCAAGCCCAGACTCCACGTCGGCCGCCAAACAACGGTTAGTATGAAAGTCTCGCACTTACCTCCATGCATTCGCACACTCACCTTCCAGGGCGGCGTCGATAGCTCAGTATGTTAGAACGCTCGCCTGGAGCGCTCTGGCCACCTGAGAGCCTAACGGCACGCTGTGGATACCCCTTCCACCCTAACCCCTGGGGCCGCCGCGATAGTTCAGTGGGATAGAGCGCTCGCATTCAGTGCTCTGGCCACCTGAGAGTCTAACGGCACGTGGATCGGTGGTTCGCGCCCCGCTGTGGCCATGTCTGTGTGGTCGCAGGATAAACATCCCATGTCTTTCTTCGTAAAGAGTAGAGGGTTACCCCCGGGGACATGGCTCCACTCTCCCTTCCTTCCCCCATTGACGCGATATGACTAAAAGTGGTTAAAGCGTCCTGAATAACCAACCAACCCAGGGCGACGCTGCGCAAATTAATGGGTCAAATGCGCCTACAGATCAGTGCCTGGGGACCCAGCCCATCTATGTATATAATAACACCCGGTATCAAGTGAACGAAGGATAGAATTCGCTCTCAGTTACAGCTTTTTCCACGATCCATTTCTGTGATTATTGATTGGTTATTTGTATGTTTCATTCTAAAAAAATATTATTTTGTAAAAATTTTACTGATTTGAGCGTTTATTAGGAAAGTTTAAAAGGCGGCCTGAGTGGAGGAACGGAGCGCCACCTAGCGAATGAGAGCTGGATCGACACCAAATGAATGATACAAAACTGTTCATGTTTTTTACTCTTCAGGATTCACTTGTCCCGATCCAGCTCTGGGAGCAGTTTCAACAGTCTGGAGGAGACAGTTCCGGAGCAAGTCGGACTGGAGGACTCTGACACAGGGATGGTAAGTGATCTCCCTCTACCCCCCCCCCCCCCCTCTTCCCTTCCCCTCCGCCAACAGACTGTGTCGGGCGTGTTGTACAATTTCCCCACCCCCTCCTTCGGCCCGACCCACTCCCACATCAACGTGTTATACGGCCTTTTATTAAATTTTTTATCCTTATAAGTAATCATCCTTTAAAATGCTCGCAATATTTTTTTCATGGCATCAATTCCGTCGTGGAATGATTTAAAAATTGTTACGAAATAGGGCCTATATATTGTTTATATTTATTTATTTTAAATTTGCATTAATCGTTATTGACTTACTTTAGTCGTTGATCAGTTTATGGTATGCGCGTAATGACTCTTATATTAATCAAATTCTTGCTGTTACCTTAAACGATTCATTACCCAACGTCTGGTCACGTGATGTATTACCCAACGTCGTCAGTGGTTCGACACTTCCGGTCACGTGATGTCATGTTTGTAGCTCTCTGCGCAGGAATCCATGTCGTCAGCGGAGACCCCAAACCACAACAAACGGATTTCGCTGTCCACTAGCTTCGGGGAGGACCAGGGCTACCATGGCAGCGGACCCGAGCATGATGGTAAGACTCATGGGGTGGCAGAGTGGGGTAGGCGAGGGAAAGATAGGGGACCTCAATTTCAATCAAAGGGTGGATGATATAACATTATTGGTTATATCTCCAATTTAATTCCATTCAATCCGTTTTTTTTAATTGCCTGATGAGTGACCGTTGAGTAAAGGATGAACAAAATTTGTCGTATGCTAATATACATATATGCGTACAACATGTAAATATGCATACATTATGCAAATGTACATCTATGCATACATGTTTGAAAATGTACATATAGGCATACATGTATGTAAATCTAGACATATGTGGATATTTATATGGTGCAGAAGCCGGACAAATATGGAAAGAGCTAGAATAATATTTAATTTAGTCAGGATAAATCAATGAACGTTACTTGAAGGTTTACATGGCGAGTTATTTACGTCTTGTTTCATTTTAACTGTCACAGGAGCATTGGCTAAACAACTAGACAACCTCAGGTCAGAGGTCAACCGACTAAAGCTGGAGAAGATAGACCTTCTAAAACAGACAGTGGTGAGTGTCCTCGGATATTAAGTGAAGACATGCAGGAGGTCACGAATCCCTTACTGGAGGTCACAAGTTATTCGTATTGCAACATACTCTATTAATTGAGCCTCAAGCAAAGTGCATGGCACTGTAATCAATGGTACATCGTCCATGTTAGAGCACACGAAACGGCTTATTGTTGCAAATGGTAGGAGTGAGTCATACGTGAGCCGTTCGCCCTAACCTGGAATGACGACCTAATCAATATATATATTCCGAATCATTTTTTCGGGAAATGTTTCGTCTTATAACAAATAATAATCTACTTAAAGTAACCATCTAGATCAGTATAAGTAGCCTGTTTCTTTCAACGTTTGCGAAAGGCTTAAATTTACTGGTCTAATTAATGTGTCCGCGCAAAGGCTTATTTGGATACTTTGACTAAATATTAACGCTCAGTCCAAGTAAGCTGAACAATATGGCCGCTCCTAGTGCCGATTATATATATATCATAGTATTAATAATATACCCTAATAATAAGAACCCTAACAATGGTTAACAATACTAAATATACACTAAAAAATTTCTACAGTCAATAAGGCTCTTTAAATTTTTGATTTTCATAATGTATGTTTCTATCGTGTCTCCCTTTTCCCGTTTAACAGGCTAGTCAGAAGGAATTACGGTGTCTAAAGGAGAAAGATTCCCGCATGACGCTAGAGTTGGAATCTGCCAAGCAGGAGATCAACAGATTGAGAGTGGGTATGATTGATATCAGCCCTGAGGCCGTGGTCTAGCTGGTTAACCATAGATACCAGCCTGAAATGGACACCATTAGTGGATACTGACCAGCTTCGTGACATCAGCCACAGATATCAGCCCCAGGGCCATAATATGCTGGGCGGACATCAGCCAGATGTATCAGCCTCGGTGCCGCGGTCTGATGTGCCACATCAGCCTGAAATGGACACCACTTGTCGATATCAGCCCGTTAGCGATGCACCCAGTGGTGCCACCAAGGTGTGACGGCGGATAACGGAGCTACGAGGCCGTGGCGTGGCCTAAGCTACAAGAGGATATCAGCACTCCCCTGATGGACGCTCACCAGCCAGCATCAGCCAGCACTGGGCAATCAGCCAGCACTGGACATCAGCCAGCACTGAAAATCTGCCAGCACGGGACATCTGCCAGCACGGGACATCTGCCAGCACTGGACATCAGCCAGCACTGGACATGAACCAGCACTGGATATCAGCCAACCATGGAGACCACGACCGTCGGCGACCACAGCGCCATGGACGATGAGATCCATGCATACGGAGCAGCGAGCCGGTCTGACGTGCTCGTTCATCAGCCACTGACTGAGCACTGAGGCATCTCTGCGCTATTGGGCCCTTCCTCTTTCTGAGAGGAAGTCACTAGAGCGAGCGAACCATCTCCTCGCCACGCCACCGTCTACTGCTGTGCGTTTTCTTCATCGTGTGATGATCAGCGACTGACAGTGACGTCATGACGATGACGTCATGTTCCGCCCGTTTCAGCGACTCGGATGGCTGAACATTGTTTGCGTGTAGGCAGCTCTGGCTTAGCTCCCCGGTTCCCAACCGTAGAACATGGATATCCGGAGCTGAGGCTACCATTGCTAAGCCATGCAGGCCATTGGTACTCTTTCGCAAAACCCTGCAGCTGTCCCTGGCCAATCGCGTACGCGCCTTTTTAGAGCCCGAAGCTTCTTGCCATGGCAACGCCTCTGACGTCAACCATAGCGTGTACATGTCCCTTTGTGTTCCCTGTGGACTTCGTGGAATCTATTTTCGTGCCGAAGCGAAATTTTTATTATTTCCACCAAGCCCAAAAAAAAGCGGCCTGGGAACTGCGTAGAAAGTGTGGTTTCCGTCTCGTGAAAATGGTTGCCATGCAAACTGGTTGTGACGCCACCGAATCGGTTTGGACCACGTGTCATGTAAATATATATATATTAATATTATATAATCGAGCGCCATTTGACACTGTATATGTATAGACATATATACGCACATTGCTGGTGCTAGTCAGCTTGCGGTGATGTGAAAGTTTAGTGCGTATCGCGCTTGACTCGCTCAAATCTTTGTGAGGAACTGGATATCTTTGCCATGACGTACAGACAATCATGCGTACACTGCCATGCACAAGATAATTAAGGAGCCGATTGGAACTGATAATACCATGATATCCTGCCGATAGGAAGCCGATTGGGACTCATGATACCCCTGCGGTGACTATCGAAATTAATGCATGAAACCTGCAGCGCTCTATTATGTGTGTTTTTAACAGGACCATGAACCAGTACGGTCGACATCTTAAAACCCAACGCTTTGTTTATTGTATATAGTTATATATATATAGTTCATGTACATATTTATATATATGAGGAGAGCTGTACTGAGAAAGAGTATAGTACTCACTGAGGCATGAGCTGAATTTAGCTGAAACCCCAATTGAGTTTTGGTGTCCGAGTAGAAGGTATCTACCAAATCCGCGTAGAAAAGGTACAACATATATATTGTGGTGTATTTACTGGCATCGGGATTAAGGAACCTGGAAGATATAATCTGAGCGAGCCTTGATTCCAATGAATATTGGATTATTTGAGTCGTGGTTTTAATCAACCTTTAGCAAGCTGGGTCCCGTTTTCGTGTATGGGGTCACGAGTGGGATATGCATGGTTTCCCGGCATGCACTGCTACCCCAATGACGTCAGTAAGCATCGAGTGATGACGTCATCACACGTCCCAACTATCACCGACTTCTGTTTTATCCAGCGGTATGAAACGGCAAGACTGGAGATCAGCCAAAATACCGAGTATATTTCATCAGTTAACTGCTATTTATTTATAATAAGGGCATTTCTTTGGTACCTTCATGGGCTCATGTTACAGACATATTTCCTTAGCGCGAATGATTTATTAGAGAAATATGACGTATAATAATGAAGTAACTCTTTTGCCTATTGGACAAAACTGATTCGATCGAGATGAATTTTATATACCATACCATCTATATTTATAAGATGCCGTTCGATCCATGATAATAATCACATACAGACCGGCAGCGGCCATCTTGTTTACGAGTGGGGGCCTTTCACCTGACAGAATCTGTCCACTCATCACTTACCGCTACAACAAATGTGTGAACAAATCGTGTGTAGAGAGGCTGTACATTAATATATCTACGTGTAAATCTAGTCCTTCCTGTAACACATTATAATAAAGTCCAGCGTGTCGTATTAAACCCACGACGACCCATCATCTACGTTGACAGTATATATATATAGGCCCTGTATTTAATTCATTATTTCAGTGGATATCCTTGTAGGAATGAGATTTAGATAATAGTTGTCCTTGCAGGTTCCGTTGTGGATCATATATCTGCTGGAGTTTGCGTTGATATGATACCAGGATTGGCTTGCGATAGCATATACATGACTTAGAGCTACATGCCAATGGTGATTTTACTTGGATATTGTGGATTTACTTTTAAATAATATAATAGTTGCGCGTCGGAAATATTTTTTCAGTCTGAGCAACACCAGGATCAGTGGTGTGATCGATGATGAAAGACTGAAAGGAGAATAGAGTAATATCGAACGTCTATGATATGTTGCCGCATAATGGTGGCTTGTATCCTTGCCAGTTTGTTAACTATAGCTGGCCAGTCAGTTAACAGGATAAAAGACGAGAAAGAATATAGCTGGCCAATCAGTTAACAGGATTCAGGACGTAACTGAACATAGCTGGTCAATCAGTTAGCATGCTTCAGGACGGTACTAAATATAACTGGCCAAATAACAGGATTTTATTATGGTTGGCATTATTTTAGCCGAACCCCCCAATTGATATTTGGTGTCTCTGTATGGAAGAAAATTTCTGCGAAATCCACGTAGAAAACATACACAAAATATATATTCAAGACACAATAATTACTCTAAATCTCACGCTCGTGAGGTTAGTTGTAATATACGTCTTTATGTGAAGGGTAACCAGTTGCATTTATCCATTACGACAACTCGCCGAAACTGGTCTTCAGTTAACAAAGAAAAAAAAAGTATCCAAAATAATGAAAATCCACGTGTAGTTTGACCTCTGTTCACTTGTTCTAGCAATAGTTTTTATTATCTATGTCCTACTTTGTGCTCGGCAATCGCTCAACGTATTAAAGACGTACTAGGCTTGTCACTACTAATGATCTTGCTTCGGTGCATCTTTGGTACTTCTGATACAACTCATTTTTAGTTTCGTTGTTACTTTGCAATAATGCAGAATGCATGACGTAAAGTTGTTAACAGTTTTAATGCAAAGACTTTGTGGAGGGAATGTGAATCAACCTTTTAGCACTTTATTTATTTTCTAGATTATATTGTAGGTCAGTGATATTCTACCATGTGCTGAAGTAAACCTGATAATG
Source organism: Arenicola marina (assembly GCA_964019135.1). Lineage (NCBI taxonomy): Eukaryota > Metazoa > Annelida > Polychaeta > Arenicolidae > Arenicola > Arenicola marina. Next base: position 28,488,950 of record OZ025253.1, on the reverse strand, counting down.
TTCTGAAACCACGGTCTTTGTTGTGATTGCTTTCAGGGAAATTAGGAGGCATGCCTGCCAAAATGGCCGACCGTTAACATTGATTCAGCGAATATCTAATCTTTCTTGGGCTATTTCTCCACCTATATTATTAGTCTCCATCCATACACGTTTAGGTATTTATGGCATGAATTATCCTCATATAGAAGGCCACACTGATTTGCTTCGATGATGCGCAACTTTGTGCTCCGCAGTCCAATATTACAATACAAACAAAATTCATACCCCTATATCGCAAGGAGCCGAAGTTGGCGGTTTATACCACTTTCACACAATAATGGGGCATTCCACCCTTTAAACGGTTTAGTGAGATTTATCGGACAATAAGTTGACTGGCTGACAATTTAGCATTTGATAAACCTATCAAGCTGGGCTAAAACGTAATACATTTGAGCAGCTTTTGTCGCACGATCGCGGGCAAGAAGAAAATTCGACAGTTCTGACGTCACATTTCAGTGCATAGTATCGGATCATCTAAATAGCTAGTAATTTAAAAGTTTTCGTACGGAATTTGAGGCAACAGGACACTTTAGCGAATGACCGAAACAGTTGAAGCACTTCAGAAGAAAAGAATTATCTCGACAGAGAAAGACTTGAACTGTTTTGTATAAAATTTATTGCAGGCGATGTTACATATATACATCATGACGGGAGAAGTGTTTGGGAGCTGTGCGCGGGCCTCGCCACCCGCACACCCCAGGCGTCCATTGGGGGACAGAGTGGGGCGTGGGGAGGGGGCGGGGGGGGGGGGGTGGATCACGTGATGATGCCGCGAGATCGAAAACTTCCTCCACTTATATTTTCATCGATGCGATGACGTCACACATACGATGACGCCACCTGGCGAATTAGCTGGCGAGCAGCTGGCCGACGGCAGAATCTTCCGCAGCAGCTCAAATAATATGACGCCACCTGGCGAATTAGCTGGCGAGCAGCTGGCCGACAGCAGAATCTTCCGCAGCAGCTCAAACACGTGGTGACTTCTGGGGCGATGAATGTTCGTATCAATAGTCCTCGTTTTGGAATCTGGGCGGTGGGGGCGGTCCTCTGGGCGGGGGTGGCCGCATCCCTCGGTGCATGGGGTGTCCGCCCGGCCCCCCCGGCCCAGGGCCCCAGTTCTGTGGTGGCGGGCCGCGTGGGGGTGGACGACCTGTGTGTGTGTGTGTGTGTGTGTGGGGGGGGGGGTGATACCAAAGGTCGTCAATATTACAATCATCAGAAGTTCTGATCACACTGAGATCAATAACGAACATTAATCGATTTTTTTTATTAGTAAATTGAACTAATTTATAATACTGATACAATTTAATAGATTTTTTATCAGACTGAATCGATATAGGATCAGACTAAATCAATTAATGATCAGATTAAATCGATATATGATCAACCGAGTGTTCAGCTCGTATGACGACGACACGTGTCGATAAAGTCGGTCTCTATGGTTACGTCCCTATGGTTGCCAGGCATTCCTTTAACATTACAAAATATGCACACAAGCTTCGAAAGAAACAATACTGACTGATAACATAGATCAACATATAACCACACAATGACTTACCACCAAACGGTGGCATGCCGCCTCGTGGCGGAGGGGGTCCCCGCCAGCCTGGGGGTGGTCGCATGCCCGGGGGTGGTCCGCCGGGAGGGGGTCCCTGGTTGTACTGGCTCTGGCCGGGAGGGGGCGGCACCATGTGACCTACAAAGTGGAGAGGTGCATTAGCTTTAAAATGAAACATTTTAGTCTAGCAATGATAATAAAGCTTCCAGCAGCAATAATATAGGGGTGGATGAAACGTGTCTCGCGTGCAGGTGACGATCAAATAACAAAACCACAACCGCAAAAATAAAAAATAAATAATCACAATATTAAAATATATGTTAAACACTCATATTTACATTTCAGCCATCGTAAAGTTTAATACACTTTTTCGAACAAAAAAAGTGTTTCGTCATAAGAAATAAGAACGTTTATTGCATACCTTTCAGGCCATGGGCCCATGGTATCAGTTCAGTGCCAAGTGCAGTACATATGAGTGTGTTGGTACATTTATAAACTCAATTTGCGAAACTTGAAAGCATTATACGTATAAGCAGCTATATTCCGAAGTTCAGAAGAATTTTGAGAGGATAGCATTACAATAAATTGGGCCCGCAATGGATACAATACAGTCCTGCTTCAAAAACGCATTTCTAATATGATCGTAATGGGGACAGATACAGATGAAATGATTTAATACACTTTTTCGAACAAAAAAAGTGTTTCGTCATGGACATATACGATCAAAGAGATGCGATTTTACACTGCGCGTGCAAACTACAGCAGACCACGTGACTTACCTGGCGGTCTGTATCCAGGCATGGGGGGCGGGGGTGGCATGGGCGGGGCTGATGTCCCTGATATGGAATCTGTTGTGGACGTGGGCGTGCCAGAGGAGGAGCTGGTTGGGGGCGGGGGGCGGGGCATCGGGGGCATCGGAGGCATCCCTGAAAACAAACAGCCAATCAGAGGGACGCACTCGACGATCGGATTGAGCGAATGGGAAAAGAACAAAACAACTATAGAGATTGGACCATGAATGGTGAACTTGCATCAATGCACAATCGTGACATAATTCATATCAATTTTCGGCTGGTTTTAAGTAGGACGCTTTTAACTCAAGTCACAACGCCCCCTGGCTTTAGGATTACAACCAAACCCTTGCTTTGAGATTACAACCAAACCTTGGCTTTAAGATTACAACCAAAACCCTGGCTTTAAGATTACAACCAAACCCTGGCTTTAAGATTACAACCAAACCCTGGCTTAAAGATTACAACAAAACCCTGGCTTTAAGATTACAACCAAAATCTGGCTTCACAATTACAACCAACCCCTGGCTTTAAGATTACAACCAAATCCTGGCCTTAAAATTACAACCAAACCCTGGCTTTAAGATTACAGCAAAACTGTGACTTGCAGATTACAACAAAATCCTGGCTTCCACATTACAAGAAAATATTGGCTTCAATATTAAGGTAAGCCACCCATAATAGCAAGGTAAAAGAACTATGTATTTGTGATTATTTTTTGAAAGTATACCCAATTACACACCTTCTGGTGAATTTTTAGGATACTTTACCGTCCCGTTATAAAAATATTCTCCATTTTCCAAGTATACCCCCATATCACAAAATTACCAAAACTTAACACCTACCACGAATATGTAATTTTGTTACAATTCAGCTAAATATTAAGTCATTATCATCAGTAATAGCTCTTTGGAAAGCTTAAACTTAGTGCAATACAGGAATGATATTCAACAATATAAATAATAGCCACAAAAAATAACAGAATGGCAATAATAAATTGCAGTTATGCAAAAACAGGACCGTTTTTGCCAAAATTCTAAATCACCACCTTCACAAAATTGGCTATAATTTCATCAAAAATGAAAATCTTGACACCAAACCAAGTTTAAAAACTTCTAAAAACATAGTTCTTGTAATAGAAATATAGAAAAATATAGGTAGCCGTGCAAATTTGCCGAGAAACACGTCCTGAAACTTGAAAATGTTATTTCATAAATATTTTTTGGAGCAGCTTAATTCACACCAATTATCAGTAATTTACGCCTTGTGCTCACATTTTATTAAATCTGGTTATATATAATGGTCTCCGATATAATTATGATATACACAAATGTTTTCTGAACTATTTACAAGTTTTCTCCATGTTTTTTTCTTGAATATTCGGAATTTATCACGAAGAGCCATTCTCGGGGAAATACCCTGTGAATGACGTCACAAATTGGGGATTCCCTGTGAATGACGTAACGAGTTAACGCCGATATTTGTCGATGTTTACCGAGGTCTTCTCTAAATCGTCGAAGCTTATTATACGATGTTCTATTTATTTTACCTATGTCTCCACTTGTTTTGCTGTGTTTTATTCGGGCTTTGTTTTATTAAGACTGCTTAAAATATCACGGCTACAGCCCGCCGATGTTTGCCGATGTTTACCGAGGTCTGCTCAAAATCGCCGAGGTTCATTATGGGTGGCTTACCTTAAAAGGAAACCGTGACTACAACCTGACAGCAAAACCAGCTTCAACTTTATAACTACCTAAAGATTACTCTATTGCAGCCCCCCCCCCCCCTCCACCCTTTGGTTTCAATATTAGAGTTACACTCCGTCCATCCTCCAGCACATAGTGAACCGTCTCCTCCCACTGAAGCAATATCACAGCTACCCCTCCCCAGGTTCAGTGACAACCGCCTCCCAGTCTCAATACCACCCCCCACCCCCCCATTCCCCCGACCCCACATTGACATCACAGCGACCTCCCGGCCATAGAAACCCTCTTACCAGGTGGGGGCGGCATGCCAGGCATCCCCTGCATGTAGGGGGGCATCATCGAGCCTCCAGGAGGGGGTGGAGGGGCGCCGCCGCCCATGGGCGGGGGAGGGGGCACCCCACTCTGGAAGGGCGGCATGGGTGGCGCAGGCATGCCGGGAGGCATACCGTAGCTGGACATCGGCGGCATGTGACCGGAACCTGCAAATGTGAATAACATATTGGAGCATTCTGCTGGGAATTCTGAGTAATGTATTACAGAACATTTAATAATTGATGCAGGACATTTCCAACTATTTTAGAAAAGAAATGAACGTTGAATTCGTAAGAGCGGCCTCAGGTGCAGGCACCAAGGCTGGCACCCACGACCTAATGATCTGCAGATCGTCCAGGAATGGAATGTTGGTGTTTTAGGCCACTTTTGTGCACATACAGGCTAAATTGGGCCAAGGAACCTCCCGAGACGATGAAGGATGAAGGAATGAAACATGCCCCAGATTAGGTGCCCGAGCCCGGATTCGAACCCAGGACCTATTGATCTGCGGTCTAGTGCGCTAACCACTACACCAGGGAGGCCCCCAGGACCTATTGATCTGCGGTCTAGTGCGCTAACCACTACACCAGGGAGGCCCCCAGGACCTATTGATCTGCGGTCTAGTGCGCTAACCACTACACCAGGGAGGCCCCCGCAGATCGTCCAGGACCCCCTTGTGTATAAATAACTCACAGTCCACTCAGCTATATATATCTATGGTTACATACACAGTACATGCATTTGTCACTATAGCTATATATAAACATACACTATTTGTCACTATAGCTATATATATACCTGCACTATTTGTTACTATAGCCATATATATATAAACATACTCTATTTTTTACTATAGCTATATATATATATACTCACTATTTGTCACTATAGCTATATATATACATACACTATTTGCTACTATAGCTGTATATATATACATTCACTATTTGTCACTATAGCCATATATATACATACACTATTTGTCACTATAGCCATATATATACATTCACTATTTGTCACTATAGTTATATATATACATTCACTATTTGTCACTATAGTTATATATATATATATATATACACTATTTGTTACTATAGCTATATATATATATATACATTCACTATTTGTCACTATAGCTATATATATACCTGCACTATTTGTTACTATAGCCATATATATATAAACATACTCTATTTTTTACTATAGCTATATATATATATATACACTCACTATTTGTCACTATAGCTATCTATATACATACACTATTTGCTACTATAGCTGTATATATATATACATTCACTATTTGTCACTATAGCCATATATATACATACACTATTTGTCACTATAGCCATATATATACATTCACTATTTGTCACTATAGTTATATATATACATTCACTATTTGTCACTATAGTTATATATATATATATATATATATATATATATACACTATTTGTTACTATAGCTATATATATATATATACATTCACTATTTGTCACTATAGTTATATATATATATATATATATATATACACTATTTGTTACTATAGCTATATATATATATATACATTCACTATTTGTCACTATAGCTATATATATATACACATATACACTCTTTCAATTCAGATGAGATAATCTCCATTCAGTCCAGGTTTTCAGAATAACAGACAGATACTTACCACCCATACCCATGCCTACGGATGACGGCGGCATACCGTGCCCACCCATACCACCCCCCATGCTTGGGGGTGGCGGGGGTGGCGCGGCGGGGGCTGCTGGCGCGGCGGGGGCGGCTTGCTGGGGAGGAGGGGGGGCGTCGGCGAACAGCTGGTGGGGTCTGTCGGCCTGGGTCAGCGGGTTCTGGGCCGCCAGGAGCCGTTCTGGAGGGTAACGAGACGTCGTGGTGGACAAACGGTAGGAAATATCGCAAATCTACTTATTATCATTGTATATTCAGAACGCTTTAACCACTGTTGGTCATATCGCGTCAATGGGAGAAGGGAGGGAGAGTGGAGCCATGCCCCCGGGGTTAACCCCCTACTCTTTGCGAAGACAGACATGGGATCTGTATCCTGCGACCACACAGACATGGCCACAGCGGGGCTCGAACCACCGATCACGTATTATTATTGAAGCAGCCTACCCACATTTTTTTTGGCTAATCTTTACAAATTTTAAAAGTCAAAAATCGGCATCGATGTCAGAAGTTTGAAGACGAGTCATATTTGTAAGCGTCCTTATCACACTCTGAAACGGGTTTTAGGTTTCATTACTCAATGCCAGGTTTGCATCATCAGCGGCAGCATCATGTCTCACAGCTTAATTCGCATAAATCTTATCAGTCGTAGAATCGTGCTCACATCCGAAACACCTTACAGAACTTGATGGCAGAATCGGTTCTCACATAACTAATCACACCCCACGGTGGCAAAATAGTGATCTCACACCCGTAATAATAGAACCTTTAGAGGCGGTAAAATCATGTCTCACACCCGTAATAATGGAACCCCTACCGGCGGCAGTATCATGTCTCACACCCGTAATAATGGAACCCTTGGCGGCGGCAGAATCATGTCTCACACCCGTAATAATAGAACCCTTACCGGCGGCCGAGCCGTGTCTTTCGCCCTTGGAGTCCTTCTTAAAGGCGTAGGAGATGGTGATGGCTCTATTACAAAGGTACTGGCCGTTCATCGACTCGATGGCGGCGTCCGAGCCGTCGAAGCTGGCGAAGTTGATGAAGGCGTAGCCCTTGCTGTTTCCAGTGTCCGGGTCGCGCATGATCTGCGGGTCACACAATGTCACACAATGGTGCATCACACAATGTCATACAATGGTGCATCACAAAATGTCATACAATGGTGCATCACAAAATGTCACACAATGGTGCATCACACAATGCCATACAATAGTGCATCACACAATGTCATACAGCAGCGAGTCACAGATTGCCGACTGAGTTGATCCGTCTTCCTCTATCGTTATTCTGCAGATTGTGTCGCAGGTGGACAGAAATCCAACTACAGGTTTCAACTACATAGGTTTGCCTACCTTGGGTGTCTGAAGGATGACTCCGAAGGCACTGAACGTGTCGTACAACAACTTCTCATCAACCTCTGGATCCAAATTTCCAATAAAGATGTTGGCTCCCACGTCAAGATTCTTCTGATGTGCTGAAGCCTGGAACATGATCAGCTCATTTTAATACATGGAGGATGCAATAGTGTACCTGTATTTTACCCAGGTATGTTGGAGATATGTGGCAATGGCGTCAGTCACAGATGTATCCCAGACGACATAGATAAAAACAAATAGAGAGCAATGATAAAATAAAGCATAGGCTACTTAATTATGCAAATAAAGTCCACATCATCTTCTTATCCCAGGAGGTTTCTTGATATGGTCTAAGCTTAGATCTAAGTGGATTCAAGCATACAGCCATCACAAAGACCTAGCTCATGTCTACCTCGACCTTACCGTTGTCACGATATGACCTACAGGTTAACAGCGTCCTAGTTTAAAAACAACAAATGGTTACTGACCTTATTAACCCTGATAGGCTTGCCATACAATTTTATCATGTTCATAATCTTGATGGCATAGTCAGCATCCTCTTCTCCCATGAACTCCACAAAACCATAGCCCTGATGAGATTGTGTGATCCGGTCCTTGGGCATATGCACATTTACTGCAAACAAAAAATAGCAACAACAGCTTAGCATATATCATGGTACATATCTCAATAAAACTAAAGAAACAGAATTTTAGCCACATTTGACACCAGTAATAAGTACCTTTAAGGTTAACTAAAAGTAAGAAACAAGGGGAGCAGTATTTATATATATTGCATACTACCCTTTCAAATATTTGCATGACAAAAGCTAAATTTCTCTTTGCACTGCATTAGCAGACAGATAAAAACAAGCCCAAAACTAGCTGCAAATAAATAGTTGATGGAAACTTACCAACAGGTCCAGCTTGAAGAAATAGTTCCCACAAGATTGCTTCAGAGACCTTGTCATCAAGACCACCAACATAAATTGTGGCATCTGCAACATTTACATTAATACTGTAAATCAGATGTAATATAAACAATAAATCGAACTTTCTTTCCACCTACGGAAATGAGTGACAGTAATATATATATATATAAGGGTTTATGATACACTGATATAACTTCAGCCCAAAAGGCATGTATACAGCACCCATACTTGTAAGACCTATAGGTAGAAGAGTGATAATATTAGTAAAAATTATAAATAATTATAGAAAAGCATATAGCAAACAGTATTCATAGCAGTATAAACTTCCAAAAGTATTCAGGAAAAGTTATACTATTTGTATAGCAGTTCCATAAAATAATGTATGTTACCATGTACCATATTTCACGTATGTTTTCGGACACTTAAAAATAATTGTTTTTCTGGCTGTCCGAATATTTACAGTCAATAAAATGGACTCCCGTATCCACTGTCCGAAAACATACATAACAAAATATTGATTAAGAATTACTACATTGCGAGTCGACTGATGCCGATTATATCACTTAACACCCAGGTGTTGCGGCTTCACACCTTAACAGGGGGTAAGGTGATCAAATATATAATATTGTTTTGAAGATACTTGGAGTGCAATCTGCTAGCGTCAGATCTCTCATCTGTTACAGGAGATAAAATATACTTGATAAACTTTAATGTCAATGAAGATATGGCTTTAGGCAAACAGTGGTTATGAATTGGAATCAGTGACAATGAACTGCAATCATTGTGCCAAATATAACGGTAACCTCTGAGAGATAAAACACAGTTACAAGAACAAAGGGGATTCCCATCCGAGAGGTGCCATATATATAGCTGCGCATTCGATCCTTTGACAGTTGTTCGGAAAATGATATAGAGCATGGACCAATTCTTGAGAAACTTTGATTCTGTAGCCGACGTGCTGCCCTCCTCTTGGAAATCATTGCCGTTGCCTTCCATAAAACGAACTCAAAAGCAGACAGTGGGACGCCCCAAGAAACAAACAGCTGGCCCTTTGCCAGATGAGTGTCAGCCCCCAGCTAAGAGGCAGTGCTGTTCTGAAGTCAGCTGCGAGGAAACACCAAGTCAGACAGCGTTGGGTGTCCGAAAACTTACAGTACACTAAATTTATCCTATTTCTGGCTTTGAGGGGGTGTCTGAAAACAAACAGTGTCTGAAAACATATGTGAAATACGGTATGAGTGTTGGCGCAAGTGCCCACAGGCAAGCCCACTTTCTAGGGGCACAATGGTGTCCACGCCAGTCTGGAATCGACTGTGCGCGTACAATCATAGTGCTTATGTATTCTATATACCGTATGTTCTATCTTCAGACATCAAGAAAGTATGTCAACACTAGGTTGTTTCGGTTATATTTTCGCGAAGAAAATGTTGGAGCACACAACTTTTCCCGATAAACCGTCCCCCATATTTGTTTTGGGCAGATACCGTTACCTGTGAATGCAACTTGGTTGCCAGCTAAGTTAGCATACGATTCTCCGCTAGAGGGCGTTGTCAGTCGCTCACTTTGAACTTAAGGACATCAGCAGTACCCTCTGTAACAGGTAATTCATGGTTACAAAGTTTGGGACCCAGGCTACAAATGGTTCAAATGATGGCGGGACTCACCAGGTGGCGCTGCATATGCATGGCGGTTGGTTGGGAAAAGACTATGCACCAACATTTATTCACAAAAATATTACCATAAACAATGTTGTGTTGACACACTTTCTTGAAGTCAGAAGATAGAACAAGGTATATAGAATATGTAAACACTATGATTGTATGCGCACACATTATGATAAAAGCTATTCCTTCCCGACTAGCGTCTAAAGGGCTTTGCATGGACACTGTTGTGCCCCTAGAAAGCATACTTGCACGAAGTATGAGTGTTGATGTCAAAACTAGATGAGACTATAAGAAGTCTAAAGTGTTCAGAGTTAACTTAAAACTGTGTCCACGTAATTTTGATTGGCTGGTGTATTTACACCTTGGCCATGAATGAAAAAATATAACAGACAGTTATTGCTCCCTACAACAGTCTTATATCCGGCCCCTCATATCCACAGGCAGGAAATGGGGGTAGAAGATTTATTTGTTTGTGCAACTAACTGTTCTTAATGAGACGATTGTTATTTAGTACTATGATACCTAAACTTCACATTTACAATAAAACCCATATGTGTTTATATGAACAAACAAAGTGATCACATTACTGTCAAATCAGTTGAGATTAAACTTTCTCATTGTTTATCGCACCATTTTGTCTTTGGTCATTCTTTACCAGGGTTTTTCGTCAGGTGGCGTTAAAGACTTGAACCAAAATAACAAAGTAAATAAATGAATACATACTTTCAAAAGCTATTCCCATACTCTAAAAAGTTTTTGTCATCAGCATCGCTTCTCTCAACACATATTTATGCATTACCATTCAGGATTTAATGGTTAAGACATGTAAGTTATTGCGTGAAATGAATAATGTCACATGGAGCCATAGGCACAGTAAATTGACTGATACAGACAGGGCATGGGGTGGGTCTGCACCACCTGTGACATTAATATTATACAAACAATTAAGTGTTGATACACTTTCTTGATGCCAGAAGATAAGACAAGGTATGTATATAAACACTATGATTGTATGCGTAAACATTATGATAAAAGCTATAGTTGATTCCCTACTAACGTCGAAGGATTTTAACATTGCTACCGTTGTGCACCTTCTCTAGGTGCACAACGGGGAAGCGGGGTTGCCTGGAGGCACTTGCGCCAACTCGGGCCCGGATATTTTGTATGATGTAATTACTGCGGCGCCGCAGTAAATTACATCCTACAAAATATCCTGGCCCCGCCAACTCTCTCACCAACTTACTAGCTAAAACCTGTCCTCCTGCAACACTGCTGACTGACTAACTGACTTATAAACTCAACCCAAGCAGTGACATCACTGCTGTGGTTGCTATAGCACGCGAGCAAACTACAGTATGGCGCAAAAGTATGGACCTAAAATACCGCACACCCAGTGGTGGACAGGTGGAACGGTTTGCCAGCGTTTGTCACCCGGCTTCCCGAGCTTGTAAACAATACGAGTCGAGGGACGCGCTAAGATTTCAGCAAAGATAGCTCAATAAACTATCAATTAAACTTGACTCAACGTTGAGCAGTGCAAGTAGACGGGCTAACAACTGCCAAATAGAAGTATTTGTCAACAAAAACAATAGAATACACGTTATAAACACCTTGATTGCGTTCGGCGATCGGTCCAGCCGCCATGCTGCTGCCTGTGTGGCGAAAACGAGGCTGTTGCAGTCTTCTTCACCCAGGGGCGCTGCTATCGCACCGTTATGTACGTGCACTTGGGCGGCGCAAGGGCGGTCATGTTCCCAGATCACGAAGAATTAAAAAACATAACTCCCCGCATACAATGGAAGGGCGGATACATGGTACTAAATTGACGATTCATCGATACACGGCTATTTAATGTTTAATTTAGTTTCCTCATTCCCAGTTTTGGAAGAACAGAAATACCCCTTGCCCCCCCCCCACCCCACCCTCCTTGTAAGTGAGGCTGTCTATGGATTTATAAACGTCAAAAATTGGGCGGGGGGGGGGGTGGTAGGATACTCGCGCAGTCCTGAGATATATTATATTATAAGTCGACATTAATTGGAAATAAACACAGCTACAATGGCACACTAGATCCAGGTGCAGATTCAGTTAAAGTTGCATATCGAGCTCTTTCCCGCCAAAACAAAATACAAATAAGAATCAGTCCTTGAATCATTTCAAGATTTCTTTCGTCTGTATTTCACAAATGCCAGACTGCCAAATGTAGTCCCTTAGCCTTGCCCGTGATATCAATTTACCACAAGTTTTCATTTCAGTGGCAAACGTCATCAGTCTGTGTGCTTCGCGATGCTTTGTTATAATTAAGTAGCAGTGCCGAGACAGAGTTTTGTGGTGTCCCAGGATAGACACGTTTGCCGTAGCACAGCCGAAATGGCGATGTGTTTCGGAATTTTTAGAATGAAGCAATCGACTTCTGCAAATTTTGATATAAATTTCGCCTGGGCTTAGTTTTGGCGGAAAAGAGCTCGATATGCAACTTTAAATTTTACATGGCGGGTCGAAGGCCCATATGCATGCAGGAACGATCGAAGCACGCGACTGTTTGCGTCAATTGTGACCGCCCAGTAAACACACAACGTTCGTACAACGTTGGTTTTTTGTAGTAGGCCTAATCACGTCATATCAAAATTAACATCAGGACAACGTTGTTACAACGTTTGTCGCAAACGTTGAACTATTAATTTCTAGCCTAAATTCCATGAAAATAAAACCTTTGCCATTTGTAGTGACTAGTAAAACTTGGCTACGTGTAGCAGCCCATCAAATAAATATAAAATGGTGAGAATTAAGTCGGGAGTGGACGTTTTGACAACGTTGGGACAACGTTCCCTGACAAATCAGACAACTTGAAAACGATATGTACTTGATTGTCTTTGACGGTCATGCTTCTAATTAATTCAGCATATGTTTATTTGTTTCTCGCTGAAGGCATAAATACTGGAATGAATGTATCACAACCTTATCTGAAAACGTTGGGGCAACGTAACAAAAAACCCATACATTTTCATGTGGTCACTAGCAAAAGATAACGTCGTATCGGCGTTGTCATGACGTTAACCTGTTTGCTAGGCCAGCTTCAGAAACTGAAGCTGTACATTATCACAGTTTCAGATCATAACTAACATGCCTAAATACCGACTTTTCGAGTAGAATGTTAGAACGTTGTTCGTTCGCCGTGCATGTCGTTGTGTTCTTTTATTTTTTTATTTTTATAAACTTTATTTATTTAACGAGGGTACCGATAGCGAATACACATATCAACGGCCACCTGGTTTTCTTGTTGTGAATACCATGAAACAAAGTTCTCTGCTAAAGTCAGGTATACCAGGCGTAGTATCGGGTCTATACTTGAGATAATACGTTATATAATTTGGCTTATAGGCCTAATTGGTGAATTTATATTTAAGCCGAAACTTAATATCATTTGCGCAACATACTTAATTTCGCCCAAGTTAGAGTTTTTATTTCAAACAGATAAAATCGTTTGGTGCAGACTACAAGCGCAATCTTTACGATTGCAGGGGCGGATCTAGGAATTTGCCAAAGGGGGGGGGGGATTGCTCTCTGAAAAACTTGCGACCGGGGGTGGGGGGGGGGGGAGATGCTCCGTAAAGCCGACTTTAACAGTGTATCATCAGGTTCCCAAGTGGGGGTTGCACGATCGTTCCAGTCAGGTGAAAAAACAACGAAACAAAACGCCTTGACGCAATGACAGAAAGAAAAAAGGTGCCAGGTTGTTAACCCATGACCTGTTGATTTGTAGCTTAATCGCACCAAGCCAATGGCATTGCACAGGGAGGTTTCTTGGCCATGGTTATCCGACTCTTGAGACCGCATTCATACTTTCTGCTGCGGTATTCTACGTTTAATATATACGGTTTACCCCCACCCCACCACCCCCTCCCCCTCGTGAAAACTCAGCATTCTAAGTTACGGAATATCGAGGATTTAAACAATTGTTTTCTAATAAAAAGCGATGGCCAAAGGTTCTGATTTTGTTTTATTTCATAGCGAGCGCAAACGAGCTCTTAAGGTAGCATGCATGTATATTCAGTCGTTTCAAGCATAGGTTTAGGACTTTGATTTTGCGTAACAGCCCCCATGAGACGTTTTCGGATTGGGAGTAAATAACAGTTGTATGTAAATGTATTCAAGCAAAAAGAGGTCGTAGTCGCCTCCACAGCCCCCCGCAACGTGGCCCGCTCACTCTAGTCTCCTCCACAGCCCCCCGCTGCGTGGCCCGCTCACTCTAGTCTCCTCCACAGCCCCCCGCTGCGTGGCCCGCTCACTCTAGTCTCCTCTACAGCCCCCCGCTGCGTGGCCCGCTCACTCTAGTCTCCTCCGCAGCCCCCCGCTGCGTGGCCCGCTCACTCTAGTCTCCTCTACAGCCCTCCCGCTGCGTGGCCCGCTCACTCTAGTCTCCTCCACAGCCCCCCGCTGCGTGGCCCCCTCACTCTAGTCTCCTCCACAGGCCCCCGCAGCGTGGCCCGCTCACTCTAGTCTCCTCTACAGCCCCCCGCTGCGTGGCCCGCTCACTCTAGTCTCCTCCACAGCCCCCGCTGCGTGGCCCGCTCACTCTAGTCTCCTCTACAGCCCCCCGCTGCGTGGCCCGCTCACTCTAGTCTCCTCCACAGCCCCCCGCTGCGTGGCCCGCTCACTCTAGTCTCCTCCACAGCCCTCCCGCTGCGTGGCCCGCTCACTCTAGTCACCTCCACAGCCCCCCGCTGCGTGGCCCGCTCACTCTAGTCTCCTCCACAGGCCCCCGCAGCGTGGCCCGCTCACTCTAGTCTCCTCCACAGCCCTCCCGCAGCGTGGCCCGCTCACTCTAGTCTCCTCCACAGCCCCCCGCAGCGTGGCCCGCTCACTCTAGTCTCCTCCACAGCCCCCCGCAGCGTGGCCCGCTCACTCTAGTCTCCTCCACAGCCCCCCGCTGCGTGGCCCGCTCACTCTAGTCTCCTCCACAGCCCCCCGCTGCGTGGCCCGCTCACTCTAGTCTCCTCCACAGGCCCCCGCAGCGTGGCCCGCTCACTGTAGTCTCCTCCACAGGCTCCCGCTGCGTGGCCCGCTCACTCTAGTCTCCTCCACAGCCCTCCCGCAGCGTGGCCCGCTCACTCTAGTCTCCTCCACAGCCCCTCGCAGCGTGGCCCGCTCACTCTAGTCTCCTCCACAGCCCCCCGCAGCGTGGCCCGCTCACTCTAGTCTCCTCAACAGCCCCCCGCTGCGTGGCCCGCTCACTCTAGTCTCCTCCACAGGCCCCCGCAGCGTGGCCCGCTCACTTTAGTCTCCTCCACAGCCCCCCGCAGCGTGGCCCGCTCACTCTAGTCTCCTCCACAGCCCCCCGCAGCGTGGCCCGCTCACTCTAGTCTCCTCTACAGCCCCCCGCAGCGTGGCCCGCTCACTCTAGTCTCCTCTACAGGCCCCCGCTGCGTGGCCCGCTCACTCTAGTCTCCTCTACAGCCCCCCGCTGCGTGGCCCGCTCACTCTAGTCTCCTCCACAGCCCCCCGCTGCGTGGCCCGCTCACTCTAGTCTCCTCCACAGCCCCCCGCTGCGTGGCCCGCTCACTCTAGTCTCCTCCACAGCCCTCCCGCTGCGTTGCCCGCTCACTCTAGTCTCCTCCACAGCCCCCCGCAGCGTGGCCCGCTCACTCTAGTCTCCTCCACAGGCCCCCGCTGCGTGGCCCGCTCACTCTAGTCTCCTCCACAGGCCCCCGCTGCGTGGCCCGCTCACTCAGATTGGATCTGTAAACGGCTAAATTCAGATCTCAGCTGCACGCTCAGACGGGTGCGGACGGGGGGGGGGTGGATGGGGGGGGGGGCGCTCTAGGCCAATGAGAATGCTTGTAGTTGTTACTTGTGGGGGGCGGGGGGGGGAGATCTTTGGGATAAGCCCTAGTCTTGTGACGAAGGCGGCCGTCTGTCTATAGCCAGTATAACTCTGTGTCCTATGCAGAGTCAGACATGAATTTTTTTTGTTATGCAAGTTGGATACTGCAATACATAGGGGAACATGGGGCAAAATGACCACATTGAATTTATTTGCATTTTTTGAGGGACAAGCAGTGCGATAAAAAGAGCCAAGTTTTGGTAAACCGACAACAGTTGTATTGTGAATAACATTGCTTGGATACATGCGAGTGACACCAGTACAATTTTAACCAGCACAAAAATCATGTTTCATGTCACAGTGGGTCCTTTTATTCCCCTAAATGGGCAAAATGGCCACCTGGGGTAAAATGGTCGGCACATTTTTTCAGCATGTTAATAAGTCAACTGAACAACCTAACAAGGCAAACTATTGCAACTTCTAACTCGTTGGAACAGTTTGACCCAGAAGGGTCACACACAGAAATTGCAAATAACTTATGTCAAGCAGGGGCGGATCGGGTTGGAGGGGGGGGGGAGGGGTGGACATCCCCGTCTCCCAACTTTTTGCCATTTTCAACGCAAAATGTAGGCCAAACATCATCCCCCATATATAGTTAATTCGATTGAATAAAAGTCTGTCTTTTGTTATTAACAAACATCAGACCTCATATATATTTGATTGAGTGTTGAGGTGTTGCTTAATTGTTATGTCTGGTGTTAGGTAAACAACTTTAACAACGCTAGATTATTTCATGAACAAACATCAAATCTCATATAAAGTTAATTTGATTGAGTTTGTCAATTGTAATTAGTAGTTGGAGATACTGTGAAAATGTTGGGGGGAAGATGCATATCACTATACTGCCAGAAGACGCTGCTGTCCTGTCGTCATTTTCTTTGCTGACATGTTCCGGGTGCGATATTGGCAGCAACACACATACAATCATAGGGCCGGCCTACATGCATCCAGTGCCGAAACCACATAGTGTGATAACAGTCCAGTGCAGTCACCAACGGCCAGACCAAAACAGACATTTTTTTAATATCTTTTAGTCACAGGCATATTTTTTTTTTATTTGTATTTATTCATTCCAAAAGACAACAACTGGTACATAACCACATATAACAATTGTAAAATTGGTGTACATCGAAATGTCAGTACAGGGGATCACATATAAGAATAATATATGAAAGGAAATGAATAATGGTAGATCGCATATCTGCAGAAAACAAATTCATATAATGGGGGAGTACATGTTATATCGGGCAGTTTTTGAGTACACGTAAGGTTTCTCATGGTCCTCTTTGGCCTTTGGCGAATTTGGTTTTTATGATTTCGCAGGACTGTTGGGGGTTGGAATGGAGGGCCGAGGATTAATTGATTGTGGTGGGCGGGGGCGGGGGGGGGGGGGTGTTTCATTTAACTAGTCCAGTTTCACAGGGATCAATTCGTCAATCAGATAAGGGGAGGGGTTCTTTTCCCTTCATAGGGGGTCATATGGTTTTACGGACGCCAAATTGACAATTATAATTGTTCGTCTACCTCGCATAGGAACTTGTTCCTGCCCCATCTGTCTAAAAAGAGTGTCCTCGCGTACCCGGTGTTACTTGTACAGAAGTGTTCATCTTTTATCTTTCGATGTATTATGTTGTTAAGTATGACCCATGTTGGGGACTCCCGGCCTTCAGCTTCGTGTTTTCGAGACAGCCATTCTGAATGTTTATATAAATTTAAAAGGTACATGACTACTTTTTTGGGTGCTACCGTATGTTCCGTTTTGGTGAAGCCAAAACACAGCGTAAATGAGTTCAGAGGATTTCTAGTCCTAACAAGTTGTTTAAAACACTTCTTAAATGGTGCTTTCGACTTTAAAAAATGTTGACACTTGGTGAAGCAATGGTAAATCTATTCTACTGAATCTTCACAAAACGGACAATCGGGACTATCTTTAATTCTGCATTTCGTCAAGTATTTATTGTTTGATGGCATAGTTTCCATTGGAAGTCGGGCAGTTTGCGGTCTGCATTCACAGCCATATTAGCCCGCACACCCGTCTCAGCGTGCAGGCTGCAACACACATACAGTCATACCCGCATCCAATGCCGAAACCATATAGTGTGATAACAACACTAACTCCGGGGCAGTCATCAACAGCCAGACCAAAACATAAGACCTACATAAGCCTACGCACCCGTCTGAGCATGCAGGCGTATGAGCATGCAGGCGTCTGACCATGCAGGCGTCGGTGAGAGGAGCAGCCATTTGTTATAGGGCTATACAGTTCTCGCGATCGGGCTGCGAGACTTCAGTTTTGGGGACAAACAAACACACGTGCAAGTGATCGACTTAACCATTCCGCTGTCAAAATGTGCAGTACATGGAGTAACTACACACGGGTGCGTCATTAACCCACATGGTAAAGATAAACTAAGACCGGTTGGATGTTTTCGTATCACTTTTGGATCACGAAAAGACCAAGTTTCTTAATTTTTGTAAGTTTTCTGTTTGAAGCGTTGCGCCAACGTTGTCACCGGGGAGAATCCGTGTGACGTCATAATGCCTCGTTTTCGTAGGAAATGCAAAAAAACGTTAGTTTCTCAGTCGTATTGTCCCGTCGTAACAAATATTCGTCATTGTGATGGCGCAAACGAATAAAAAATATGTCATCTATCCGTTTTGTGAAGCTATATTTCTTAAATACTTTTAATCATAGCGCTAGGTCTTCCGCAATATACCCACCCCTCGGCGCCTGGCTTTTGCGCAGGCAGTCTGGTTCCCAGTCTCTCTCCTTGCGTAACATACACGTCACGCCTACGTCAGAGATAGTCAGGATACCAGTGTGCGCAGAGATTATAAACTCGTTCTGAACACGTGCTTCGTTTGTTTGTCCCCAAAATGAGTAAACCGGAAGTCTAAGCGAACGAGACTTTATAGCCCTATTGGGCCGGCCGTTTAGACGCGTTGTCCGTAAGCTGGTACCGCCGCTCAAACTCATACAAGTAAGAGCGGGTGTTAGGTATTGCGCGTAGCTCAAGGTCACGGCATTTCTATCTTGCCCGATAGGTGACGCACTACTCCCACGTAACTGGTTCCCCTGTGCGGAGATACAGGATACTCACTACTCTACTCAGTGTTAACATGAACGAGCGATTTCAGAATTTAGCTCTTTTGTACGGCAAGTACGTGAATGTGCGAAAGGCTCTCGTGAAACTGAACATAGAATGAGAAAAAGGAGTACAACCACTTGAGACCATAGCAGTTGCAGGCCATTTCGGAGGCCTCAAAGGGAGATCACTCACAACTCTCAAACGTTTATCCTTTTTTTGGAGTAGCTGTCAAATATGAAGTAACTATGATGGATTGAGCAAATACGTATCAGACAATTGAGAAGAGATATGTAATTTAATATATCATATGTATCAAATCTATAATTAAGAATGTTCAATATTTCATTACATAGATTAGGCATTGAATATTTGCAAGCCCAAGAATGCTTTGCTGTATTATATAAATAAAATTAATACACTGTTTTCCTTTCCATACATTTCATTTATATTTATATTTAAATGATTTACCAAAAAATATTTTCCATATCAATAAGTACCGGTAGAACTTACACATCTTCAATTTTCACATCATCTTTGGTACTAAAGTGCTGCATCAGCGATGAACTGGGCCCTGGGCATAATCTCATGGAACACCAAATATTGTTACTGCATGATCAAGCAGGTATTCCTCAAGCACTATGGATAGATGGATTGTTTTTTTAATTAGACTACTTAATTGCGTGCAAGCATAAACTGAACTGGTCCAAAATATATCTTAGGATAATAGGATTATAAATTTTAGTGTAAGCATAGTTTCTTACAATGTAGTGTAAGTATAGTTTGTCACAATGTAGCATAAGTGTTTATAGATTGATAAATTTAACACATACAGTTCAATACATGAACTAAATATTAAAGATGGTACAAGTAATTGCAAGGGCTGGGGTATCATTTCCTTGGGGAGGGGAGGGGAATTGTCAATAGAATATTGATATTATACAGTGCATAATATCATGTGCTGGTACTTGCAGGTCGTCTAAGTGGCATTTGCATTGCTAAAAATAAAAATAAAATAAAAATGTGTCAGAGATTTATTTATTTTTTGGGGAGGCTCTGTCAACCAATCTGATTGTCTATCTGAGCATTTCTAAATGGCATTGCGCACCACTTTCATGCACCAGCATTACTGAAATGTGTGAGACAGGAAAGTGTCATAAAAAATTGTGAAGGATCTTCATTTGCGTAAGATATTATGCACCTATATTAAATAATAAAAAATCAGCAGCATCTTAAACTTGTTTCATGCCCACCTAAACATTGTCCAGGATGTCTCTCTGGGGGAGGGGTAATTCTCAGCCCCTGTCATACACTGCCATAAATAAATATGTAAAAGACGAGAGTTGTTTAGTTTCTTGTGCAGCATTTCTAAGTAGCATTCCCACCATTGTCATACACTGCCATAAGAAAAATGTGTCAGAGAGGGGAGTGTTACTTATTTTCCTCAAAGGTTCTATCCACTGAATAATTTTCTTGTGGGGCTGTGTCAACCTATATCAAATATTAAGAACTCTGCAGCATTTCTAAGTGGCATTCCCACCCATTTCATGCACCGCCATTAGTGAAATATGTCAGAGAGGGGAGTGCTAATAATTTTCTTGTGGGGGTGTGCCAACCAATTACAGGGGTTGTTGTAGAAACCCAGTGTATTGAACTTCAATTGTGCAAAATATTATGCAGTTATATTAAATATTAAGAACTCTGCAGCATTTCTAAGTGGCATTCCCACCCATTTCATGCACCGCCATTAGTAAAATATGTCAGAGAGGGAAGTGTTAATAATTTTCTTGTGGGGGTGTGTCAACCAATTACAGGGGCTGTTGTAGAAATCCAGTGTATTGAACTTCAATTGTGCAAAATATTATGCATTTATATTAAATATTAAGAACTCTGCAGCATTTCTAAGTGGCATTCCCACCCATTTCATGCACCGCCATTAATGAAATATGTCAGAGAGGGGAGTGCTAATAATTTTCTTGTGGGGGCGTGTCAACTGATTACAGGGAATGTGTAGAAACCTAGTGTATTGAACTTCAGTTGTGCAAAATATTATGCATCTATATTAAATATTAAGAACTCTGCAGCATATCTAAGTGGCATTCCCACCCATTTCATGCACCGCCATTAATGAAATATGTCAGAGAAGGGAGTGCTAATAATTTTCTTGTGGGGCTGTGGTAACTGATTACAGGGAATGTTGTAGAAACCTAGTGTATTTAACTTCAATTATGCAAAATATCATGCGCCTATATTAAATATTGAGAACTCTGCAGCATTTTAAAGTTGTGGCATTTCCACCAATACAATGCTTCTCTGGACTGTCACGAACTGATATAACATGGATGCGCAAATGTAGTACACAAGTGAGTTTATCCATTTAATCAATGCATATTTATGGCTAATAATCCATACGTATACGTTGGGGAGTACGTTTGCCGCCTGACATGTTTGTCTACCTTCATAATTAGAGAACAGTCTTCACTGACCTAACGCCGCGGCCTGGCACCGCTTTAGCTGCACACACGAAGGTCAAGGCCGTTAATGGTGGTTAACACCGGGCCCTTGCTGAGCGAGCGAAGTTGGGACCGCGGAACCAGGCTACGTTGTCCGGTCCCCGCACACCCGTCTTAGCGTGCAGGATTCTGACCGTGCAGCTGCGCCCTCTGACGGGTACAAATTTGGCCCTTATCCAAATTTCGCGAATTCGATTAGGGCCGCTTCTACTACTAGTGTGAGTTAGGCATTATATATCCACATTACCGCCAGAGCCACTCACCTCGCAGGCAGCTAACCAACATGATGGCCAAATGCAAAAAAATCATATATTTATCTGCAACGGTCGCTGTTGCAATTCTCTGCGCGATATGCTTTATGCGCCAACCCAACAGTCGTCGCGTCGAAAAAAACTATAAGTATTACATGGCATAAACAACCGGGGTGCACTATCATACAAATCGGTGGGGGGGGGGGGGACTGATATCTTAAAACTTGCGATCAAGAGCGGGGGGCGTCATCGAAATTGGGCGTTTGCATGAAGCGGCGACCTAGAGCGAGCCAATGGAAGAAACATGCTACTTCGGAGTGGGTTTGGGGGATAATTTACACATTCCGAGCGGATTCGTTAACTATGTAGTGACGATATATTGGTAGGTGCCACTTTGATCTTATATTTTGCGGTTTGAATAACTGCGTTCAGTAAAATTGGCGCACTACAGCGAGCTGACTACCCAATATTTACGCCGGCCTGACAGTCTCCCACATGGCCGAATTACAGCTGACAAGCGGATAAACCATAATTAGTTGAAATAGGGAAACTGCTTTCTTTTTGGCAGATAGATTTATCTTGTTCAAGGTAGGGAATTGAAGAACTTATATCCAATATTTGGTAGCACCATATACTACTGGTGCATATGGACCATTTTATTAGCCGATATGATTTAGCCACCTGAGCTCAATAATAAGTTATTGGTTACTGACAGAAGTTGACAACTTCTGTCAGTATACTGCTATGTTTGGTTTGTAAATTTATTTATTTATTATGACGAAAATTGTCATATAGCACTAACGTTACCTTCTGTTAGTCGGTGCATCTGTGTATCCGTGTGTCCGCTCGATAACTCTCTTGCTGCCAGACTTCGCTTCCTGGTAACGAAGGAGTTCGTTAACGGGCGAAATCGGCCAAAGGTCAAGGTCACAGTGATTTCTAAAAAAAAAGTTAAAAAAGTAGAACGCATCCATCTCAGTTAATATTACAGCTACATACGTCCGGTTAGCTTCAGAAGGTGCTACCTATCATTTTTTGCACCTTTTGTACCTTGTTTACTTTTTGATGCGTCTTAGTTGCGTCTTGAACATTTCTTCTGTGGTTTGACCTATTTGAGTTAAAGATATCGCTTTGGGACTCTAGCCAGTCATAGAAACACGAATAATAAAGAGGTCTACGAAATCGGAGATTTGTCGCACGCGTCATATGGCGTCACGATGACGTCAATTACGGTACATTAAAATCGTCAAAATCTTAATGGGAAAAAATTTCAACAAATGCGCAAATACCGTCATTACGTGGCAAACGAGGTCTCCTGTTCGACCATAACATAAAAATAGTACGCTCTCATCTTACTTCCGGTTCCAGAGTTGACGGAAAATTCTCTACGGGACTCCCCATGTTAAAAACGTCAATCTTTCAACATTACGGTGACATTTTCTGGAATAATTCAGAAATGCCTTCTTCAACCAGTCCATAATAATTTACGTTGTGTAAGAAGGTACCCAGCAGAGACTATAAGTGCCAGGTGCAACTGGACTTCACAAATGACGTCACAGGAATTTCTCGAAATTTGGCCCATGCTGAAAGATAGGACATTTGTCAAGTTAACAATCTGACAAAATAAATAGAAACTTCTAAGCCAAGAAACTCATCTTTCGCACAAAGGTTACTTAAGGTAATATCTCAAAAGTGACCCTCATTCAGCAACCTCGGTCAAAGGTCAATTGTAAACGTCGATTTTTGGGTTGTAGCTCAAAAACTAGACGACATCTGTGCACCAAACTTACTCTAGTGGAGGTGATGTAGCTTATGCCAAATCCAATCTCAGCTCAAACCCGGAGTGCGCAACGTTGAGGTGCTAGAGCGCCTGGAAGTTGGGGGTTGGAACCCGATTTTTTTTTATCTTAAAGCTATTGCCTTCGGATATCTACCACAAACTGGGGCATAAATTAGAAACTTATATTTAAAATTTCAGTAAAAAACCTAGCTACCGGTTATGACGTAACATGTCATTTAAACTTAACATTTACGAAATTCACGGTGCCCTCAATATTGACCGTAGATACTTCAAAATGGTATAGAGCACGATGGAATTGTATTGCCCGTTAGGGAAAGATATGGTCAAAATTCGCCGTGTTAGCCCTTTAGCGTAAATCGACTAAATTGCCATTGCAATTGTAAACTATACGGCGTTTACGTTTGCCTAACGCGAGACAGCAACGGTCATTATACTTTACCAGAAATTAGATTCGTAAAATGGCTCGGTCGAATTAGTTAATGGCATATGTAGGTCAAATGTCAAGGTCACAGCCATTTTTTGTAAAAAAGTTAAGAACGCATATATCTCAGTTCATATTAGAGATAGAGATTTCGGGTAAGTTACAGAATGTGCTACCCATCGAGGGGCATCTTTCAGGTATGTTTACTTTTTGACGCGTCGTACTCATCTTTGAGTAAAATCAGATAATAATTTTTTCGGAAAACGCACTAAATGAGTTTTTTGGCTTTTTGACACATTTAAAACCAAGTTATCGCTATAAGGTTGTGACATGTCATAGAAATATGAATAGGAATAACCTCTGTAGAATTTTACGTCTTTCCGATGCGTCATGTGACGTCACGATGACGTCGCTTTTGGTACATGCAACAAATCGTCAAAAATCAGAAACAAATGCAAAAAATGCTAGATTGGCGTCATATTGTAGCTCTCCTGTAGAGCTGGATAATATAAACAATATGTTCCAATCTTACTTCCGGTTCCAGAGCGGCGGGAAACTGTCTATGCTACTTTCCATGTTAAAGCCCTTCATCTCTCAAGCTGCGAAAAATGTTTTGTCCCGTAATTAGTTCGCCAGCTACGGTGAATTTAGAGGTAGGTGAATGATATCGTCAAAATTGATGGTGCAATTGCGCCACGCATTTCTACAAATTAGTACCGGGGACCCAGCCTAGGCCTAATAACACACGGTATCAGTGGATGAAAATAAATGTTGCAAGAAATTACAGCTGATTTGACCGTTTTTCAGGAATCTTGAAATTTACCCCCGGCGGACAGCAGCGGTACAAGAGGAGTTTGCTTATAGCCACCGTGCGGGGAGCTGGATCCAATGGGTCTACAGACCGGAGGAGTGGGGTGGGGGGGGGGGGGGATGGGGAGTATATTTCAAGGAATTTACACGGGTACCAAACTATATATGTATTATATATATATATATTCTACTTCAGGCGAGTCACTGGAAGGCCGCGGCGTCATGGTGAAGGAGTGTCCCGCTCAAAAGGTGAAAGAGGACTACAGTAACTACCGCAAGATGTTGATAATGCGCCATCCGTTACAACGTATGGTGGCCGCCTACTACCAAGTGGTTGTCTTGGGCGTCGGAGGCGGGCATCTAAAAAACTTCACTGACTTTATCATCAGGGGTGTTCTCAACCCAGACTGGTTCGACGTTCACGTAATCCCAGCCCACGAAGCCTGCTTCCCGTGCTACGTCCACTATGACGTCATACTACGGACGGAGACACTGGATGAGGAGTTCCCCGCCCTAAGCGCCAGCCTCGGTATGGGATCGTGGGTGGCATTTGGCGCGAACCACATCAACCCCAACCTCAAATCGAATTCCACGTTTAAATATGATCCAATATTACAGAAATTCGAAAAGGATCACCCAGAGTTGTTCCAGAAAGTTCTGGACAAGTATTCGATGGACATGGAATTGTTTGGATGCAGTTGGGAGTACCATAAGAGCGGAATTAAGGAAAGTGTTGCGGCTTGTCCATGAAAAGCGACGTAGGGGTCCAGGGGCGGATCGAGGAATTTGAAAATTAAAAACTAAAACTAAAACTTGCAACCGGTAGGGAGGGGCATCCACACTGCCTCAGCTAGCATTCTTCCTCAAAAGGGAGTGGGGAGGGGGGGGGGGGATCCACGCATCAGATGGTCAGAGACAAGGATATCAAACCATTACGATGCTGTGTCATCAATCGACATCGTAATGGTAATGGTGAGACTCACTGATTAGTGTGCGGCCCGAGTGACGGATGTCAGGGTTACGCAGTGGTTATTAGTGTGCGGCCCTAGTGACGGATGTCAGGGTTATGCCGTGGTTATTATTGTGCGGCCCTAGTGACGGATGTCAGGGTTATGCAGTGGTTATTAGTGTGCGGCCCTAGTGACGGATGTCAGGGTTATGCAGTGGTTATTAGTGTGCGGCCTGAGTGACGGATGTAAGGGTTATGCAGTGGTTATTAGTGTGCGGCCCTAGTGACGGATGTAAGGGTTATGCAGTGGTTATTAGTGTGCGGCCCTAGTGACGGATGTCAGGGTTACGCAGTGGTTATTAGTGTGCGGCCCTAGTGACGGATGTCAGGGTTATGCAGTGGTTATTAGTGCGCGGCCCTAGTGACGGATGTCAGGGTTATGCAGTGGTTATTAGTGTGCGGCCTGAGTGACGGATGTAAGGGTTATGCAGTGGTTATTAGTGTGCGGCCCTAGTGACGGATGTAAGGGTTATGCAGTGGTTATTAGTGTGCTGCCCTAGTGACGGATGTAAGGGTTATGCAGTGATTATTGGTGTGCGGCCTGAGTGACGGATGTAAGGGTTAAGCAGTGATTATTGGTCTGCGGCCTGAGTGACGGATGTAAGGGTTATGCAGTGGTTATTAATGTGCAATGATCTTCGTGCAACGTGTTTCCGGATTCAATTTTATGTCTGCAATAGTTTTATGATCAATTCAACATATTTCTGTACTCCGCTATTAACTGGTCTATATTTTACAGCGAAAGTTAATGGAAAATTCTTCCTATTTTGTATTTGGGGGGGGGGGGGGGGTATACCTTATTCGATCTCCGCGATTGGCATCCAGGATTTTTTTTGGAGATTCGCTATTAGCTGTTGGCAAAAATATTATGTTATATTATCGAGCATTAAAGTACTGTTATGACGTCACCCTATTGTCTAAGCTGTACATTATTTTTCACGAACGTACCGTTTTAGCGAGCTGATCAATTGCGATTGACTCAAGGAGACTAAACTATTTTCCTGTTGAATAATCTTCATTCTGTTACGAAATCGAAAATCGCAGTCAATGCCAATCATGAGCAATAAACGAGTTTCTCTGAAACAAGTCACAACCATAAGGAACGATAACCTGGAAGCTTGACGCCAGATGGAAAGCCCCAGCACAAACAGATTTATCTTCGAAACAAACGTAGATCGCAAAATCCATTTTTAGAAACTGAATTTGAGATCATATGTTATTCGTATGCAACATACATACCGCCATTTCATTATGTCCTATTACCACACTAGACATAATTTGTCTGTCTCGTGAATCCCACGAAACCCAGTTCGCAAAACTTCTCCTATCCATAAACAACGCACTGGGTGTTGCTTGTTTCAAACACCATCGCAACATCGCTGCGTATCATATCCTTTCAGTATCCAATAACGATTGAATCATATTCCACATTTAAATGACAATTATCGTTTGTATGATGACACATAATCCATGTGAAGTAGCCTACGAGCCTTGATGCGAAACACGACTTCATTCTTGCAATCCGTAAATAAGGTAAACTGACCGCAGGATTTAGGCCAGAGCCCCAGTCGCCATTATCGCCCAGGAGGGTGAAACGTTATTTCGAAAGGTGAGGCTGACCGTACTTTAAGTCCGAGAATAGTCGTGTAACAGTTCATTCTTGAAAAGATATGTACTCGGCTTGCGCCTCGTACATTCTTTTTCAACAATGTACTGTTACATGGGCATTCTCCTTGCCATAATATACTAAAGTATAGCCTATACAAGGGAATACCATTTCTACGTGTTCATCGCACATGCCGATCAAAGGTCCGTGTATGGTCCGTGTATGTGCATGCCATCCATTTGCCATTGGAAATGGGAAATGGAAAGAGCAAAATGGGTTATCATTTTCTTTAACCTGCTTCAAATGGGTGATGGGAAAAGGACCTGCCTGTCTTCCTTTCCTTTCACCTATACTTCCAATGGGCAATGGATGGCATGCACACGCACGGACCATTACAAATGAGTAATTGGTTAAAGGTATATCTTTCCTTCACCCATTTCCCATTGCAAAACTCAAATGCAAAATGAAAACAACAAACCCATTTCCTATTTCTCATTTGAATGTCCTGACCAGCGCACGGAAACCAGGCAGGACAGGGGCAGGTTGAGGTGGGAAGGTGGGGATGGAGTGGGGGGGTGGGGGGTGGATGACGCGTGCTGTCGTGGCCTTGAAAGTTGCGACGTCAGACACGAAATATACCAGTGTGACGTAATTACTGAGACTTCCCTATGGGTTGGGGGAGCGGGTGGGGGGGGGGGGGAGGCACTACCTTACTGCAGTCGTGTGGGTGTGCCCATGCCATATGGAGAGCGGGAAAAAAAGTACGCGAATTGTGTTCAGCGAGAGAGAATATTTCGGCGAAAAAAATGGCATCCAAATTGCACAATGAAAGTTATGCAACGTATAATAGGGATTGACCTGATTGAGAACTCCGGGCAAGGGAATCACCGAAATGCTAGGGCAATATAGAGTATTTTATTTCCTTGCGAACTGAAAGTTTCAGTCTCAGACCCTGGTGGGGGTGGGTGGGGGCGGGGGGGGGGGGGGGTCCGCGGGTGCCCCTCGATGTCTGAGCGAGCGGACATGTGTGATGTAAAAGATACCCCTATAGAGCGGATATATTATAACATGCGACCGGGAGGGGCGGGGGTCTCTGAAAATATACGTTCATCGAGCGGGTGTCTGCATGGAAGTGCCACATAGAGCCGGTAGCGGGACAAAAACGGACAAAAACGGACACAAATACCCAATCCGAGCCGTTTTTGTTGTAAATCGGGCCGACTGGGCGGATTTTGGCAGTAAAACGCCCCGACCGATCGGAGTTTGACGGTAAAACGCCCCGACCAAGCGGATTTTGTGGGTGGAAATCGGGGGGAGGGGGGCTTTACCGCGGACCCCCGCCCCCGAAACCCAGCAATGAATTGCGTACCCTCCCGGGGTCTCCGATGAGCACATTGAGATAAAATGTAGGTATATGCGTCGAGGAAAGAGCCGGTTTCCGGCAAAGAAAAATACACCGAGCGGGTGTCTGCATGGAACTGTGACATAGAGCGGGTGAACGGAGAAAAATACCCCTTCCGAGCGGATTTTTGTTGGAAAAAAGTAAGTATCTGCACCGAAAAAAGAGAGGAACAGGTGAAAAAAGGAGTCATTTGGGCGGAACATAAGTGTAGGCATAACTATATGTAGTGGCCCCCTTCCCCCCATCCTCCAGGGGGGCCTACCCTCAGTCTCTTCCCATGCTCGCCTCAATTCAGCCAAAAAAATGGCAAGCAACGGGTTTGGAACGACTGATTTGTTCTCCGAAATAAAATTAACTCGTTTCTCGACGAAGTTTGGAATGACTTATTTTTGGAGGAAAACAAAATCCAGCCGAGCTGCTCGATCTAATCACCAGCATGGTATCGACCCCGGGATGTCGCCGCGCCATGCAGACCCGCCCGATTTATTACTGACAGAAGTTGAAAACTTCTGTCAGTATATAGTACTATGTTCGGTTTGTAAATTTGTTTTTTTTTATATTTGTCAGTTGGATACAGGGCGCACGGTAACATTTACGGCTGTCATACTTAACCAAGTGATAGATATATGAAATATCTCGGCTAAGTTCGTTATTGGCATATGTAGGTCAAAGGTCAAGGTCACAGCGATTTTTTGAAAAAAAAATTAAGAATGCACTTATCTTCGTTAATATTAGACCTAGAGAAATGCGGTTAATTTCAGAATGTGCTACCGTTTAGACCGCATCTTTCAGCCATTGGCCACTTTTTGATGCGTCATACTCATTTTCGATCTACATGACGTTTTATGTGTTCTGAAAAACGCAAAAGATGACCTCGAACCGTTTTTCTTCGGTTTGACCTATTTAGGTTGAAGGTATCGCTTTGGTGTTCCGGGCTCTCATAGAAATATGAATGGCAATAATCTCAGCGAAATCTGAGATTTTTCAGATCCGTCATATGACGTCACGATGACGTCACTTTTGGTACATGGAAAAAAACGTCAAAAATCGGAAGAAAATCATAACAAATCAAAAGTGGCGTCATTTTATAGAAAATGGGGTCCGATGTTCGTCTGCATTATAAAAATAGTATGTTTCTATCTTACTTCCGGTTCTAGGGGTAACGGCAATTCCCTATGGGACCTCCAATGTTAAAGCCTTCAATCTCTCAGGCTGTGGAAAATTGTTTGCCCCGTATTTCATCGATGCCTGCATGAAACAGTTTCGGGAATTTTTCTGCTGTTAAACGTGGTACCAAGTAGCCATGGTTCTTACGAGATGGAATTCGGACGAGAAATGACGTCACAGAATTTTTTTGCAATTTTCTCCATTGTAAAAAATAGGGATTTTTGGCGCTTGCAGGGGCTCCCACGAGCGTCCTATTGAAGCCATCACTCTATGCTTGTAGTTGTAGAAGGATAGTAGTAGGATGAACCATTAACTATAAACACGGGGACATAGCCCTGTAACTTTTTGGTATATAGTCGAACGCGTTTAACATGGGACCCTATGGAGATAATCAAACTTACTTCAATATGACATAGTTTCGGCGCATAAACGGTGAATTGAAGATGAAGTCACTTCTGTCAGTACCTCAGCCTACGGCTGTCTTGTTACTTTTCCCGGAACACCCTATGAGAAATAACGCTCAGATAAAATGTTCCCAGAATTAAACCCGCCGGACCTCACTTTTGCTAGTTTGACGACCGCGATATCGTGGAATAAAAACTGTAAACTACCATTAAAGAAAATTCTTATTTGTTTGTCTTCCCTAAACAAAGTTAACTCTGAGCCAAACAAAATCGTGGCACGAACACTTTAAAGCCCCTGAGTTGGGTTTCCTCGCTCTGATGCATTAACTGAGTTTTCATCGCATTTTTGATTACCTAGAGTTTGAAATTTGTTTCACACCAATTGATTGTTTTTATTTTTGTTAAAATGACCAATTTAGCCTGACTCAAATGTTAAACAGACCCATGTTACCCTTTTGGATAGTATATTGGCTTACCCTGCCTGTGTAGTTGTTGCATGCCAGTTTTCGTTTATAAATAATCATAGGACCGTAGTCAGTTTTTCATCACATAATTATCACTTCAATCTGTTATTTGAATTAAACATAGGGCCTACAGGCATACATTTGTATTTGCTTTTACATATAGTTTATGTATATATATCTACCTCAATTACAAATTTCTGTCTGAGTAGTAATCTTGTTGAGTTATGCTTTGTAAATTGATATATATCAACGATTATATAGATGAGCTGCACTATAAATCTGCAACACTTCTTTTAATAGAAGAACTTTTTTCGATCCGAAAATAGTTGCGCTCGCCCTATTAGGTTTTACCTATATGATATATTATTGACCTGAATCAAATGGTTACAATAAATATAAAGGCAAGCTTAATTTTATGTTATTTATAACCCCCAAACATTTGTCCAAAAAACTATTATTGAAAATTATTTCTCGCCTTTTATTTTTCGATGTTTAAACTTTCGAACACGTTTCGCCTGCAACCGCAGATTTTTTTATAAAAACTTTTCTGAAAAAACGTTTATTTGTAAACCTCTTTCTGACGCTAACTCTTAGTGTAACTTGCAAACGTTTATTTGTAAACGAAAAATAAGCGTTAATTTAAAGTAGTAAAGTAGCTGGAAACCATATATCAACCATGCAAACCACAATCTAACGTTAACTTTAGCGCACTATCTGGCTTTTATATCTCGTAGAGTCTGTAAAACAACAACGGCCGTCACACAGAATACGGAACAGCGAACATACGCGCAGGGATATAAAGCCGGCCACTTACTTCTGCTCCGGTCCGCGGCTTTCAGGAATTTAATTCAAGACAGAATATACTTATTTGACATGGAGAAGAGGTTGGTAATACAAACAATTACAGAATATATTACCTTAAATTTTACATGGCGAGTCGAAGGCCCATGCACGCAGAAACGATCGAAGCACGAGACTGGTTGCGTCAATTGTGACCGCCCAGCAAACACACAATGTGTCACAACGTTGGTTTTGGGTTGTAATCACGTCATCTCAAATTTAACATGAGGACAACGTTGTTACAACGTTTGTCGCGAACACATTGAACTAATATTGTCGAGCCTATATTCCATAAACATAAAAACCTTTGCCATGTGTTGCGGCTAATAAAATTGGCTGCGTGTAGCAGTTGTTATAAATACAAAATGGTGAGAAATCGGGAGTGGACATTTTCACAACGTCTCATAACGTTACCTGAATACGTTCGGGCAACCTAAAAACAACAAATATTTTCACGTGGTTACTAACAAAAGATAAAGTCGTGTTGACGTTGTCATGACGTTAACCTGTTTGCAGGGCGTGACCCCCCCCCCTTGACCCGTCGTAGCATCCCTCCCCCCTTGACGCATCGTTATGCCCCCTTTTGTCGCATCGTCACCTGCCCCCCCCCCCTCTTTGGCGCATCGTCACTCGCCCCCTCCCCCCCCCCCCTTGACGCCTGATGGGACGACAAATGACTACCCTCCCCTCACACCCCCTTGTAAATTCTTATTTTGAGCGATGATGTTCTTTTGAACTGTGCTGTACGCCATCTATGATGTGGACCCCTTTTGTGCTGGTGCCCCAGTTTTATTCCGAAATAGACATAGCATAGAAGTACACCTATTGTATGCAATAAATCCAGATATCTTGTTTTGTGTGCAAAATTAGTGCATCCCATGTGAAAAAGTGTGGCTTTCTATGGAAATATGCTCATTGTGGCAGTTTTATGCCTTTCATCATGCGATGGCAGATCTATTTCTCATGAAGGTTACATTTATACAGTCAGACAATGCTTTCTAATTCGAAAACCATAATTTAAGTAAAAAATTACTGCATGAGCAGCTTTAAAAAAATACTGGTAAGTAAGGCCGCCCGCCACTTTGGGCAAGCTAAACAAAAGAGCTATACAAACATCGACACAGCTAAACACAACCACGTGTGGCCATTATCCACATTATCGCCCACGCTTGTCCTGGGGCGGCCTTTTCAGTTGAAAAGCCTTCTCTTGAAAAATTGACCTGAATATTGTGATCATAACGCACGCGTGTCAACTGCCAGACTCTGAAACCTGTGAAGACGCTGGAACCTTGATGACGTAATACACCAGAAACCCACACTTTCCCCATGAGAGCTGCTACAGTTTGACCATAACATGCCTTTCACAACATCCCCTCAACTTTATCGCACAGTAAATAAGCGTACTCGGGGAATATGTACCTTCATATATGTACATTTTCATTTGCAACTGATAATTTACCTATTCTCCATGGCATAAAAATGAGCAGATGGCTTGGGAAAATTCTGAAACAATGCGCCCCAGCCTTATTATTAAGAGCAGCTGGCCGGCTTACATCGATCGCATGGTAACAGTCCCGGCCCGACACCACGGCATGGCTTATCATCTCCAGACTAGATATATATACAAGCGCTGTTTCAATAACGAGGGAAAGAACAACAAGGAGCGGCGAGGCGGTGGACGGTCGCGAGTGGTGACAGTGGCGGCGCGAGTGTGTGTATTTGGACGGGCGGGTTCAACTGGGGCGGTGGGATTACTGAGTTGGTTGCATAGTAGGCAATGTAGCAACTAGAAATGTAGATCGTAATTGAATAAACGGGTAGTTTGGCTTTAGCAGTTGGCCGAGTGAAAGTTGCGTTTTAAATACTAGCTGTTGCTGTCCCTAGTGCGAGCGTGCGGCGCTATACAACTTTGGAATCTGGGCCAACCGGCCGGGGAGGATGCTGATTAATGGGCTGCTAACAGGGGGGACCCTGTTCATTGGTGCGGAGGGCGGGGGGGGGGGGGGCGTGCGAGCGCTAAAGTAACTGGGTTTTTCTCGGCAAGCCCCATCCCCCCACCGTATTTGTACAATAGCCCCCCTCCCTCCCCCTACCAGGGAGTTTAGCCCGATATCATCCACCTAATGTCACAATGTCTACCCCATCACTTTCATTTTGCTCCGACGGTGCTGGGTATACATGCATTGGTGTACAAGCGTGGGAACGTGTGTGTATGGGTACAAGGTGTAGAAGACTTAGATTAAATGCATAGACATGGGCCTACTTAGAAAACCCGTAACCAGTTGCTCTCTTTGCAAACTGGCTTTTACAGACGACACAGAGATTATCGGCCATGGTGCCACATGTTCTTGTTCCAGTCAGCAATGAACTCAGTCACCGCAGTCATGGTAACCGGCGAACAATGCTGACGTCATTTGCAGCCTGACGCGTGGGAAATCCTTGTACAGTAGAATCGACATTGAATTTTTGAATTGATTTTATTTTTCATGTATAATAAACGGTGTTCAATAGTATAATATATTATTAAGTAATTATTTCCATTGTTTTATCGGTCGATTTGCATGCGGATCATACTTAAAATTACGGACTGAAAACTTGAGCGTTTGTCTGTGTGTATTTCGTGTGTGTCTCCAGAATTCTTAGTTCGCCGCACCCCGGAAGGTGTCGCTACGAAAACCATCATGGCTGATCGCGAGAGAAGTAAAATTGCGCGTTCGTGAAAATGTTGATTTATGGAGTTATCTTGCTCGAATGAGTGCGACTCTTGTGTGCCCACGCTTTGATTTATATCAAGGAAGAAATATGTGATTTCAAAATACGGCTGACAAGTGAGTGTTAGTCAAGATGGTGAAATAGGTTTCTTGAACAGGGAACAAGTGCGATGAGTTCAGACGTTACCATGTCGTCTCATTGCCAACTGTCTTACGACAGTAACGTCTTGTTTTCAGGCTACATATCCCCCTGCCCCCCTCTTGCCTCCCCTGCCCCTGCCCCCGCCCCCCTCCCCTGCCCCCTGCGGCGGAATACATAAGGAAAGCTGCGTTGTTTGGCGCCTGTATATGTCCTGGTCTAGTACCGTATGGTTTAAAAATGGACGTCCGGGATTCCCAGCCAAAGTACTGACACAAGTACCCACCCCCGCCCGTCGACCCCATTCCACGCTCCACCACTCCGCCTCTGCTTGCGTCAGCCCCGCGGGGCTGCCATTCCCCGCCCCCCCCCCCCAGTCAGAACTCTCTGTTCGACCTTCCCTGCTAACCGTGTGCCACCCAGCCCACATACAGCAGACCTGGTGTATAGATAGCCCGAACGGAGCGTGTTCTATGCTTATATTGTGCTGGGCGATGCGAAGGCGGTGCCGCCACAGAACAACGCAGACCGAGAGCTGGGTGAAGTTCAAAGTCAGCCCGTTCGGCCATATACTACAGGCACAGTTATCACGCCTGGCTGAGTGTTTAACTGGAGAGTGGTGCGAGTTGGCCGTAAGTATAGATCGAGATCATTTTGTGATCCTGCACACCAAGTCCACAGGGATCATCCTGCACATTGCACGGCCAGATAAACTTGTGGATCCGACCTTGTGGAGCGCTGCGCACACAGGACGCCCATGAACTCAACGACAAATCCGGATGAACAGGTGGGTTTTCCCAACTGTCGGTTTCTTTTTCCCGAATGCGTCATGCTTCAGACGCCATTTGCGCCATATCATAGCTTAAACAGCGTCAAGCAGCACCCGGATGTGAATGGTAAGGGTTTGGATGTGACCGCTGGCGTTTCGCTTCGAAGGTAAATTGTGCTCGTCCAGTGGCGATCCCGTTTGAAACAGAACATTGACCACGCCTACTGATAGCTGAGGTTGGTACATTGATCATGCCTCATGATAGCTGAGGTTGGGAGATTGACCACGCCTAATGATAGCTGAGGTTGGTACATTGATCATGCCTCATGATAGCTGAGGTTGGGAGATTGACCACGCCTACTGATAGCTGAGGTTGGTACATTGATCATGCCTCATGATAGCTGAGGTTGGGAGATTGACCACGCCTAATGATAGCTGAGGTTGGTACATTGACCACGCATACTGATAGCTGAGGTTGGTACATTGACCATGCCTCATGATAGCTGAGGTTGGTACATTGACCACGCCTACTGATAGCTGAGGTTGGGAGATTGACCACGCCTAATGATAGCTGAGGTTGGTACATTGACCACGCCTACTGATAGCTGAGGTTGGGAGATTGACCACGCCTAATGATAGCTGAGGTTGGTACATTTACCACGCCTAATGGTAACTGAGGTTGGTACATTGACCACGCCTACTGATAGCTGAGGTTGGTACATTGACCACGCCTAATGATAGCTGAGGTTGGTACATTGACCACGCCTACTGATAGCTGAGGTTGGTACATTGACCATGCCTCATGATAGCTGAGGTTGGTACATTGACCACGCCTACTGATAGCTGAGGTTGGGAGATTGACCACGCCTAATGATAGCTGAGGTTGGTACATTGACCACGCCTACTGATAGCTGAGGTTGGGAGATTGACCACGCCTAATGATAGCCGAGGTTGGTGCATTGACCACGCATAATGATAGCTGAGATTGGCACATTGACCACGCCTCGTGATAGCTGAGGTTGGTGCATTGACCACGCCTCATGACAGCTGGGGTTGGTACATTGACCACGCCTAATGATAGCTGGGGTTGGTGCATTGACCACGCCTCATGATAGCTGGGGTTGGTGCATTGACCACGAGTAATGATAGCTGGGGTTGGTACATTGACCAGGCCTAATGATAGCTGGGGTTGGCACATTGACCACGCATAATGATAGCTGAGATTGGCACATTGACCACGCCTCGTGATAGCTGAGGTTGGTGCATTGACCACGCCTCATGACAGCTGGGGTTGGTACATTGACCACGCCTAATGATAGCGGAGGTTGGTACATTGACCAAGCCTACTGATAGCTGAGGTTGGTACGTTGACCACGACTAATGATAGCCGAGGTTGGTACATTGACCACGCCTCATGATAGCTGAGGTTGGTACATTGAGCACGCCTAATGATAGCTGGGGTTGGTACATTGACCACGCCTAATGATAGCTGGGGTTGGTGCATTGACCACGCCTCATGATAGCTGGGGTTGGTACATTGACCACGCCTAATGATAGCTGAGGTTGGTACATTAACCACGCCTAATGATAGCTGAGGTTGGTACATTAACCACGCCTAATGATAGCTGAGGTTGGTACATTGACCACGCCTAATGATAGCTGGGGTTGGTGCATTGACCACGCCTCATGATAGCTGGGGTTGGTACATTGACCACGCCTAATGATAGCTGGGGTTGGTACATTGACCACGCCTAATGATGGCTGACGTTGGTACATGTTGCTAAGGCGGTCGCTAAGCGGTAGATTGACAGGTGAGCTTTGATGCAGTGCGTAGACACCTGTGGTCGAGGGCGTGTATTGTTTTTATTGTTGGGTGCGTTTCGTTGAGTTCAAGCCAATGAGCAGAGATAATCTGATTCTCCATATAAAAGCACATGCGTTTGTGTTCCCCTTTGACGTCACTTTCCTCGCTCGCAGAAGTTAAATTAGTAGGTGCGAAAACAAGTGGAAACAGCCGGTCCTTCTACTATTTGGGGCGTTACAGCTCGATAATATAAGCGTGGAAACACAGAAGATTAATATGAGCTAAAGTTGTTTTGGCGTGGCTCGAACACTTGAACTGGAAAATTGGACACTGCGGTAACTGGTGCCTAGCGCTGTTTCCGCATGTAGTCCGCTTAACTCTAAAGTTGAATACTGCGGTAGCTGATGTCTAGCGGGTTACGCTTAACTGTGAAATAGGGTACTGCGGTAACCGATGTCTAGCGCTGTTTCCGCATGTAGCCACATATATCTGATGTGGTGCTGAATTCGTCGAAAAGGCGTTGGGACTAATGTTATTAGTGTGATAAGCACCCAGCGACAGTGTTGACACATCCAAGGCGGCTGATGGTGCGTGTAGCCGCGGTGCGTCGGGTGCATAGGTGGGACAGACAGACAGACAGATAGACAGACGGACAGACAACGGACATGTCTTCATTTTATGAGCATAGATGTATCTAACCATATATCGCTGTAGCTGGCTGCCGACACCTGCTGCGTGGGCTGAACCGGGCCAGTAAAAAACGAGCGGAATGAGCACCTTATATAAAGATGTGTTTATAGCTAACCAACAAGTAAACCCCAGCGCCTGTTGTGTGGGCGTAACGCGGCCAGTCTGAAACAATGTGAGTTGAACGAACACAATATGGAAAGATATGTTTTGTGGCTGGCCAACGACAAACCTCCAGCGGCTCGCGTGGACTGACACAAATATTGTCCATGAGAAACCTCAAAATGTATGAAGAAATGAAAATAGTGCATTTTGATTTGCAATATATAAATATGTATGTATTGCATGCAGAAACTCATTGAAAAGGAACGCTATTAAAAAATATACAGCCGGAAGACTGTTAAACAGTGGCCATGGACAATGCATAGCCTGCAGACTGCCATAGAATGTAGCCAGTAGACTGCTCAAATAGGAACAGCCAAAAGACTATTCAAATAACATGCAGCCGGTAGACTGCTGATAAAAAAACTGCCGAAAGGCTATTAAAAATGTTCTATTAAAACATGTAGAGACATAAGACTGTTAAATAGTGTGTACGTATTGTATGTAATAAACAACCAATAAGAAAAAGCTGGATGGCTATTCAAACATGGAGGGTCAGAAGGCTGTTAAATTATGTGCATGAATGGCATACAGTAAAAAAAAGGAGCAACTGGAAGGCGGCTATTCAAAGATGTACAGTCAGAAGGATGTTAAATTATGTATGTATTGTATACAATAAGTAATTGGAAGGGTACAACCAGAAGGCCATCCAAAAATGTACACACAGAAGGCAGATGAAGTATGTATGTATCGTATGCAATAAATAACTAAAAAGAAAACAGCTGAAAGGCTATTAAAAATGTTCAGCCAGAAGACTCCTGGACAACGTCAACAACTTTGGGTGTCGCTGCTGCTTCGCCTTTAAACACAGGGACGGATCTAGGAATTTGGCAAGGTGGGGTGGGCGGGGGGGATGCTCTCTGAAAACTTCCGACCGGGGGTGTGGAGTGTGCTCTCTTAAAAACTTTAACAGTGTATGTTTAGGTTCCCAAGGGGGGGGGGGTTACCCCCGTAACCCCCCCCGCCCCCTAGATCCGTCCCTGGAACAGATTTATTTCAAACAACGTTAACAGTCATCCAATCAGGCATTGTGTCTAGGGTGTTCTGGAAAGGATTTGAAAATAATAATGTAGGTAGAACATTGCCGTATGATCATCTGTAACGATTAGAAAACTGCTATGTAAAGTATAGCCCGAAGGTGGGACAGGTTGAAAACACACAGTTAGAAGTCTGTAAGATGGCCTGGCAGATTAGGTATATGTATATGAGGTAAAAGAGCCTCCTTCGACCCCGTCCTCACCTTCACTCAAGGGTTAAAATGTATACGCTGTAGGGCTCCTACACCTCCCCCCGATCCTCGCCACCCCGCATAAAAAAATTTCACGTTGAAAAAAACTACCTATAGCTCAAAATAGCGATATTTGTTTTTGCAGAGTCCAGGGCGGTGGCGATATCTCTTCTCGACGTGTGTCAATTGCAGTGATAGACAGTAGACGTCGGATACCCGGGCGATAATACAGGAAAAACGCGCTGGAGACATGCGAATTAGGCAGCAACAACAACACAGGGAATCCGCATTCATTCAACCGGGGTGTTTATGGGTACACTTCAGCCTTTATGTGCACAAAAGCAGCCTAAAATACCAACATTATATTTCATTCATTCAACGAGACAATCCGTTACAATAGGATGGTTTGGTGCAGCGCACGCGCTCTGATAATGTGCTCCTGCTGGTGATCATCGCTGCGCATGTGCTCTGACAATCTTTAGGCACATCCACTGACTGACTAGTACGGGCCCCGCCATGTTTCCTCAGAGCGCCAACCCGTTCCTGGTGGGTTACCACGTGAGGACAGAAGAGACAGCAGACCCTGTAAGCGGCGAGGTGCGAGTCAAGGTGCGAGAACAGGACGGTTTCGTGTCTTCTCTGCTCTTCCTCGTCACCCTCCTCTCTCTCGGCGTCGGTCTCTCCTTCGCCCATTGGAGCACGCTGAGGACCCAGACCGTCTACGTGCAGAGACAGGTGGTAGAGGGACTGCTGATCATCTACATGTTGGCCGCCATGGCATTTATGCTTAGGCTACGCTTCTCTCGCAGACCGACCGTGCGCGCTCTCTACCGGTTGTCCGGCCAAGAGGCTAGCGGCCTGCGCGGCAAGCTAAGGGAGAAGCTACCTCTCATCGGACTCGCGGTGTTCTACGTGCCGGGAACGCTCAACGACTTCCCGAGGATCTTCGCGCACATCGGTTGCATGAGCTGCTTCATCGACTGCGATCTGCAGCTCGACTACATCGTCAGCACCGCGTTCCACATCACGCGCCTCCTGTTCATGGGCACCGAACTCCTGTTCTGCATGTACTTCAAGAACAAAATCCTGCACCAAAATTGGAAAATTCGCTATGGGCTTTCCATTGTTATGGTAGCTACGGGCACCGTGCTCTTTGACTGCGTCCTGCATGACTCCAAGGACGTGTTCGGCATCACAACGTCGTCTAGGAATACCTGTCGGGGACAAGACGTCGCTCAATTAGACCACCACACACAGAACTGCCTCAAGGAGAATACCACCTTATACACGGCCTCAAACGCTGTGGATCCGTTTTTCTATCCTTTAAACATTGAATTTTTCCTACTGGTGCTCGAAGTGGTCGTGCACTTATTCCATACCTTGCAATACATTGTCAAGAACGACGAGATGAAGCCCGCAGCGATACCCCTGGGCGACTTCCAGGACAAGCTGAGGCTAGGTCGCCAGCGAATGCTGCAACATAAAGCTGAGATGGACCGTGTAATGGCTATCCAAGGGGGGCAATCAGCAGAGGGAAGAGCGGTGAGTGCGCAGAAAATCAAGCAGGAGAAGCTACGCTTGGGGAGACTGTGTGACGAGCTGGCCGACGTGGTACAATATTACAACGCCGGGAACGTTGTTCGCTTTCGGAAGACCCTCCACCAGACCAAACAAACGCCGGGTTCTGCGCATGCGTCACCGAAGCAAAGGCGCCACTACGGCGCGACGGGTCTCCATGACGACGGCGTTGCCATGGTTCCTCCTGCGGGCGCCGGGACATCCGGTTCCGGGTTGGCGCCGCGCCCCAGCCGTTTCAATTGCATCGTCCTTCTCTGCGTCCTGTGGAACCTGCTATTCATCGCGCTCGGCCTATTGACTCACATAGACAAAAGCGAGACGTTCAACTTCGTATATCTGGTCTGTGAGAGCATATATTACATTCCACTGCTGTTGACTTGCGCCGTCGGTTGCCACTACTCGGCCCGCCTGACCCCGCGGACGCGAGCCTTCCACGGCCTCGAGGCTATGGTCGTGCTGGCCACCATGGGCGCCTTCAGCTGGATCTTCTTCGCCATGATAGCCTCCGCCGCCGCGCTGCGGTCCGGCGCACACCCGGGGGGCTACCCGGCTGAGCCGTGGCTATCGATGGTCAGGCATATCAGCGACCTGCTGCAGATATATCTACAGACATGCCTCATGTTTCAGGCGGCGCGAGTCGAGGCCAAGGATAGAACCGGTGGCGGCAGCATGTTCCGTGCCACCCTCCTGCCGTTATCAATATTTAATATAACTCTGTGGTTCGTCAATAGCTTCGTCGCCCTTAACAACGTTCGTGACTTGGACTCGGATCAGTGCCGTTATTACGGAGAGCACCATTGGGAGCTAATTATGCATTGTACGGTTCCTCTGGCTCTATTCTACCGCTTCAACTCAGCGGTCTTCTTCCTGGAAACATTTCTTGACAACAGGATATAATGCAATAAACATACTTGTTACATAAGAATGACAATTATGTTAATTAATGAATTTCTTAATTAGTTAGTGAACTGATAGCCGATGGGTTAATTGTCGATTTCCGGACCCGACATGAAGGCGGAGATCACGAGTACATTAAGATCCGTATGAGAGTGAAGGTCACGAGTGTCATAGGCTCTGTATGAGTGAAGGTCACAAGTGTCATAGGTTTCATATAAAGGTGAAGGTCAGGCGTGCCATAGGTTCCATAAGAAGGTGCAGTTAAGAAATCATATTGTTCTATATGAGGTAGAGCAGGTGAAGACGAACAGTCAGCAAAGGTTGGGGGTTACTGCTCTCTGTCCATTGTCGCGATGTGATCTAGGGAGGTTGCTGCACGAGCCCCTTACTTAGACCGACTAATCCCATGGCAAGATTCTTGAACCTATGTACCCGCTCTGCATTGAACACGCTGGTGCCAGTTGAGGTTTGAAGAATACAGAACACAAAATAAAATAGAACGAACAAACTGTGTTACGTTATTGGAAAACTCATGTATGCACAGAAATAATTTTATCGATAAACATTTGTCTCAAAAAGCGGACAGGGTTTAACCCCGTGTTCGGTGCGTAGTGCCTGCGCCTATTGTCCATCCAGTGTGCCCCGGTAGGTCACACTAAGTGGCCGGTGCGTAGTTCGAACCCCATCGGCGCAAATCTTTGTGCTGGGTAAAGATCTCATCCCTTTCTTCGCAAAGAATTCGGGGTTACTCCTCTCTACCTTGACCCTTTCCATCGCCGCCATATGACCTACACAGGTTTCTGCTTGAGCCTCTTTCTTACACCGACCTATCCCATACGGGAAGTTAGTTATGTCTCCTGCCTCCCAAGATAAGAGTGTTCAACCTATGTGCCGCTGTATATTAATCACGCTGGTGCCAGATAATCTTTCTTGTGCCATCGTGTAAGCGATATGCTGATCAGCCAATTCTGTATTCTGGTTGGATTCCCGTAAACGTTCTGACATCACGACCTATGTAGTGACGTCACAACACATGTGGTGATTTCACAACAAATGTGGTGACGTCACGACACATGTGATGACGTCAGGACTCGTATGGTAACGCCACGACAAATGTGGTGACGTCACGACTCATGTGATGTACATTTGTTGTATTTGACCAACAGTAGCTTTTCAGGGACAAATTGGGAGGCCGGGCGTAATTAGAAACACCTATCGTGTGATAACCCCGAAGGATAACTCTATATGTAATCGCCCCCGATATGGTGTGAAGGTGTCGATGTCACATATGGCGTTTGATGGATGTTCCCATGTCATTTTAGTTAGTACAGCGTCGACAGGCCAACGTCGCTGGATAACAGATTTGAGCTTTGTTTTTCCTGTGTGTGTAGCATATATTAAAAATGCGAAAGGTATAAGGTATAGAGGTGAGCCTGCTGAAGAAACACGGCCCCAACATTTTGCGAAGGATGACATGGGATGTTTATCCTACACAAATAAGCTTATAAACATTTGTAGGGATAGGATTGAAAACACACACCCGCCGCCTGGGCTGGCATGAGCAGAACTAGGGGTCTAGAACGGGGTTTCAGTGTACAGTGTCGATCTGTCAACATTCTCAGTGTCGCTTTTTGGCTAAGTTAAAGTGTTTTTGTTATTCTAAATGCCACAATCTGTGTCGATGTCGCTTCTTCAGATCCTCGGTGTCGGAATTTGGGGGTTGATGTCGAATGTCGATTTTTCACATATTTATGCCTCTGCCGCGTGTCGCCATTTATCCCTTCCAGACCCCTCTTGATAAATACCGAAAAGAGAAA
Organism: Arenicola marina; assembly: GCA_964019135.1. NCBI lineage: Eukaryota > Metazoa > Annelida > Polychaeta > Arenicolidae > Arenicola > Arenicola marina. The sequence continues at coordinate 28,445,448 of OZ025253.1, read as the reverse complement.
AAGAAAACCCCTAGAGCTAGCTCACTCGACTATAGCCGAACGCGCTACCGACCACGATATAGGGGTGTGAACCCCCTCTCTGGACCGAATTAAAGGCGGTCGGCGAACTCTTTATGTCGCTGTTTGGACAGCCAAGTACCTTCCACATTATGTCATATTGTAGGACAACCAAGGCCATGGTAGACCTGCCGTGCGTGTGAGGAGACATTCCACGTGACTACCAAACCGTGCAAGTCAGACAGTCCGGCAACCTGCTTGTCGAAATCGTGTCAACAATGGCCCGCATCAAGGGTGTTTTCAACATGATTTGGTTCAAGCTCGTGTTTTCAAACACAGGCTGGTTTGATATGACGCGACGGGTAAGAAGGGTGGGGGTGGGTGGAGGGGGGGGGGTGTCCCTCCGGATACTCAGTAATGCCTGAGAGAGCGGTCATTTTTTATGATGAAGACGATTGCAGCCATTTTTTGGAATTACTGTAGAATGTCTATTGATTAGTTTTTATTTATATTATTGCAATCATACAGCAGGACGATCGCGGGAGGTGTGTGGCATGTATACAGATATCGGGCCCGGCAGTAGGTCAAGTGGCTACGCGCCGCTAATAACAAGTCAGCGACACAGGGAGGGGGTGGTGCGACGTTTGGGGCGGTCTAGTAGGGGGTGGCTCTATGTTTGGGGCGGTCAAGTAGGGGTGGGACGATGTTTGGGGCGGTCAAGTAGGGGGTGGGACGATGTTTGGGGCGGTCCAGTAGGGGGTGGTGCGATGTTTGGGGCGGTCAAGAAGGGGGTGGTGCGATGTTTGGGGCGGTCAAGTAGGGGGTGGTGCGACGTTTGGGGCGGTCTAGTAGGGGGTGGCTCTATGTTTGGGGCGGTCAAGTAGGGGTGGGACGATGTTTGGGGCGGTCAAGTAGGGGGTGGGACGATGTTTGGGGCGGTCCAGTAGGGGGTGGTGTGATGTTTGGGGCGGTCAAGTAGGGGGTGGTGCGATGTTTGGGGCGGTCTGGTAGGGGGCGAGACGATGTTTGGGGCGGTCTAGTAGGGGGTGGTGCGATGTTTGGGTGGTCTAGTAGTGGGTGGGACGATGTTTGGAGCGGTCAAGTAGGGGATCGGACGATGTTTGGGGCGGTCAAGAAGGGGGTGGTGCGATGTTTGGGGCGGTCAAGGAGGCGGCGGTGCGATGTTTGGGGCGGTCTGGTAGGGGGCGAGACGATGTTTGGGGCGGTCTAGTAGGGGGTGGTGCGATGTTTGGGTGGTCTAGTAGGGGGTGGGACGATGTTTGGGTGGTCTAGTAGGGGGTGGGACGATGTTTGGGGCGGTCAAGTAGGGGGTGGTGCGATGTTTGGGTGGTCTAGTAGGGGGTGGGACGATGTTTGGGGCGGTCAAGTAGGGGGTGGGACGATGTTTGAGGCGGTCAAGTAGGGGGTGGGACGATGTTTGGGGCGGTCAAGTAGGGGTTGGTGCGATGTTTGGGGCGGTCAAGTAGGGGGTGGGACGATGTTTGGGGCGGTCTAGTAGGGGGTGGTGCGATGTTTGGGGCGGTCAAGTAGGGGGTGAGACGATGTTTGAGGCGGTCAAGTAGGGGGTGGGATGATGTTTGGGGCGGTCAAGTAGGTAGTGGTGAGATGTTTGGGGGGTCAAGTAGGGGGTGGGACGATGTTTGGGGCGGTCAAGTAGGGGGTGGGACGATGTTTGGGGCGGTCAAGTAGGGGGTGGGATGATGTTTGGTGCGGTCAAGTAGGTAGTTGTGCGATGTTTGGGGGGTCAAGTACGGGGTGGGACGATGTTTGGGGCGGTCAAGTAGGGGGTGGTGCGATGTTTGGGGCGGTCAAGTAGGGGGTGGGACGATGTTTGGGGCGGTCTAGTAGGGGGTGGGACGATGTTTGGGGCGGTCAAGTAGGGGGTGGTGCGATGTTTGGGGCGGTCAAGTAGGGGGTGGGATGATGTTTGGGGCGGTCAAGTAGGTAGTGGTGCGATGTTTGGGGGGTCAAGTAGGGGGTGGGACGATGTTTAGGGCGGTCAAGTAGGGGGTGGGACGATGTTTGGGGCGGTCAAGTAGGGGGTGGTGCGATGTTTGGGGCGGTCAAGTAGGGGGTGGTGCGATGTTTGGGGCGGTCAAGTAGGGGGTGGGATGATGTTTGGGGCGGTCAAGTAGGTAGTGGTGCGATGTTTGGGGGGTCAAGTAGGGGGTGGGACGATGTTTGGGGCGGTCTAGTAGGGGGTGGGACGATGTTTGGGGCGGTCAAGTAGGGGGTGGTGCGATGTTTGGGGCGGTCAAGTAGGGGGTGGGACGATGTTTGGGGCGGTCTAGTAGGGGGTGGGACGATGTTTGGGGCGGTCAAGTAGGGGGTGGTGCGATGTTTGGGGCGGTCAAGTAGGGGGTGGGATGATGTTTGGGGCGGTCAAGTAGGTAGTGGTGCGATGTTTGGGGGGTCAAGTAGGGGGTGGGACGATGTTTAGGGCGCTCAAGTAGGGGGTGGGACGATGTTTGGGGCGGTCAAGTAGGGGGTGGTGCGATGTTTGGGGCGGTCAAGTAGGGGGTGGTGCGATGTTTGGGGCGGTCAAGTAGGGGGTGGGATGATGTTTGGGGCGGTCAAGTAGGTAGTGGTGCGATGTTTGGGGGGTCAAGTAGGGGGTGGGACGATGTTTGGGGCGGTCTAGTAGGGGGTGGGACGATGTTTGGGGCGGTCAAGTAGGGGTGGTGCGATGTTTGGGGCGGTCAAGTAGGGGGTGGGACGATGTTTGGGGCGGTCAAGTAGGGGGTGGTGCGATGTTTGGGCGGTCAAGTAGGGGGTGGGACGATGTTTGGGGCGGTCAAATAGGGGGTGGGACGATGTTTGGGGCGGTCAAGTAGGGGGTGGTGCGATGTTTGGGGCGGTCAAGTAGGGGGTGGGACGATGTTTGGGGCGGTCCAGTAGGGGGTGGGACGATGTTTGGGGCGGTCAAGTAGGGGGTGGGACGATGTTTGGGGCGGTCAAGTAGGGGGTGGTGCGATGTTTGGGGGGTCAAGTAGGGGGTGGGACGATGTTTGGGGCGGTCTAGTAGGGGGTGGGACGATGTTTGGGGCGGTCAAGTAGGGGGTGGTGCGATGTTTGCGGCGGTCAAGTAGGGGGTGGTGCGATGTTTGGGGCGGTCAAGTAGGGGGTGGGACGATGTTTGGGGCGGTCAAGTAGGGGGTGGTGCGATGTTTGGGGGGTCAAGTAGGGGGTGGGACGATGTTTGGGGCGGTCAAGTAGGGGGTGGGACGATGTTTGGGGCGGTCAAGTAGGGGGTGGGACGATGTTTGGGGCGGTTAAGTAGGGGGTGGGACGATGTTTGGGGCGGTCAAGTAGGGGGTGGGACGATGTTTGGGGCGGTCAAGTAGGGGGTGGGACGATTTTTGGGGCGGTCAAGTAGGGGGTGGGACGATGTTTGGGGCGGTCAAGTAGGGGGTGGTGCGAGGTTTGGGGCGGTCAAGTAGGGGTTGGTGCGATGTTTGGGGCGGTCAAGTAGGGGGTGGGACGATGTTTGGGGCGGTCAAGTAGGGGGTGGTGCGATGTTTGGGGCGGTCAAGTAGGGGGTGGGACGATGTTTGGGGCGGTCAAATAGGGGGTGGGACGATGTTTGGGGCGGTCAAGTAGGGGGTGGTGCGATGTTTGGGGCGGTCAAGTAGGGGGTGGCACGATGTTTGGGGCGGTCAAGTAGGGGGTGGGACGATGTTTGGGGCGGTCAAGTAGGGGGTGGTGCGATGTTTGGGGCGGTCAAGTAGGGGTTGGTGCGATGTTTGGGGCGGTCAAGTAGGGGGTGGGACGATGTTTGGGGCGGTCAAGTAGGGGGTGGTGCGATGTTTGGGGCGGTCAAGTAGGGGGTGGGACGATGTTTGGGGCGGTCAAGTAGGGGGTGGGACGATGTTTGGGGCGGTCTAGTAGGAGGTGGGACGATGTTTGGGGCGGTCAAGTAGGGGGTGGTGCGATGTTTGGGGCGGTCAAGTAGGGGGCGGTGCCATGTTTGGGGCGGTCAAGTAGGGGGTGGGACGATGTTTGGGGCGGTCGAGTAGGGGGCGGTGCGATGTTTGGGGCGGTCTAGCAGGGGATGGGACGATGTTTGGGGCGGTCAAGTAGGGGGTGGAACGATGTTTGGGGCAGTCAAGTAGGGGGTGGGACGATGTTTGGGGCGGTCAAGTAGGGGGCGGTGCCATGTTTGGGGCGGTCAAGTAGGGGGTGGGACGATGTTTGGGGCGGTCGAGTAGGGGGCGGTGCGATGTTTGGGGCGGTCTAGCAGGGGATGGGACGATGTTTGGGGCGGTCAAGTAGGGGGTGGAACGATGTTTGGGGCAGTCAAGTAGGGGGTGGGACGATGTTTGGGGCGGTCAAGTAGGGGGTGGGACGATGTTTGGGGCGGTCTAGTAGGAGGTGGGACGATGTTTGGGGCGGTCAAGTAGGGGGTGGTGCGATGTTTGGGGCGGTCAAGTAGGGGGCGGTGCCATGTTTGGGGCGGTCAAGTAGGGGGTGGGACGATGTTTGGGGCGGTCGAGTAGGGGGCGGTGCGATGTTTGGGGCGGTCTAGCAGGGGATGGGACGATGTTTGGGGCGGTCAAGTAGGGGGTGGAACGATGTTTGGGGCAGTCAAGTAGGGGGTGGGACGATGTTTGGGGCGGTCAAGTAGGGGGCGGTGCCATGTTTGGGGCGGTCAAGTAGGGGGTGGGACGATGTTTGGGGCGGTCGAGTAGGGGGCGGTGCGATGTTTGGGGCGGTCTAGCAGGGGATGGGACGATGTTTGGGGCGGTCAAGTAGGGGGTGGAACGATGTTTGGGGCAGTCAAGTAGGGGGTGGGACGATGTTTGGGGCGGTCAAGTAGGGGGTGGAACGATGTTTGGGGCAGTCAAGTAGCGGGTGGGACGATGTTTGGGGCGGTCAAGTAGTTTTCGGTAATGAGACAGTGCAGTCAGAACTAGCATGAAACAACAGGTGCAGGATTAGCTAGTCTAGTAGGGAGTCGTACGGTATTTAGGGTGGGCAAGTCGGGGGTGGTGCGAAGTTTTTTTGTTTTTGCGGGGGGGAGGGGTTATGTAGGGGGTGCTGACAAGTTTGGGGGGAGGGGTTATGTAGGGGGTGGTGAGAAGTTTTGGGTACCGAGACAGTTCTAACTAGCGGGCAATAACGGATGCAGGATGAGGTATATAAAGGCGGGGAAGTTTTGAAAAGGGGGGTCAGTTGGTAAGTTGGTGGCAGTTAGTTAGGGAGTTACTTGGATTGAGTTGAATTGATTGTTAGATAACTCAGTCGATGTTATACGCATGCTTGAAAAGTATATATATATACGATGGAATAAAGGACACAAAAATGGATTTGTGTAAAAGTCGATTATAAAAGAAGAGCGAAACAAGAAGAACGGCCAGGCGAGAGAAAAGTTGCAGTACTATGGTCCGGCAAACCCCGGTGGGGAGGGGGGGCACCATTAGACAAGCGAGCGGATATGAAAAAGACAGCCCTACAGAGCGAATATTGAAACTTGCGACCGGGAGGGGGGGTGGGGGGCTGTGAAAATGTGCGTTCATAGAGCTGGTTGTCGCGAAAAATATCTCTTTGGAGCGGGTTTTGACGGTAAAATCGGTCTCCGGGTTTACTCGCATGTATCCGAACTCACCCCAAAGTGAAAGCAGACAGTGGCGCCAGGGCTGGGGGCCTTTGGGCCGCGCTTCGCCTGCTGCTGGGAAAACCCGTGACGTCACTGAACGGCTCAAAATACATGCTAGCCAGTAGCTCCGGGTCCAGTCAAACTGTGTCTGTCTGGCTCTATGCTAGCGTCGTTGCTCACCCGGGCTACTTGCTGAACAAGCGTCCGATGTGTACACGCCTATTGTGGGACGCCAGATAGATTTGGGGATTTTCCAGAAAAGTGTTTTCCTCAGTCTGGGAATTGTTTTTGTTTCCTCTAGTTGGTCGTCGCTCTAATAGCTTGGCTCGGGGCTTGGAGGACGGGCAGCGCGGGGAGTGCGCGTTCCTCCCTGCCCACGTTAGGCCTACGGCACCGGCTGAACACAGGGGCAAGAAACATTGGTGGTCGTCCCTTCCCTTCCCACGGCACGACACCGGCTGAACACAGGGAGAGGAAACACGGGTGGACGTCTCTTCCCTTCCCACGGCACCAGGGCACGGCACCTGCTGAGAGGGAGAAGACACGCTGGAAACCGGGGAACAGAGACAAACAGAGGTAAATATGATATCGACCCATTTCCCCGCTCCCGCCCGCACCACCCTTTAAGTTATAGATCCGCCCTGCCGCCCCGCCCCCGCCCCCACCACCTTTTAAATCCTAGATCCGCCCTGCCGCCTCGTCCCCACCCCCCCCGCCACCACCTTTTAAATTCTAGATCCGCCCTGCCCCCACCACCTTTTAAATCCTAGATCCGCCATGCCTCACCGCCCCCAATCCACCACCTTTTAAATCCTAGATCCGCCCTGCCGCCCCGTCCCCACCCCCGCCCCCACCACCTTTTAAATTCTAGATCCGCCCTGCCCCCACGACCTTTTAAATTCTAGATCCGCCCTACCGATTCCTCCCCCGCCCCGCCCCGGTATAATCAGGATCTGGCAATTGTTTTATGAATGGAATTGAGTCTCTCTCTGCCTTCGACTCACTCCGCTAGGGCTCCATTTTGTCCAAAAGCTAGCTTGCGTCGCGCCACTAGCTTGCGCAGCGCCACCGTGAGGGCCCCTGAGGGGGGGTAGCCATGTCGCGTTGTCGATTTTAAGAAAAGGTCCATGTCGTGTTTCGATTTTAAGAAAAGGTCTATGTCGTGTGTCGATTTTAAGAAAAGGTCCATGTCGCGTGTCGATTTTAAGAAAAGTTCCATGTCGCGCGTCGCTAAGTCTTATGTCGCATGTCGATTCTAAGACAACCCCAATGTCGCGTTGTCGATTTTAAAAATCGCCGTGTCGCCGTGTCGAAAAAGCCCCTATGGGGCCCTACCGTGCGGGAGCCTGAAAATGAGTTTGTCGCACGCGTATCAATATCGGGGTGTTACCTGACCTAAAGACATACGTTCGCGGGATCCGTTTATATGAACTGAATTAGTCCCATATGAGACAGTTGTTGCTACACACAACAGTCTCATGTCCGCATGTAGAAAATGAGGGTGTAAGATTTGTTTTTGTGGGCGACTAAGTGTTGTTAACCGCACGATCCATCAAACCCTTGTCATTTTGTACTCTGATACCTTAACTTCATATTTACCACAAAACCTAAATGCATATGAACTAACAAAGTATCGCATTACTATCAAGTCAGTTGAAATGAGACTTTCTTGTTGTTTACCGCGGCATTTCGTATTTGGTCATTCTTCACCAGCGGCTTTCGCCAGGTGGCGTTTCGCTTATTGCGTGTCAATGGCTGCGTGTATGAAGCGCCACCAAGCGAATGGTGCGGTTTTAACGACATGCACGCATGCGCAGTTTCTCCACTGGGTGGGCAAGGCGGCGGACAGAACTGAGTTGTCTGCTGCTTAGAAAAATCAACAGACGATATCGTCGTAATCACGGAGACTTCAACCAAAATAACAAGATAAGTTGTAAGATGCATACTTTTAGAAACTATTGCCATACCCCAAAAAGTTCTCGCCATCAGCACCGCTTCTCGCCACGCGTGTTTGTAAAATGCCGTACAGGATTTGATAGACTGGACATGTGGCGTTGTTTCCCAACAACGCCACATGGGGCTAGAACTGAATGTGTCACGTGATGCAACTTCATTAGAAAATTAATTCCTCGATAGTTGCATATCGAGCTCTTTCCCGCCAAAACTAAGCCCATGCGACATTTATATCAAAACGTGCAGAAAAATCCATTGTTTCATTCTATAAATTCAGAAACCTGATAAACATCGCCGTTTCGGCTGTGGTCTGGCAAACGTGTCCATCTCGGGACTCCACAACACTGTGTTGCTGCACTGCTAATTATAACAAAGCATCGCGAAGCACACAAACTGATGAACTTGTGATTTATTGATATCACGGGCAAGGCCACGAGACTCTATTTGGCAGTCTGGCGCGGGTGGAGTATAGACAAAAGAGACCTGGAGCGATTAAAGTACCGTTTCTTAATTGTATTTTGACCTCTTTTGTTTTGGCGGGAAAAAGAGCGCGATATTGATTGGCATCGTGGTGTATTATCGCCCACTTGGCAGTGTCGTTTGTTTGAAAAAACGACTCCTATCTCAAATATCTGTGTTGTTTGCTAAACTCTACCAGGTCTACCAACCTTGTCCTTAACAAATTTACTGCAGGTTTACCTTGCTAGATATTCCAGTTGAGTACATTTACATTGTTTGGCGGCAACATTTCTTGCCCCCCCCCCCGAAACAACCTAATGTTGGCACACTTTCTTGATGTCAGAAGATAAAACAAGGTTTATAGAATATGTAAACAGTATGATTGTACGCGCACACATTATGATAAAAGCTACAATCGATTCCCAACTGCCGTCGGGCTCTTCGCCAAGGCGGTGGCATGGGTAACCTTATTCGGATCACTGACACTCACAGTCGGACTGACGCCTGAGTCCCGCCAATCCGACAATCAGCCCTCCTAGCTTCAGCTCCGAAGGCGAAGGAGTAGGTGAACACCGAAAAACACATTATGATCTACTTTTTCACTGGTACCTTTTGATAATCACCGCCAGCCTACATGCATCTCGTGCATGCATCTCCGACACACCACCACCAGATAGCTCTGTCAAGGACAACGTGTCAAACAACAACTAGTACGGAAAGCCGGTATGGCCACAAACCGACTTATAATTCTACACACATGACAATTTTTTTTTCACTTGCTAAAACGTTGTAAAACACGTTGTAAAAACAAACACATTTTTGGGAAGTAAACGCTGATGGGTCAACAGAAATGTAGTTTTCGCACAAATAAGATTTTCCAGGAAAGAAAGCTAAAGGGGGAGAGGGGGGGGGGGGGGTAAAACATTATCAAATAGCTTAAGCAGGCAATTCACAATAATCGACCAAATAGGAGGAACCCTTTTTTATATTATTAAGAAAATCTTGGCAAAGACAACAAATCATTAAAGCCAAAAAAGGGCCTAAAACACCAACATTTTATTTCAGGCTGGGGACTCAGGCTGGGGACTCAGGCTGGGGACTCAGGCTGGGGATTCAGGCTGGGGACTCAGGCTGGGGACTCAGGCTGGGGACTCAGGCTGGGGAAAAGCAAAAAAAGAGAAAGAAAAAAAGATTAGTTGAAAATAGTAAAAAACTAAATACATCTGAATCACTTTCTTGGTTATCACCTTGAAAATTAAATATATTGAGAAACACATCTACTGATCAAGGAAACATGGTTGACAAACACTTTTAAAAAGTGATTGAAGGACATTATTCAATCTGTGAACTTCACAATGCCATTCACGTACAGTTGACCATGGAAACTTACACAATAGCCTTAAGCATGGACTGACATGATTACAAGCTGTCATTGAGTAAGGATATAACATCCTATCCAATTCTGTCTTGATAACATGGCATTCAGCATTACAAGACTAAGATTACCGTATTAAATTATTTACTTTGTTCAAACTTTTACAAAGCGAAATACTCGAAATAATAGTTTAGCAAAGCCAATTTATGTGGAAACACCAGTTGTATTTCAAGCAATGTAGATGGGAACAAGTCAGTGTTTTCCACATCTATTAATTCCGGTAGTCACTATTGTTTAATGACGATGACAAAGCTCCCAAATTTTAGGAATTACCATGGTGACTAGCATAAGTTTCACTCACTTGATATAAGAGATTTACTGACATTGTGTGCCATTGTATTGAGTACAATGACATACAACGAATTTATTTGCTCAAGGTTTAACTGGTTGGTTATAGTCTGTTTGTTTATCTATGAAAGTTTGCTAAATGATATAAATGACTTAATTACTTGATGAAACGTGCCAATTAAAAGTATGGTCAGCATTTTATATCATATATGTTTAAAATGCAAACATATGCAACACAATGGTATATACCGGTACAGAATTAATCAACACATTTTCGTTATGAGATATCCCAACCGAGTAAAAGAAGTGTTTTTCACAGCATGCCATTTAATTTAATTTAATTATTGCTCAATAGGTATTTGTCTTTATACAAAAAAGGATTTAAATACATAGTTCCGTTGAAACTAATATGGTCTGATTTGGCTAGTCTTAGACCCCTGAAACAATATATATACTGATCACTATATCTGCTTTCAATAGGTAGGCCAATCAAATAATAACAATATTTGATTTTGACAATGGTCGTTAGTACGGGAATTACAAGGGGACCCACAAAAATACTTGATCATGTCATACTATATATTTGATAAAAATCCAAATACATTATTCAGGTGCATTGAAAACACTATTAAATATTTCCTGGGGGAAAATGTTGCATACAAAATTTTAATCTTGGATCTCTAGATTTCGCTCGCTATTTACACCTATACATATTAATCTTAGCACAGTCATAGGTGCTTAATTGAGCCTTGGGGTGTTGTTTGTCAACAAATCCGAGCGCTTGTGCTCTGTTATCTTTAGCATATCCTGCAGACAGTGTAGGCCTACTGCCAGTAGCGATCAACGACTGTCTGAGAACTAAAAGAGGTTCTAAAAAAGGAGTCAAAGTCATAAATGCCGTAGCGTGTCGTTTCGGTCCATATCTTCCTAAATCTGCCGCGATCGTTTTCAAAATCCCTGACGTGAGAAAGCAATGCCGTGCAATTTTAATGATACCAAACTTACGTTTGTACTGCAATGTTATCCCTTTTAATGACACAAACAATATTTCTCCATGCTGACACTCCATTGGCAGCAGACACCCTTTCGCAAATAGACTACATCACAGACAATGAAAGGCTCTATAGTTGCCATGGCATCCTCGTGTCTGGTATTAATATAGAGCATGTATTGTTAAAAGCACGTTCGGCGCCATGGCAACCATCATTTTATGACGCGTGTTTTAGTATTTTGGCGACAGAGCGTTTTCTGCCAATGGCGTGTCAGCATGGAGAAATATTCTTTGTCTCATAAAAACATGATAACATTGCAGTATGCCAGATGGCGCCACAACAAGCTCGATCCAACAGTAGGGCCCCTGAGGGGGGGTAGCCATGTCGCGTGTCGATTTTAAGAAAAGGTCCATGTCGCGTGTCGATTTTAAGAAAAGGTCCATGTCGCGTGTCGATTTTAAGAAAAGTTCTATGTCGCGTGTCGCTAAGTCTTATGTCGCATGTCGATTCTAAGACAGCCCCAATGTCGCGTTGTCGATTTTAAAAATCGTCCGTGTCGCCGTGTCGAAAAAGCCCCTCTGGGGCCCTAACAGTTAGATCGTCGGAACACGGGGCAAAATGACCCATCGGGGTCAAATGGTCCACCACAATATCGCGCACTTGCGGTGCTGCCACCTGTATTGAAGCGTTTTATATTTATTCCTGTTTGTTACGTGATACCTTAACAAATCTACATGGGCGCTGAAGTGGAGAGCTGATTCTGGGTCGTTTCCATCTATGGTAAACACTGGAAGAAAGTAGAGCTCAGTGGATACTAGCTTGGGGGAAAATTTTGATAAATTAACACGATCAAAGATAAGTCCAAGTCAAGCTCCAAACGTAATTCAGATGCGGAACCTACTGCCCCGTATATTTCATGACGCGGTCAAATTTTAAGGTTACTAACAGGGGCAAAATGACCCACGCTGCTTGGGGCAAAATGACCCAATGGGCCGTTTTACACACATCCAATTTAATATGTATCTAACAGAAACGATTATCTTTAGCAAACTGGATGATATGTCCACTGAATCGGAACATCTTTGATGATCACGAATATGCTTGAAGAAGAAAACGATTTGCGTCACAGGGAGCTTGAAGAAGGGAGAGTTGTGCGCCAATGGGAGCCGGAAGCGTTGGTTGAGGCAGAGCCAGGCGGCACGCAACATCGTGTCTCCATTCGATACATACAGCTCGTCAGGATAAAACGCAGATGGAGAGGGGGGAGGGGGGGGGGCACTATTGTACAAATCTGGTTTAGGGGGGGGGGGGGGGGGTTCCGCGGGTGCCTTGATGCCAGAGAGAGCGGATATTTGTGATGAAAACGATACACCTATAGAGCGGACATTTATGACGAAAAGGATACCCATATGGAGCGGATATTTATGATGAAGATACCAATATAGAGCGAATATTTTAAAACTTGCGATCGTGGGGTGGGGGGGGTGGGGGGGGGTGGCTTTGAAACTGTGCGTTCATAGAGCGGATTTTGGCAGTTGAAAAGGGGAAGCTTTACCCCGGAACCCCCCAAGCCCAGCAATGTATTTTTTACCCCCCCTCCCTAAATCCGGGGGGCCGGTTTCAGGGTCGGATCCAGATATGCTGGATAGGGGCCGGTAAATGGTATAAATTATATATATTTCCGCCCTAAAAAGGGGGGCCGGGGCCGGGTCGCCCCCCTTGGATCCGCCCCTGCCCCGTTCTGTTCAACAGTAGGACTTCGCATGAAAGCTGAGTTATTTATGAAATATTTAGGTCATGTTTATTACTGCCGAGTTGCTACATTGTGGAATTGCAAATGTGTTATCACCATGACGTTTGCTTTCCAGGTTGCAAGACAGAACACCCTGAGAAGTTAACGATGCGCCTAGATGCAAGCTCTCACGCATAGGTGGCACTCCCTTACCGTCGCGTCGCCCATCGCCCGCGCCCTCTGGCGGGATACTACGGCTGTCACACCCATAGGAATGACCTTGACCCATTACAGCTTCCGTAGTCCAGGCGTCAATACAATTATTCAGCTTCGTGTCATCCTTCAATGTATACACCTTTTATGTGCAGCAAACAGTAGTAGTTGAATTCATGACGTTGACTTTGGAGCGGCAGCAAAGGTAGGGAAAGAGGCCTATAAACGGACAAACGCATTTAAATTGAAGATGGAGGATGCGGATCGCGTAGAACGTATTCCGCTATTGATGGGTTACGCGACGGACGACGCAGACGGTGAAGACAATGCCCGCCAGGGGCGCCACTGGAAGCAAGATGGGTTTATTTCTGCGGTCGTCCTGGGAATCATGCTCTTTGCCTTGCTTTTCTGTCTAACGGTATCCCATTGGTTGACGCAGGGCAGTCAGCCATATGACGTATTTTGGGCAATCCCGGCCTGTACCATGTCTCTCCTGCTCCTCGTCGCCATTGGCCTCCAAGTTAGGCACTTGTATTTCACGCCCAAACCCCCGCCTGCAGATCGGAATCACACAGCCGCGGAAGCGATCAAGAAGCGAATGACAGATATCGGAAGGTTCCTGTTCGTCTTAGGTGGAATCTGCGACATTGTGAGGGTAAGTAGACTAAAGTACAGGGCGAGATGGAAACGACGTGTTTAACCAGGCCGCTCTGGTTCCATTCGAGTGTTGAAACTGTACTGTACAACCATTGCTTGTTACGTGACGTATAAATACTATGCCACAAAATTACCATTTGTGTTAGCATTCTCGGCGATGTTTATATCTTATTCCTCTCTTTATTTCCCCCAATTTCCTCTTCTATACTTCCAGATCATAGCCGTCGGAAATTGTATGAAGACGTTTTGGCAATGCGAGTGGGTGATCATTGCCAACTACGTGTCGGACATGTTGTTCCGCGCTTGCCGCGTGAGCTTCATGATCGTCAGCTTAATCTTCTGCGCCGTCGCCCACGACCACGTGTTCGAGAAGACAGTGGAGAAACGCTACACTCTGATGGTGGTGCTGGTGGCTGCGCTGGCCGCCTGGTTCGAGTTCACGGCCTACGTGTCGAGGGGCGTGCTCACAGACTACCCCATCAGCGACAACGATGGCTGCAAGGCTCGCTTCAAGGGACAGCAAGAGCACCTCAAGTGCCTCAACGAGACGGCGCCACTGTTTCAAACTTCGGACCACGTCACCAATTACTTTTACCCGCTGGTCACCCAGTTCCTTCTCCTCGTTGCTGGATTTCTGCTTAACGCCTTCCTCAACATGAAGAAGACACGACGAGAAGAACAAGAGGAGGAAGAACAGAGAAGGCGGGAGAGAGAACAGGAAGTGGAGGAAGAAGAGGGGAGGGATAGAGAAGAGGAAGTTGGGGAAGAAGAGGGGAAGGATGGAGAAGAGGAAGTGGGGGAAGAAGAGGGGAGGGATGGAGAAGAGGAAGTGGGGGAAGAAGAGGGGAGGGATGGAGAAGAGGAAGTGGGGGAAGAAGGGGGGAGGGATGGAGAAGTGGAAGTGGAGGAAGAAGAGGGGAGGGATGGAGAAGAGGAAGTGGGGGAAGAAGAGGGGAGGGATGGAGAAGAGGAAGTGGGGGAAGAAGAGGGGAAGGATGGAGAAGAGGAAGTGGGGGAAGAAGAGGGGAGGGATGGAGAAGAGGAAGTGGGGGAAGAAGGGGGGAGGGATGGAGAAGTGGAAGTGGAGGAAGAAGAGGGGAGGGATGGAGAAGAGGAAGTGGGGGAAGAAGAGGGGAGGGATGGAGAAGAGGAAGTGGGGGAAGAAGAGGGGAAGGATGGAGAAGAGGAAGTGGGGGAAGAAGAGGGGAGGGATGGAGAAGAGGATGTGGGGGAAGAAGAGGGGAGGGATGGAGAAGAGGAAGCGGAGGAAGAAGAAGGGGAAGGCGACGAGGGGAGAGTCGATATTGATCCGCATCATTTAATGGAGAGATCTGTTCCCTGTGATTCCCCAATAGAACTCCAGCCACCAGACCAGTACCCAGCAGTAGAATCATATCTCTTGTTGCCAGAAATGCTTTCCCCAACAGTGTTTCACGATCTCCGCAGGTCCTTAGGCGAGGAAGATAACTTCCGAAATATGTTTGACGCTATTCAGAATAAGATAAAGTATTTTACTGAGAATGTACCAATTGTACCAGGAGGGGCTAACGAACCTGGGGTGGTACCAGGAGGGGCCAACGGCCATGGGGTGGCACCAGGAGGGGCCAACGACCATGGGGTGGCACCAGGAGGGGCCAACGGCCATGGAGTGGTACCAGGAGGGGCCAACGAACCCAGGGTGGTACCAGGAGGAGCCAACGACCCTGGGTTGGTTCCAGGAGGGGCCAACGACCATGGTGTGGTACCAGGAGGGGCCAACGACCTTGGGGTGGTACCAGGAGGGGCCAACCAACCTGGGTTGGTACCAGGAGGGGCCAACGACCATGGGGTGGTACCAGGAGGGGCCAACGACCATGGTGTGGTACCAGGAGGGGCCAACGACCATGGGGTGGTACCAGGAGGGGCCAACGACCATGGGGTGGAACCAGGAGGGGCCAACGACCATGGTGTGGTACCAGGAGGGGCCAACGACCATGGGGTGGCACCAGGAGGGGCCAACGACCATGGTGTGGTACCAGGAGGGGCCAACCAACCTGGGTTGGTACCAGGAGGGGCCAACGACCATGGGGTGGTACCAGGAGGGGCCAACGACCTTGGGGTGGTACCAGGAGGGGCCAACCAACCTGGGTTGGTACCAGGAGGGGCCAACGACCATGGGGTGGCACCAGGAGGGGCCAACGACCATGGTGTGGTACCAGGAGAGGCCAACGACCATGGGGTGGCACCAGGAGGGGCCAACGACCATGGTGTGGTACCAGGAGGGGCCAACCAACCTGGGTTGGTACCAGGAGGGGCCAACGACCATGGGGTGGCACCAGGAGGGGCCAACGACCATGGTGTGGTACCAGGAGGGGCCAACGACCATGGGGTGGCACCAGGAGGGGCCAACCAACCTGGGTTGGTACCAGGAGGGGCCAACGACCATGGTGTGGTACAAGGAGGAGCCAACCAACCTGGGTTGGTACCAGCAGGGGCCAACGGCCATGGTGTGATACCAGGAGGAGCCAACCATGGGGTGGTACCAGGAGGGGCCATCGGTCCTGTGGTAGTACCAGGAGGGGCCATGGGGCGTCACGAAGGCGCCAGGGTGACTAGCAGCCCCCTTCTCGTTTTGGTGGTAATTGTGTTATTTGTCTACTTAACATTCGGTTTCCTGACCTTTAAGGACGACCCGGAAAAACACGAATTCCAAATGTCGTACATTTTTCTCGTCTACGAAATCCTATTTATGATGTTGATCATCGTGCTGTGTGCGATAGGTTTTTACACGTCGCGAGAATACTCGTCGCTCTCACGAGAATATGACGGCTACGAGATAGTATTAATCTTGACGACGGCTAGCCATACACTGTACTTGGTCTTCACCGTCATCGCCCTGAGCGCTTGTTTCGATAACACCCATCCGTTGCCACATCTTGCAGGACTCCCCCCACCCGATCTTAAAACGCTGTGGATGCTTCTCTGTCATACCATTGCTACCTTTCTGGAGAGCACTTTGCAGACCGCCTTCCTCTTGCACGCCTCCAATCTGTCACGCCCCAAGCGCGAAGGAAACTTGTACTGCCTCATCCTCGTTCACTTGACCGCCTGTAACTTCGCCATCTGGATGATCGACTCAGTTCCGGCTTTCCGGGAGGTAGACACCTTCGGACCCGTGCAGCGGTATTACTACGGGGAAGATCTGTGGAATGTCCTATACCACATGGCCATTCCGGTCGCTATATTTTACAGGTTCAGCTCCTTCCTCATTTATCTTCGAGTGACTTTGGAGAACTTGTTCTGATGGCAAGGCATTTGATCATTTAATAAGCCATCATTTCAAGCTATTTGGAACAGTTGATTGGCCACCAAAATCAGTGACATTTTACGGCCTGATTACTGCAGTAATTATTCACTCTTATCACTTAGTTATCAGTAACTAACCTGTATTGCCTGGAGCCTGGAGCAAAATGGTGCAATAAACCGGTAAACTACACACAAATCTGTGACGTAATTCACATATGGGTGCATCCATGAAAACGGTTCCAAAAGGGGTATCGTCTCCTATATATTGCCAAAATATCAACTATTTTGGCAATCTGGGGCTACAAAGTAAATACATATGTTGAGAGGGTACAGTTAAAATACTGCCGGCAAGTTCTTAGGAGTTCCGAGTCACACACCGGAGCAGCATTGCGAGGAGAATGTGGTAGATACCCTGTATCAGTGTATTGTACCATTAAATACTAGTGATGACGATACCCAGTGCCAGTTGCGGCATGCTTTATAGGCACCAGGAACTATAGGCCGTACTAACTGGGCAGGGCATGTTAACATTTTATTATTGGTTTCGTGTATTTCTGGATTGCCCAAGATGTCGGTTAACCTGATATTTTTCTAAATGAAGTAAAGCAAAGGCTAATGGATATGTCAAAACAACTATGGTCAATCGATTTACATGAGATGAACAGGCTACAAACGTATTGTGAATTTAAGTCATTAGAGCCAGAACTGTATTTAAAATGTTTAACGTCATAGAAGCTGAGTGGGGGGGGGGGGCGCTGTGTAAGCTCAGATGTTGAGCGCATAGTCTGGAAATTGAAGTTGTCGCCATAAGGGCATTGAGCGCCAAAGACGGGTGCGTATCTACTGCACAAACGCAAGGAACGTTGTCATTGGAGATGAATAAAACTTCATCCTAAAATACCCGCTCTATGAAAAGTTAAGGCAAGAATATCTCACATTATTTTGCAATTGTCAACCCTTCAAAACAATAAATGTTATTACCTTGTTTAAATAAAGAAAACACCGCAGTGTGATAAAAAACTTGGCCCAGCACGTGTGCCCTGCATTACGTCGACGAGAGTGTTATGTAAAGTGTTAAATTGTGGTCATCTCGTTGAAAATCAGAGCGATCCTGTACTGTGGGCGTTATGCCTAAAGTTCAATAAACCATTTCATTGTCCCAACCAGCAAATCGTTACTTCTAAGTATCTTTGTCGGATTCAAGATTTGAAGTGATGTAATGCAAGTGGAAAACCCAACATTCACGGGTGAGATACACGGACGTGAGATACACGGGGCGTGAGATACACGGGGCCAGAGATACACGGGGCGTGAGATACACGGGGCCAGAGATAGACGGGGCCAGAGATACACGGGGCCAGAGATACACGGGGCCAGAGATACACGGGGCGTGAGATACACGGGGCCAGAGATACACGGGGCGTGAGATACACGGGGCGTGAGATACACGGGGCGTGAGATACACGAGGCGTGAGATACACGGGGCCAGAGATACACGGGGCCTGAGATACACGGGGCCTGAGATACACGGGGCCTGACATACAAGGGGCCCGAAATACACGGGGCCTGAGATACACGGGGCCTGAGATACACGGGGCCTGAGATACACAGGGCCTGAGATTACACGGGGCGTGAGATACACGGGGCCTGAGATACACGGGACCTGATATACACGGGGCCAGAGATACACGGGGCCCGAGATACACGGGGCGTGAGATACACGGGGCCAGAAATACACGGGGCCAAAGATACACGGGGCCAGAGATACACGGGGCGTGAGATACACGGGGCCAGAGATACACGGGACCTGATATACATGAGACCTGAGATACACGGGGCGTGAGATACACGGGGCCAGAGATACACGGGGTTAGAGATACACGGGGCCTGAGATACACGCGGCCTGAGATATACGGGGCCTGAGAAACACGGGGCGTGAGATACACGGGGCGTGAGATACACGGGGCCAGAGGTACACGGGGCCAGAGATACACGGGGCGTGAGATACACGGGGCGTGAGATACACGGGGCGTGAGATACACGGGGCCAGAGACACACGGGGCGTGAGATACACGGGGCCAGAGATACACGGGGCGTGAGATACACGGGGCCAGAGATACACGGGGCCTGAGATACACGGGGCGTGAGATACACGGGGCCTGACTTACAAGGGGCCCGAAATACACGGGGCATGAGATACACGGGGCCTGAAATACACGGGGCCTGAGATACACGGGGCCTGAGATACACAGGGCCTGAGATACACGGGGCCTGAGATACACGGGGCCTGAGATACACGGGACCTGATATACATGGGGCCAGAGATACACGGGGCCAGAGATACACGGGGCGTGAGATACACGGGCCAGAGATACACGGGGCCAAAGATACACGGGGCCAGAGATACACGGGGCGTGAGATACACGGGGCCAGAGATACACGGGACCTGATATACATGAGACCTGAGATACACGGGGCGTGAGATACACGGGGCCACAGATACACGGGGTTAGAGATACACGGGGCCTGAGATACACGCGGCCTGAGATATAACGGGGCGTGAGATACACGGGGCGTGAGATACACGGGGCGTGAGATACACGGGGCGTGAGATACACGGGGCGTGAGATACACGGGGCCAGAGATACACGGGGCGTGAGATACACGGGGCCTGAGATACAAGGGGCCAGAGATACACGGGGCCTGAGATACACGGGGCGTGAGATACACGGGGCGTGAGATACACGGGGCCTGAGATACAAGGGGCCAGAGATACACGGGGCCTGAGATACACGGGGAGTGAGATACACGGGGCGTGAGATACACGGGGCGTGAGATACACGGGGCCAGAGATACACGGGGCGTGAGATACCCGGGGCCAGATATACACGGGGCCTGAGATACACGGGGCCTGAGATACACAGGGCCTGAGATACACGGGGCCTGAGATACACGGGGCCTGAGATACACGGGACCTGATATACACGGGGCCAGAGATACACGGGGCGTGCGATACACGGGGCGTGAGATACACGGGGCGTGAAATACACGGGGCCAGAGATACACGGGGCGTGAGATACCCGGGGCCAGAGATACACGGGGCCTGAGATACACGGGGCGTGAGATACACGGGGCGTGAGATACACGGGGCGTGAGATACACGGGGCCAGAGATACACGGGGCGTGAGATACCCGGGGCCAGAGATACACGGGGCCTGAGATACACGGGGCCTGAGATACACGGGGCCTGAGATACACGGGGCCTGAGATACACGGGGCCTGAGATACACGGGACCTGATATACACGGGGCCAGAGATACACGGGGCCTGAGATACAAAGGGCCTGAGATACACGGGGCGTGAGATACACGGGGCCTGAGATACACGGGACCTGATATACACGGGGCCAGAGATACACGGGGCCAGAGATACACGGGGCGTGAGATACACGGGGCCAGAGATACACGGGGCCAAAGATACACGGGGCCAGAGATAAACGGGGCGTGAGATACACGGGGCCAGAGATACACGGGACCTGATATACATGAGACCTGAGATACACGGGGCGTGAGATACACGGGGCCACAGATACACGGGGTTAGAGATACACGGGGCCTGAGATACACGCGGCCTGAGATATAACGGGGCCTGAGAAACACGGGGCGTGAGATACACGGGGCGTGAGATACACGGGGCCAAAGATACACGGGGCCAGAGATACACGGGGCGTGAGATACACGGGGCGTGAGATACACGGGGCGTGAGATACACGGGGCGTGAAATACACGGGGCGTGAGATACACGGGGCGTGAGATACACGGGGCGTGAGATACACGGGGCCAGAGATACACGGGGCGTGAGATACACGGGGCCAGAGATACACGGGGCCTGAGATACACGGGGCGTGAGATACACGGGGCCAGAGATACACGGGGCGTGAGATACACGGGGCCTGAGATACACGGGACCTGATATACACGGGGCCAGAGATACACGGGGCCAGAGATACACGGGGCGTGAGATACACGGGGCCAGAGATACACGGGGCCAAAGATACACGGGGCCAGAGATACACGGGGCGTGAGA
Source organism: Arenicola marina (assembly GCA_964019135.1). Taxonomy (NCBI): domain Eukaryota; kingdom Metazoa; phylum Annelida; class Polychaeta; family Arenicolidae; genus Arenicola; species Arenicola marina. The sequence goes on along the minus strand of OZ025253.1, from coordinate 28,424,734 downwards.
TACACGGGGCCAGAGATACACGGGACCGGATATACATGAGACCTGAGATACACGGGGCGTGAGATACACGGGGCCACAGATACACGGGGTTAGAGATACACGGGGCCTGAGATACACGCGGCCTGAGATATAACGGGGCCTGAGAAACACGGGGCGTGAGATACACGGGGCGTGAGATACACGGGGCGTGAGATACACGGGGCGTGAAATACACGGGGCGTGAGATACAAGGGGCGTGAGATACACGGGGCCAGAGATACACGGGGCGTGAGATACCCGGGGCCAGAGATACACGGGGCCTGAGATACACGGGGCCTGAGATACACAGGGCCTGAGATACACGGGGCCTGAGATACACGGGGCCTGAGATACACGGGACCTGATATACACGGGGCCAGAGATACACGGGGCCAGAGATACACGGGGCGTGAGATACACGGGGCGTGAGATGCACGGGGCGTGAGATGCACGGGGCGTGAGATACACGGGGCGTGAGATACACGGGGCCAGAGATACACGGGGCCAGAGATACACGGGGCGTGAGATACCCGGGGCCAGAGATACACGGGGCCTGAGATACACGGGGCCTGAGATACACGGGACCTGATATACACGGGGCGTGAGATACACGGGGCGTGAGATACACGGGGCCAGAGATACACGGGGCGTGAGATACACGGGGCCTGAGATACACAGGGCCTGAGATACACGGGGCCAGAGATACACGGGACCTGATATACATGAGACCTGAGATACACGGGGCGTGAGATACACGGGGCCACAGATACACGGGGTTAGAGATACACGGGGCCTGAGATACACGCGGCCTGAGATATAACGGGGCCTGAGAAACACGGGGCGTGAGATACACGGGGCCAGAAATACACGGGGCGTGAGATACACGGGGCCAGAGATACACGGGGCCAGAGATACACGGGGCCTGAGATACACGGGGCCTGAGATACACGGGGCCTGAGATACACGGGGCCTGAGATACACAGGGCCTGAGATACACGGGGCCTGAGATACACGGGGCCTGAGATACACGGGACCTGATATACACGGGGCCAGAGATACACGGGGCGTGAGATACACGGGGCGTGAGATACACGGGGCCTGAGATACACGCGGCCTGAGATATACGGGGCCTGAGAAACACGGGGCGTGAGAATCACGGGGCGTGAGATACATGGGGCGTGAGATACACGGGGCGTGAGATACACGGGGCGTGAGATACACGTGGCGTCAGATACACGGGGCGTGAGATACACGGGGCGTGAGATACACGGGGCCAGAGATACACGGGGCGTGAGATACCCGGGGCCAGAGATACACGGGGCCTGAGATACACGGGGCCTGAGATACACGGGACCTGATATACACGGGGCGTGAGATACACGGGGCGTGAGATACACGGGGCCAGAGATACACGAGGCGTGAGATACACGGGGCCTGAGATACACGGGGCCAGAGATACACGGGGCCAGAGATACACGGGGCGTGAGATACCCGGGGCCAGAGATACACGGGGCCTGAGATACACGGGGCCTGAGATACACGGGACCTGATATACACGGGGCGTGAGATACACGGGGCGTGAGATACACGGGGCCAGAGATACACGGGGCGTGAGATACCCGGGGCCAGAGATACACGGGGCCTGATATACACGGGGCGCGAGATACACGGGGCGTGAGATACACGGGGCGCGAGATACACGGGGCGTGAGATACACGGGGCCAGAGATACACGGGGCCAGAGATACACGGGGCCTGAGATACACGGGGCCTGAGATACACGGGGCCTGACATACAAGGGGCCCGAAATACACGGGGCCTGAGATACACGGGGCCTGAGATACACGGGGCCTGAGATACACAAGGCCTGAGATACACGGGGCGTGAGATACACGGGGCCTGAGATACACGGGACCTGATATACACGGGGCCAGAGATACACGGGGCGTGAGATACACGGGGCGTGAGATACACGGGGCCTGAGATACACGCGGCCTGAGATATACGGGGCCTGAGAAACACGGGGCGTGAGAATCACGGGGCGTGAGATACACGGGGCGTGAGATACACGGGGCGTGAGATACACGGGGCGTGAGATACACGTGGCGTGAGATACACGGGGCGTGAGATACACGGGGCGTGAGATACACGGGGCCAGAGATACACGGGGCGTGAGATACCCGGGGCCAGAGATACACGGGGCCTGAGATACACGGGGCCTGAGATACACGGGACCTGATATACACGGGGCGTGAGATACACGGGGCGTGAGATACACGGGGCCAGAGATACACGAGGCGTGAGATACACGGGGCCAGAGATACACGGGGCCAGAGATACACGGGGCCAGAGATACACGGGGCCAGAGATACACGGGGCGTGAGATACCCGGGGCCAGAGATACACGGGGCCTGAGATACACGGGGCCTGAGATACACGGGACCTGATATACACGGGGCGTGAGATACACGGGGCGTGAGATACACGGGGCCAGAGATACACGGGGCGTGAGATACACGGGGCCTGAGATACACAGGGCCTGAGATACACGGGGCCTGAGATACACGGGGCCTGAGATACACGGGACCTGATATACACGGGGCCAGAGATACACGGGGCGTGAGATACACGGGGCGTGAGATACACGGGGCCTGAGATACACGCGGCCTGAGATATACGGGGCCTGAGAAACACGGGGCGTGAGAATCACGGGGCGTGAGATACACGGGGCGTGAGATACACGGGGCGTGAGATACACGGGGCGTGAGATACACGTGGCGTGAGATACACGGGGCGTGAGATACACGGGGCGTGAGATACACGGGGCCGGAGATACACGGGGCGTGAGATGCCCGGGGCCAGAGATACACGGGGCCTGAGATACACGGGGCCTGAGATACACGGGACCTGATATACACGGGGCGTGAGATACACGGGGCGTGAGATACACGGGGCCAGAGATACACGAGGCGTGAGATACACGGGGCCTGAGATACACGGGGCCAGAGATACACGGGGCCAGAGATACACGGGGCGTGAGATACCCGGGGCCAGAAATACACGGGGCCTGAGATACACGGGGCCTGAGATACACGGGACCTGATATACACGGGGCGTGAGATACACGGGGCGTGAGATACACGGGGCCAGAGATACACGGGGCGTGAGATACACGGGGCCTGAGATACACGGGGCCTGAGATACACGGGGCCAGAGACACACGGGGCGTGAGATACACAGGGCCAGAGATACACGGGGCGTGAGATACACGGGGCCAGAGATACACGGGGCCAGAGAGACACGGGGCGTGAGATACACGGGGCCAGAAATACACGGGGCCAGAGGTACACGGGGCCAGAGGTACACGGGGCCAGAGATACACGGGGCGTGAGATACACGCGGCCTGAGATACACGGGGCCTGAGAAACACGGGGCGTGAGATACCCGGGGCCAGAGATACACGGGGCGTGAGATACACGGGGCCAGAAATACACGGGGCCAGAGGTACACGGGGCCAGAGATACACGGGGCCTGAGATACACGCGGCCTGAGATACACGGAGCCAGAGGTACACGGGGCCAGAGATACACGGGGCCTGAGATACACGCGGCCTGAGATACACGGGGCCAGAGATACACGGGGCGTGAGATACACGCGGCCTGAGATACACGGGGCCTGAGAAACACGGGGCGTGAGATACACGGCGCGTGAGATACACGGGGCCAGAAATACACGGGGCGTGAGATACACGGGGCGTGAGATACACGGGGCGTGAGATACACGGGGCGTGAGATAAACGGGGTCAGAGATACACGGGGCGTGAGATACACGGGGCCAGAGATACACGGGGCGTGAGATACACGGGGCCAGAGATACACGGGGCCAGAGATACATGGAGCCTGAGATACACGGGGCGTGAGATACACGGGGCGTGAGATACACGGGACCTGATATACATGAGACCTGAGAAACACGGGGCGTGAGATACACGGGGCCAGAGATACACGGGGCCAGAGATACACGGGGCGTGAGATACACGGGGCGTGATATACACGGGGCCAGAGATACACGGGGCGTGAGATACACGGGGCCTGAGAAACACGGGGCGTGAGATACACGGGGCGTGAGATACACGGGGCGTGAGATACACGGGGCCAGAGATACACGGGGCGTGAGATACACGGGGCCTGAGATACACGCGGCCTGAGATACACGGGGCCAGAGATACACGGGGCGTGAGATACACGCGGCCTGAGATACACGGGGCCTGAGAAACACGGGGCGTGAGATACACGGGGCGTGAGATACACGGGGCCAGAAATACACGGGGCGTGAGATACACGGGGCGTGAGATACACGGGGCGTGAGATACACGGGGCGTGAGATAAACGCGGCCAGAGATACACGGGGCGTGAGATACACGGGGCCAGAGATACACGGGGCGTGAGATACACGGGGCCAGAGATACACGGGGCCAGAGATACATGGAGCCTGAGATACACGGGGCGTGAGATACACGGGGCGTGAGATACACGGGACCTGATATACATGAGACCTGAGAAACACGGGGCGTGAGATACACGGGGCCAGAGATACACGGGGCCAGAGATACACGGGGCGTGAGATACACGGGGCGTGATATACACGGGGCCAGAGATACACGGGGCGTGAGATACACGGGGCCTGAGAAACACGGGGCGTGAGATACACGGGGCGTGAGATACACGGGGCGTGAGATACACGGGGCCAGAGATACACGGGGCGTGAGATACACGGGGCGTGATATACACGGGGCCAGAGATACACGGGGTGTGAGATACACGGGGCCTGAGATACACGGGGCCTGAGATACACGGGGCCAGAGATACACGGGGCCAGAGATACACGGGGCCAGAGATACACGGGGCCTGAGATACACGGGGCCAGAGATACACGGGGCCAGAGATACACGGGGCGTGAGATACACGGGGCGTGATATACACGGGGCCTGAGAAACACGGGGCGTGAGATACACGGGGCGTGAGTTACACGGGGCGTGAGATACACGGGGCCAGAGATACACGGGGCGTGAGATACACGGGGCGTGATATACACGGGGCCAGAGATACACGGGGCGTGAGATACACGGGGCCTGAGATACACGGGGCCTGAGATATACGGGGCCTGAGATATACGGGGCCTGAGAAACACGGGGCGTGAGAATCACGGGGCGTGAGATACACGGGGCGTGAGATACACGGGGTGTGAGATACACGGGGTGTGAGATACACGGGGTGTGAGATACACGGGGCCAGAGATACACGGGGCGTGAGATACACGGGGCGTGAGATACACGGGGCGTGAGATACACGGGGCCAGAGATACACGGGGCCAGAGATACACGGGGCCTGATATACACGGGGCCAGAGATACACGGGGCCTGAGATACACGGAGCCTGAAATACACGGGGCGTGAGATACACGGAGCCTGATATACACGGGGCCAGAGATACACGGGGCCAGAGATACACGGGGCCAGAGATACACGGGGCCAGAGATACACGGGGCCTGAGATACACGGGGCGTGAGATACACGGAGCCTGATATACACGGGGCCAGAGATACACGGGGCGTGAGATACACGGGGCGTGAGATACACGGGGCCAGAGATACACGGGGCCTGAGATACACGGGGCGTGAGATACACGGGGCCAGAGATACACGGGGCCTGAGATACACGGAGCCTGAAATACACGGGGCGTGAGATACACGGAGCCTGATATACACGGGGCCAGAGATACACGGGGCGTGAGATACACGGGGCGTGAGATACACCGGGCCAGAGATACACGGGGCCTGAGATACACGGGGCGTGAGATACACGGGGCCAGAGATACACGGGGCGTGAGATACACGGGGCGTGAGATACACGGGGCCAGAGATACACGGGGCCAGAGATACACGGGGCGTGAGATACACGGGGCGTGAGATACACGGGGCCAGAGATACACGGGGCCTGAGATACACGGGGCGTGAGATACACGGGGCCAGAAATACACGGGGCGTGAGATACACGGGGCCTGATATACACGGGGCCAGAGATACACGGGACCAGAGATACACGGGGCCAGAGATACACGGGGCCAGAGATACACGGGGCCAGAGATACACGGGGCGTGAGATACACGGGGCCTGATATACACGGGGCCAGAGATACACGGGACCAGAGATACACGGGGCCAGAGATACACGGGGCCAGAGATACACGGGGCCAGAGATACACGGGGCCTGAGATACACGGGGCGTGAGATACACGGAGCCTGATATACACGGGGCCTGAGATACACGGGGCGTGAGATACACCAGGCCAGAGATACACGGGGCCAGAGATACACGGGGCCTGAGATACACGGGGCGTGAGATACACAGGGCCTGAGATACACGGGGCCAGAGATACACGGGGCCTGAGATACACGGGGCCAGAGATACACGGGGCCTGAGATACACGGGGCGTGAGATACACGGGGCCTGAGATACACGGGGCCAGAGATACACGGGGCGTGAGATACACGGAGCCAGAGATACACGGGGCCTGAGATACACGGGGCGTGAGATACACGGGGCCAGAGATACACGGGGCCAGAGATACACGGGGCCTGAGATACACGGGGCCAGAGATACACGGGGCCTGAGATACACGGGGCCAGAGATACACGGGGCCAGAGATACACGGGGCCAGAGATACACGGGGCCAGAGATACACGGGGCCTGAGATACACGGGGCCAGAGATACACGGAGCCAGAGATACACGGGGCCTGAGATACACGGGGCCTGAGATACACGGGGCCTGAGATACACGGGGCCTGAGATACACGGGGCCTGAGATACACGGGGCCTGAGATACACGGGGCCTGATATACACGGGGCCAGAGATACACGGGGCCTGAGATACACGGGGCCAGAGATACACGGGGCCTGAGATACACGGGGCCAGAGATACACGGGGCCAGAGATACACGGGGCCAGAGATACACGGGGCGTGAGATACACGGGGCCAGAGATACACGGGGCCTGAGATACACGGGGCCTGAGATACACGGGGCGTGGAATACACGGGACCAGAGATACACGGGGCCAGAGATACACGGGGCGTGAGATACACGAGACCTGAGATACACGGGGCCTGAGATACACAGGGCCAGAGATACACGGGGCCTGAGATACACGGGGCCAGAGATACACGGGGCCAGAGATACACGGGGCCAGAGATACACGGGGCGTGGGATACACGGGGCGTGAGATACACGGGGCCAGAGACACGCGGGGCCAGAGATACACGGGGCCTGAGAGACACGGGGCCAGAGATACACGGGGCGTGAGATACACGGGGCGTGAGATACACGGGGCGTGAGATACACGGGCGTGAGATACACGGGGCGTGAGATACACGGGGCGTGAGATACACGGGGCCAGAGATACACGGGGCGTGAGATACACGGGGCGTGAGATACACAGGGCCAGAGATACATGGGGCCAGAGATACACCAGACACTCTGGCCCCGTGTATCTCTCACGGGGCCAGAGATACACGGGGCCAGGGATACACGGGGCTTGAGATACACGGGGCCAGAGATACACGGGGCGTGAGATACACGGGGCGTGAGATACACGGGGCCAGAGATACACGGGGCCAGAGATACACGGGGCCTGAGATACACGGGCCAGAGATACACGGGGCGTGAGATACACGGGGCGTGAGATACACGGGGCGTGAGATACACAGGGCCAGAGATACACGGGGCCAGAGATACCCGGGGCGTGAGATACACGGGGCGTGAGATACACCGGGGCAAAGATACACGGGGCCAGAGATACACGGGGCTGGAGATACACGGGGCGCGAGATACACGGGGCGTGAGATACACGGGGCCAGAGATACACGGAGCCAGAGATACACGGGGCGTGAGATACACGGGGCGTGAGATACACGGGGCCAGAGATACACGGGGCCTGAGATACACGGGGCGTGAGATACACGGGGCGTGTGATACACAGGGCCAGAGTTACATGGGGCCAGAGATACACCAGACACTCTGGCCCCGTGTATCTCTCACGGGGCCAGAGATACACGGGGCCTGAGATACACGGGGCCAGAGATACACGGGGCCAGAGGTACACAGGGCCTGACATACACGGGGCCAGAGATACACGGGGCCTGAGATACACGGGGCCAGAGGTACACGGGGCGTGTAATACACAGGGCCAGAGATACATGGGGCGAGAGATACACCAGACACTCTGGCCCCGTGTATCTCTCACGGGGCCAGAAATACACGGGGCCAGAGATACACGGGGCCTGAGATACACGGGACCTGATATACACGGGGCCAGAGATACACGGGGCGTGAGATACACGGGGCGTGAGATACACGGGGCCTGAGATACACGCGGCCTGAGATATACGGGGCCTGAGAAACACGGGGCGTGAGAATCACGGGGCGTGAGATACATGGGGCGTGAGATACACGGGGCGTGAGATACACGGGGCGTGAGATACACGTGGCGTGAGATACACGGGGCGTGAGATACACGGGGCGTGAGATACACGGGGCCAGAGATACACGGGGCCTGAGATACACGGGACCTGATATACACGGGGCCAGAGATACACGGGGCGTGAGATACACGGGGCGTGAGATACACGGGGCCTGAGATACACGCGGCCTGAGATATACGGGGCCTGAGAAACACGGGGCGTGAGAATCACGGGGCGTGAGATACATGGGGCGTGAGATACACGGGGCCTGATATACACGGGGCCAGAGATACACGGGGCCTGAGATACACGGGGCCAGAGATACACGGGGCCTGAGATACACGGGGCCAGAGATACACGGGGCCAGAGATACACGGGGCCAGAGATACACGGGGCGTGAGATACACGGGGCCAGAGATAAACGGGGCCTGAGCTACACGGGGCCTGAGATACACGGGGCCTGAGATACACGGGGCGTGAGATACACGGAGCCTGAGATACACGGGACCAGAGATACACGGGGCCAGAGATACACGGGGCCAGAGATACACGGGGCGTGAGATACACGGGGCCAGAGATACACGGGGCCAGAGATACACGGGGCCAGAGATACACGGGGCGTGAGATACACGGGGCCAGAGATACACGGGGCCTGAGATACACGGGGCCAGAGATACACGGGGCCAGAGATACACGGGGCCAGAGATACACGGGGCGTGAGATACACGGGGCCAGAGATACACGGGGCCTGAGATACACGCGGCCTGAGATACACGGGGCCTGAGATACACGGGGCGTGGAATACACGGGACCAGAGATACACGGGGCCAGAGATACACGGGGCGTGAGATACACGAGACCTGAGATACACGGGGCCTGAGATACACAGGGCCAGAGATACACGGGGCCTGAGATACACGGGGCCAGAGATACACGGGGCCAGAGATACACGGGGCCAGAGATACACGGGGCGTGGGATACACGGGGCGTGAGATACACGGGGCCAGAGACACGCGGGGCCAGAGATACACGGGGCCTGAGAGACACGGGGCCAGAGATACACGGGGCGTGAGATACACGGGGCGTGAGATACACGGGGCGTGAGATACACGGGCGTGAGATACACGGGGCGTGAGATACACGGGGCGTGAGATACACGGGGCCAGAGATACACGGGGCGTGAGATACACGGGGCGTGAGATACACAGGGCCAGAGATACATGGGGCCAGAGATACACCAGACACTCTGGCCCCGTGTATCTCTCACGGGGCCAGAGATACACGGGGCCAGGGATACACGGGGCTTGAGATACACGGGGCCAGAGATACACGGGGCCTGAGATACACGGGGCCAGAGATACACGGGGCCAGAGATACACGGGGCCAGAGATACACGGGGCCTGAGATACACGGGCCAGAGATACACGGGGCGTGAGATACACGGGGCGTGAGATACACGGGGCGTGAGATACACAGGGCCAGAGATACACGGGGCCAGAGATACACGGGGCGTGAGATACACGGGGCGTGAGATACACCGGGGCAAAGATACACGGGGCCAGAGATACACGGGGCTGGAGATACACAGGGCCAGAGATACACGGGGCGTGAGATACACGGGGCCAGAGATACACGGAGCCAGAGATACACGGGGCGTGAGATACACGGGGCGTGAGATACACGGGGCCAGAGATACACGGGGCCTGAGATACACGGGGCGTGAGATACACGGGGCGTGTGATACACAGGGCCAGAGTTACATGGGGCCAGAGATACACCAGACACTCTGGCCCCGTGTATCTCTCACGGGGCCAGAGATACACGGGGCCAGAGATACACGGGGCCAGAGATACACGGGGCCAGAGGTACACAGGGCCTGACATACACGGGGCCAGAGATACACGGGGCCTGAGATGCACGGGGCCCGAGGTACACGGGGCGTGTAATACACAGGGCCAGAGATACATGGGGCGAGAGATACACCAGACACTCTGGCCCCGTGTATCTCTCACGGGGCCAGAAATACACGGGGCCAGAGATACACGGGGCCTGAGATACACGGGACCTGATATACACGGGGCCAGAGATACACGGGGCGTGAGATACACGGGGCGTTAGATACACGGGGCCTGAGATACACGCGGCCTGAGATATACGGGGCCTGAGAAACACGGGGCGTGAGAATCACGGGGCGTGAGATACATGGGGCGTGAGATACACGGGGCGTGAGATACACGGGGCGTGAGATACACGTGGCGTGAGATACACGGGGCGTGAGATACACGGGGCGTGAGATACACGGGGCCAGAGATACACGGGGCGTGAGATACCCGGGGCCAGAGATACACGGGGCCTGAGATACACGGGGCCTGAGATACACGGGACCTGATATACACGGGGCGTGAGATACACGGGGCGTGAGATACACGGGGCCAGGGATACACGAGGCGTGAGATACACGGGGCCTGAGATACACGGGGCCAGAGATACACGGGGCCAGAGATACACGGGGCGTGAGATACCCGGGGCCAGAGATACACGGGGCCTGAGATACACGGGGCCTGAGATACACGGGACCTGATATACACGGGGCGTGAGATACACGGGGCGTGAGATACACGGGGCCAGAGATACACGGGGCGTGAGATACCCGGGGCCAGAGATACACTGGGCCTGAGATACACGGGGCCAGAGATACACGGGGCCTGAGATACACGGGGCGTGAGATACACGGGGCGTGAGATACACGGGGCCAGAGATACACGGGGCCAGAGATACACGGGGCCTGAGATACACGGGGCCTGAGATACACGGGGCCTGACATACAAGGGGCCCGAAATACACGGGGCCTGAGATACACGGGGCCTGAGATACACGGGGCCTGAGATACACAAGGCCTGAGATACACGGGGCGTGAGATACACGGGGCCTGAGATACACGGGACCTGATATACACGGGGCCAGAGATACACGGGGCGTGAGATACACGGGGCGTGAGATACACGGGGCCTGAGATACACGCGGCCTGAGATATACGGGGCCTGAGAAACACGGGGCGTGAGAATCACGGTGCGTGAGATACACGGGGCGTGAGATACAGGGGGCGTGAGATACACGGGGCGTGAGATACACGTGGCGTGAGATACACGGGGCGTGAGATACACGGGGCGTGAGATACACGGGGCCAGAGATACACGGGGCGTGAGATACCCGGGGCCAGAGATACACGGGGCCTGAGATACACGGGGCCTGAGATACACGGGACCTGATATACACGGGGCGTGAGATACACGGGGCGTGAGATACACGGGGCCAGAGATACACGAGGCGTGAGATACACGGGGCCAGAGATACACGGGGCCAGAGATACACGGGGCCAGAGATACACGGGGCCAGAGATACACGGGGCGTGAGATACCCGGGGCCAGAGATACACGGGGCCTGAGATACACGGGGCCTGAGATACACGGGACCTGATATACACGGGGCGTGAGATACACGGGGCGTGAGATACACGGGGCCAGAGATACACGGGGCGTGAGATACACGGGGCCTGAGATACACAGGGCCTGAGATACACGGGGCCTGAGATACACGGGGCCTGAGATACACGGGACCTGATATACACGGGGCCAGAGATACACGGGGCGTGAGATACACGGGGCGTGAGATACACGGGGCCTGAGATACACGCGGCCTGAGATATACGGGGCCTGAGAAACACGGGGCGTGAGAATCACGGGGCGTGAGATACACGGGGCGTGAGATACACGGGGCGTGAGATACACGGGGCATGAGATACACGTGGCGTGAGATACACGGGGCGTGAGATACACGGGGCGTGAGATACACGGGGCCAGAGATACACGGGGCGTGAGATGCCCGGGGCCAGAGATACACGGGGCCTGAGATACACGGGGCCTGAGATACACGGGACCTGATATACACGGGGCGTGAGATACACGGGGCGTGAGATACACGGGGCCAGAGATACACGAGGCATGAGATACACGGGGCCTGAGATACACGGGGCCAGAGATACACGGGGCCAGAGATACACGGGGCGTGAGATACCCGGGGCCAGAAATACACGGGGCCTGAGATACACGGGGCCTGAGATACACGGGACCTGATATACACGGGGCGTGAGATACACGGGGCGTGAGTTACACGGGGCCAGAGATACACGGGGCGTGAGATACACGGGGCCTGAGATACACGGGGCCTGAGATACACGGGGCCAGAGACACACGGGGCGTGAGATACACAGGGCCAGAAATACACGGGGCCAGAGGTACACGGGGCCAGAGGTACACGGGGCCAGAGATACACGGGGCGTGAGATACACGCGGCCTGAGATACACGGGGCCTGAGAAACACGGGGCGTGAGATACCCGGGGCCAGAGATACACGGGGCGTGAGATACACGGGGCCAGAAATACACGGGGCCAGAGGTACACGGGGCCAGAGATACACGGGGCCTGAGATACACGCGGCCTGAGATACACGGAGCCAGAGGTACACGGGGCCAGAGATACACGGGGCCTGAGATACACGCGGCCTGAGATACACGGGGCCAGAGATACACGGGGCGTGAGATACACGCGGCCTGAGATACACGGGGCCTGAGAAACACGGGGCGTGAGATACACGGGGCGTGAGATACACGGGGCAAGAAATACACGGGGCGTGAGATACACGGGGCGTGAGATACACGGGGCGTGAGATACACGGGGCGTGAGATAAACGGGGCCAGAGATACACGGGGCGTGAGATACACGGGGCCAGAGATACACGGGGCGTGAGATACACGGGGCGTGAGATACACGGGGCCAGAGATACACGGGGCCAGAGATACATGGAGCCTGAGATACACGGGGCGTGAGATACACGGGGCGTGAGATACACGGGACCTGATATACATGAGACCTGAGAAACACGGGGCGTGAGATACACGGGGCCAGAGATACACGGGGCCAGAGATACACGGGGCGTGAGATACACGGGGCGTGATATACACGGGGCCAGAGATACACGGGGCGTGAGATACACGGGGCCTGAGAAACACGGGGCGTGAGATACACGGGGCGTGAGATACACGGGGCGTGAGATACACGGGGCCCGAGTTACACGGGGCGTGAGATACACGGGGCGTGATATACACGGGGCCAGAGATACACGGGGTGTGAGATACACGGGGCCTGAGATACACGGGGCCTGAGATACACGGGGCCAGAGATACACGGGGCCAGAGATACACGGGGCCAGAGATACACGGGGCCTGAGATACACGGGGCCAGAGATACACGGGGCCAGAGATACACGGGGCGTGAGATACACGGGGCGTGATATACACGGGGCCTGAGAAACACGGGGCGTGAGATACACGGGGCGTGAGATACACGGGGCGTGAGATACACGGGGCCAGAGATACACGGGGCGTGAGATACACGGGGCGTGATATACACGGGGCCAGAGATACACGGGGCGTGAGATACACGGGGCCTGAGATATACGGGGCCTGAGATATACGGGGCCTGAGAAACACGGGGCGTGAGAATCACGGGGCGTGAGATACACGGGGCGTGAGATACACGGGGTGTGAGATACACGGGGTGTGAGATACACGGGGTGTGAGATACACGGGGCCAGAGATACACGGGGCGTGAGATACACGGGGCGTGAGATACACGGGGCGTGAGAAACACGGGGCCAGAGATACACGGGGCCAGAGATACACGGGGCCTGATATACACGGGGCCAGAGATACACGGGGCCTGAGATACACGGAGCCTGAAATACACGGGGCGTGAGATACACGGAGCCTGATATACACGGGGCCAGAGATACACGGGGCGTGAGATACACGGGGCGTGAGATACACGGGGCCAGAGATACACGGGGCCTGAGATACACGGGGCGTGAGATACACGGGGCCAGAGATACACGGGGCGTGAGATACACGGGGCGTGAGATACACGGGGCCAGAGATACACGGGGCCAGAGATACACGGGGCGTGAGATACACGGGGCGTGAGATACACGGGGCCAGAGATACACGGGGCCTGAGATACACGGGGCGTGAGATACACGGGGCCAGAGATACACGGGGCGTGAGATACACGGGGCCTGATATACACGGGGCCAGAGATACACGGGACCAGAGATACACGGGGCCAGAGATACACGGGGCCAGAGATACACGGGGCCAGAGATACACGGGGCGTGAGATACACGGGGCCTGATATACACGGGGCCAGAGATACACGGGACCAGAGATACACGGGGCCAGAGATACACGGGGCCAGAGATACACGGGGCCAGAGATACACGGGGCCTGAGATACACGGGGCGTGAGATACACGGAGCCTGATATACACGGGGCCTGAGATACACGGGGCGTGAGATACACGGGGCCAGAGATACACGGGGCCAGAGATACACGGGGCCAGAGATACACGGGGCGTGAGATACACGGGGCCTGAGATACACGGGGCCAGAGATACACGGGGCCTGAGATACACGGGGCCAGAGATACACGGGGCCTGAGATACACGGGGCGTGAGATACACGGGGCCTGAGATACACGGGGCCAGAGATACACGGGGCGTGAGATACACGGAGCCAGAGATACACGGGGCGTGAGATACACAGGGCCAGAGATACACGGGGCCAGAGATACACGGGGCGTGAGATACACGGGGCGTGAGATACACGGGGCCAGAGATACACGGGGCCAGAGATACACGGGGCCAGAGATACACGGGGCCAGAGATACACGGGGCCTGAGATACACGGGGCCTGAGATACACGGGGCCTGAGATACACGGGGCCTGAGATACACGGGGCCTGAGATACACGGGGCCTGAGATACACGGGGCCTGATATACACGGGGCCAGAGATACACGGGGCCTGAGATACACGGGGCCAGAGATACACGGGGCCTGAGATACACGGGGCCAGAGATACACGGGGCCAGAGATACACGGGGCCAGAGATACACGGGGCGTGAGATACACGGGGCCAGAGATACACGGGGCCTGAGATACACGGGGCCTGAGATACACGGGGCCAGAGATACACGGGGCGTGAGATACACGGGGCGTGAGATACACGGGGCCTGAGATACACGGGGCGTGAGATACACGGGGCCAGAGATACACGGGGCCAGAGATACACGGGGCCTGAGATACACGGGGCCTGAGATACACGGGGCCTGAGATACACGGGGCCTGAGATACACGGGGCCTGAGATACACGGGGCCTGATATACACGGGGCCAGAGATACACGGGGCCAGAGATACACGGGGCCAGAGATACACGGGGCCTGAGATACACGGGGCCAGAGATACACGGGGCCAGAGATACACGGGGCCAGAGATACACGGGGCGTGAGATACACGGGGCCAGAGATACACGGGGCCAGAGATACACGGGGCGTGAGATACACGAGACCTGAGATACACGGGGCCTGAGATACACAGGGCCAGAGATACACGGGGCCTGAGATACACGGGGCCAGAGATACACGGGGCCAGAGATACACGGGGCCAGAGATACACGGGGCGTGGGATACACGGGGCGTGAGATACACGGGGCCAGAGACACGCGGGGCCAGAGATACACGGGGCCTGAGAGACACGGGGCCAGAGATACACGGGGCGTGAGATACACGGGGCGTGAGATACACGGGGCGTGAGATACACGGGCGTGAGATACACGGGGCGTGAAATACACGGGGCGTGAGATACACGGGGCCAGAGATACACGGGGCGTGAGATACACGGGGCGTGAGATACACAGGGCCAGAGATACATGGGGCCAGAGATACACCAGACACTCTGGCCCCGTGTATCTCTCACGGGGCCAGAGATACACGGGGCCAGGGATACACGGGGCTTGAGATACACGGGGCCAGAGATACACGGGGCCTGAGATACACGGGGCCAGAGATACACGGGGCCAGAGATACACGGGGCCAGAGATACACGGGGCCTGAGATACACGGGCCAGAGATACACGGGGCGTGAGATACACGGGGCGTGAGATACACGGGGCGTGAGATACACAGGGCCAGAGATACACGGGGCCAGAGATACACGGGGCGTGAGATACACGGGGCGTGAGATACACCGGGGCAAAGATACACGGGGCCAGAGATACACGGGGCTGGAGATACACGGGGCGTGAGATACACGGGGCGTGAGATACACGGGGCCAGAGATACACGGAGCCAGAGATACACGGGGCGTGAGATACACGGGGCGTGAGATACACGGGGCCAGAGATACACGGGGCCTGAGATACACGGGGCGTGAGATACACGGGGCGTGTGATACACAGGGCCAGAGTTACATGGGGCCAGAGATACACCAGACACTCTGGCCCCGTGTATCTCTCACGGGGCCAGAGATACACGGGGCCAGAGATACACGGGGCCAGAGATACACGGGGCCAGAGGTACACAGGGCCTGACATACACGGGGCCAGAGATACACGGGGCCTGAGATACACGGGGCCAGAGGTACACGGGGCGTGTAATACACAGGGCCAGAGATACATGGGGCGAGAGATACACCAGACACTCTGGCCCCGTGTATCTCTCACGGGGCCAGAAATACACGGGGCCAGAGATACACGGGGCCAGAGATACACGGGGCCTGACATACACGGGGCCAGAGATACACGGGGCCAGAGATACACGGGGCCTGAGATACACGGGGCCAGAGGTACACGGGGCGTGAGATACACGGGGCCAGAGATACACGGGGCGTGAGATACACGGGGCCTGAGATACACGCGGCCTGAGATATACGGGGCCTGAGAAACACGGGGCGTGAGAATCACGGGGCGTGAGATACACGGGGCGTGAGATACACGGGGCGTGAGATACACGGGGCGTGAGATACACGTGGCGTGAGATACACGGGGCGTGAGATACACGGGGCGTGAGATACACGGGGCCAGAGATACACGGGGCGTGAGATACCCGGGGCCAGAGATACACGGGGCCTGAGATACACGGGACCTGATATACACGGGGCGTGAGATACACGGGGCGTGAGATACACGGGGCCAGAGATACACGAGGCGTGAGATACACGGGGCCAGAGATACACGGGGCCAGAGATACACGGGGCCAGAGATACACGGGGCCAGAGATACACGGGGCGTGAAATACCCGGGGCCAGAGATACACGGGGCCTGAGATACACGGGGCCTGAGATACACGGGACCTGATATACACGGGGCGTGAGATACACGGGGCGTGAGATACACGGGGCCAGAGATACACGGGGCGTGAGAAACACGGGGCCTGAGATAAACAGGGCCTGAGATACACGGGGCCTGAGATACACGGGGCCTGAGATACACGGGACCTGATATACACGGGGCCAGAGATACACGGGGCGTGAGATACACGGGGCGTGAGATACACGGGGCCTGAGATACACGGGGCCAGAGATACACGAGGCCTGAGATATACGGGGCCTGAGAAACACGGGGCGTGAGAATCACGGGGCGTGAGATACACGGGGCGTGAAATACACGGGGCGTGAGATACACGGGGCGTGAGATACACGTGGCGTGAGATACACGGGGCGTGAGATACACGGGGCGTGAGATACACGGGGCCAGAGATACACGGGGCGTGAGATGCCCGGGGCCAGAGATACACGGGGCCTGAGATACACGGGGCCTGAGATACGCGGGACCTGATATACACGGGGCGTGAGATACACGGGGCGTGAGATACACGGGGCCAGAGATACACGAGGCGTGAGATACACGGGGCCTGAGATACACGGGACCAGAGATACACGGGGCCAGAGATACACGGGGCGTGAGATACCCGGGGCCAGAAATACACGGGGCCTGAGATACACGGGGCCTGAGATACACGGGACCTGATATACACGGGGCGTGAGATACACGGGGCGTGAGATACACGGGGCCAGAGATACACGGGGCGTGAGATACACGGGGCCTGAGATACACGGGGCCAGAGATACACGGGGCGTGAGATACACAGGGCCAGAGATACACGGGGCGTGAGATACACGGGGCCAGAGATACACGGGGCCAGAGATACACGGGGCGTGAGATACACGGGGCCAGAAATACACGGGGCCAGAGGTACACGGGGCCAGAGATACACGGGGCCTGAGATACACGCGGCCTGAGATACACGGGGCCAGAGGTACACGGGGCCAGAGATACACGGGGCTTGAGATACACGCGGCCTGAGATACACGGGGCGTGAGATACACGGGGCGTGAGATACCCGGGGCCAGAGATACACGGGGCGTGAGATACACGGGGCCAGAAATACACGGGGCCAGAGGTACACGGGGCCAGAGATACACGGGGCCTGAGATACACGCGGCCTGAGATACACGGGGCCAGAGGTACACGGGGCCAGAGATACACGGGGCCTGAGATACACGCGGCCTGAGATACACGGGGCCAGAGATACACGGGGCGTGAGATACACGCGGCCTGAGATACACGGGGCCTGAGAAACACGGGGCGTGAGATACACGGGGCCTGAGATACACGGGGCCTGAGATACACGGGACCTGATATACACGGGGCGTGAGATACACGGGGCGTGAGATACACGGGGCCAGAGATACACGGGGCGTGAGATACCCGGGGCCAGAGATACACGGGGCCTGAGATACACGGGGCCTGAGATACACGGGACCTGATATACACGGGGCGCGAGATACACGGGGCGTGAGATACACGGGGCGCGAGATACACGGGGCGTGAGATACACGGGGCCAGAGATACACGGGGCCAGAGATACACGGGGCCTGAGATACACGGGGCCTGAGATACACGGGGCCTGACATACAAGGGGCCCGAAATACACGGGGCCTGAGATACACGGGGCCTGAGATACACGGGGCCTGAGATACACAAGGCCTGAGATACACGGGGCGTGAGATACGCGGGGCCTGAGATACACGGGACCTGATATACACGGGGCCAGAGATACACGGGGCGTGAGATACACGGGGCGTGAGATACACGGGGCCTGAGATACACGCGGCCTGAGATATACGGGGCCTGAGAAACACGGGGCGTGAGAATCACGGGGCGTGAGATACACGGGGCGTGAGATACACGGGGCGTGAGATACACGGGGCGTGAGATACACGTGGCGTGAGATACACGGGGCGTGAGATACACGGGGCGTGAGATACACGGGGCCAGAGATACACGGGGCGTGAGATACCCGGGGCCAGAGATACACGGGGCCTGAGATACACGGGGCCTGAGATACACGGGACCTGATATACAAGGGGCGTGAGATACACGGGGCGTGAGATACACGGGGCCAGAGATACACGAGGCGTGAGATACACGGGGCCAGAGATACACGGGGCCAGAGATACACGGGGCCAGAGATACACGGGGCGTGAGATACAGGGGGCCAGAAATACACGGGGCCAGAGGTACACGGGGCCAGAGATACACGGGGCCTGAGATACACGCGGCCTGAGATACACGGGGCCAGAGGTACACGGGGCCAGAGATACACGGGGCCTGAGATACACGCGGCCTGAGATACACGGGGCGTGAGATACACGGGGCGTGAGATACCCGGGGCCAGAGATACACGGGGCGTGAGATACACGGGGCCAGAAATACACGGGGCCAGAGGTACACGGGGCCAGAGATACACGGGGCCTGAGATACACGCGGCCTGAGATACACGGGGCCAGAGGTACACGGGGCCAGAGATACACGGGGCCTGAGATACACGCGGCCTGAGATACACGGGGCCAGAGATACACGGGGCGTGAGATACACGCGGCCTGAGATACACGGGGCCTGAGAAACACGGGGCGTGAGATACACGGGGCCTGAGATACACGGGGCCTGAGATACACGGGACCTGATATACACGGGGCGTGAGATACACGGGGCGTGAGATACACGGGGCCAGAGATACACGGGGCGTGAGATACCCGGGGCCAGAGATACACGGGGCCTGAGATACACGGGGCCTGAGATACACGGGACCTGATATACACGGGGCGCGAGATACACGGGGCGTGAGATACACGGGGCGCGAGATACACGGGGCGTGAGATACACGGGGCCAGAGATACACGGGGCCAGAGATACACGGGGCCTGAGATACACGGGGCCTGAGATACACGGGGCCTGACATACAAGGGGCCCGAAATACACGGGGCGTGAGATACACGGGGCCTGAGATACACGGGGCCTGAGATACACAAGGCCTGAGATACACGGGGCGTGAGATACACGGGGCCTGAGATACACGGGACCTGATATACACGGGGCCAGAGATACACGGGGCGTGAGATACACGGGGCGTGAGATACACGGGGCCTGAGATACACGCGGCCTGAGATATACGGGGCCTGAGAAACACGGGGCGTGAGAATCACGGGGCGTGAGATACACGGGGCGTGAGATACACGGGGCGTGAGATACACGGGGCGTGAGATACACGTGGCGTGAGATACACGGGGCGTGAGATACACGGGGCGTGAGATACACGGGGCCAGAGATACACGGGGCGTGAGATACCCGGGGCCAGAGATACACGGGGCCTGAGATACACGGGGCCTGAGATACACGGGACCTGATATACACGGGGCGTGAGATACACGGGGCGTGAGATACACGGGGCCAGAGATACACGAGGCGTGAGATACACGGGGCCAGAGATACACGGGGCCAGAGATACACGGGGCCAGAGATACACGGGGCCAGAGATACACGGGGCGTGAGATACCCGGGGCCAGAGATACACGGGGCCTGAGATACACGGGGCCTGAGATACACGGGACCTGATATACACGGGGCGTGAGATACACGGGGCGTGAGATACACGGGGCCAGAGATACACGGGGCGTGAGATACACGGGGCCTGAGATACACAGGGCCTGAGATACACGGGGCCTGAGATACACGGGGCCTGAGATACACGGGACCTGATATACACGGGGCCAGAGATACACGGGGCGTGAGATACACGGGGCGTGAGATACACGGGGCCTGAGATACACGCGGCCTGAGATATACGGGGCCTGAGAAACACGGGGCGTGAGAATCACGGGGCGTGAGATACACGGGGCGTGAGATACACGGGGCGTGAGATACACGGGGCGTGAGATACACGTGGCGTGAGATACACGGGGCGTGAGATACACGGGGCGTGAGTTACACGGGGCCAGAGATACACGGGGCGTGAGATGCCCGGGGCCAGAGATACACGGGGCCTGAGATACACGGGGCCTGAGATACACGGGGCCTGAGATACACGGGGCCTGAGATACACGGGGCCAGAGGTACACGGGGCCAGAGATACACGGGGCCTGAGATACACGCGGCCTGAGATACACGGGGCGTGAGATACACGGGGCGTGAGATACCCGGGGCCAGAGATACACGGGGCGTGAGATACACGGGGCCAGAAATACACGGGGCCAGAGGTACACGGGGCCAGAGATACACGGGGCCTGAGATACACGCGGCCTGAGATACACGGGGCCAGAGGTACACGGGGCCAGAGATACACGGGGCCTGAGATACACGCGGCCTGAGATACACGGGGCCAGAGATACACGGGGCGTGAGATACACGCGGCCTGAGATACACGGGGCCTGAGAAACACGGGGCGTGAGATACACGGGGCCTGAGATACACGGGGCCTGAGATACACGGGACCTGATATACACGGGGCGTGAGATACACGGGGCGTGAGATACACGGGGCCAGAGATACACGGGGCGTGAGATACCCGGGGCCAGAGATACACGGGGCCTGAGATACACGGGGCCTGAGATACACGGGACCTGATATACACGGGGCGCGAGATACACGGGGCGTGAGATACACGGGGCGCGAGATACACGGGGCGTGAGATACACGGGGCCAGAGATACACGGGGCCAGAGATACACGGGGCCTGAGATACACGGGGCCTGAGATACACGGGGCCTGACATACAAGGGGCCCGAAATACACGGGGCGTGAGATACACGGGGCCTGAGATACACGGGGCCTGAGATACACAAGGCCTGAGATACACGGGGCGTGAGATACACGGGGCCTGAGATACACGGGACCTGATATACACGGGGCCAGAGATACACGGGGCGTGAGATACACGGGGCGTGAGATACACGGGGCCTGAGATACACGCGGCCTGAGATATACGGGGCCTGAGAAACACGGGGCGTGAGAATCACGGGGCGTGAGATACACGGGGCGTGAGATACACGGGGCGTGAGATACACGGGGCGTGAGATACACGTGGCGTGAGATACACGGGGCGTGAGATACACGGGGCGTGAGATACACGGGGCCAGAGATACACGGGGCGTGAGATACCCGGGGCCAGAGATACACGGGGCCTGAGATACACGGGGCCTGAGATACACGGGACCTGATATACACGGGGCGTGAGATACACGGGGCGTGAGATACACGGGGCCAGAGATACACGAGGCGTGAGATACACGGGGCCAGAGATACACGGGGCCAGAGATACACGGGGCCAGAGATACACGGGGCCAGAGATACACGGGGCGTGAGATACCCGGGGCCAGAGATACACGGGGCCTGAGATACACGGGGCCAGAGATACACGGGACCTGATATACACGGGGCGTGAGATACACGGGGCGTGAGATACACGGGGCCAGAGATACACGGGGCGTGAGATACACGGGGCCTGAGATACACAGGGCCTGAGATACACGGGGCCTGAGATACACGGGGCCTGAGATACACGGGACCTGATATACACGGGGCCAGAGATACACGGGGCGTGAGATACACGGGGCGTGAGATACACGGGGCCTGAGATACACGCGGCCTGAGATATACGGGGCCTGAGAAACACGGGGCGTGAGAATCACGGGGCGTGAGATACACGGGGCGTGAGATACACGGGGCGTGAGATACACGGGGCGTGAGATACACGTGGCGTGAGATACACGGGGCGTGAGATACACGGGGCGTGAGTTACACGGGGCCAGAGATACACGGGGCGTGAGATGCCCGGGGCCAGAGATACACGGGGCCTGAGATACACGGGGCCTGAGATACACGGGACCTGATATACACGGGGCGTGAGATACACGGGGCGTGAGATACACGGGGCCAGAGATACACGAGGCGTGAGATACACGGGGCCTGAGATACACGGGGCCAGAGATACACGGGGCCAGAGATACACGGGGCGTGAGATACCCGGGGCCAGAAATACACGGGGCCTGAGATACACGGGGCCTGAGATACACGGGACCTGATATACACGGGGCGTGAGATACACGGGGCGTGAGATACACGGGGCCAGAGATACACGGGGCGTGAGATACACGGGGCCTGAGATACACGGGGCCTGAGATACACGGGGCCAGAGACACACGGGGCGTGAGATACACAGGGCCAGAGATACACGGGGCGTGAGATACACGGGGCCAGAGATACACGGGGCCAGAGATACACGGGGCGTGAGATACACGGGGCCAGAAATACACGGGGCCAGAGGTACACGGGGCCAGAGGTACACGGGGCCAGAGATACACGGGGCGTGAGATACACGCGGCCTGAGATACACGGGGCCTGAGAAACACGGGGCGTGAGATACCCGGGGCCAGAGATACACGGGGCGTGAGATACACGGGGCCAGAAATACACGGGGCCAGAGGTACACGGGGCCAGAGATACACGGGGCCTGAGATACACGCGGCCTGAGATACACGGAGCCAGAGGTACACGGGGCCAGAGATACACGGGGCCTGAGATACACGCGGCCTGAGATACACGGGGCCAGAGATACACGGGGCGTGAGATACACGCGGCCTGAGATACACGGGGCCTGAGAAACACGGGGCGTGAGATACACGGGGCGTGAGATACACGGGGCCAGAAATACACGGGGCGTGAGATACACGGGGCGTGAGATACACGGGGCGTGAGATACACGGGGCGTGAGATAAACGGGGCCAGAGATACACGGGGCGTGAGATACACGGGGCCAGAGATACACGGGGCGTGAGATACACGGGGCCAGAGATACACGGGGCCAGAGATACATGGAGCCTGAGATACACGGGGCGTGAGATACACGGGGCGTGAGATACACGGGACCTGATATACATGAGACCTGAGAAACACGGGGCGTGAGATACACGGGGCCAGAGATACACGGGGCCAGAGATACACGGGGCGTGAGATACACGGGGCGTGATATACACGGGGCCAGAGATACACGGGGCGTGAGATACACGGGGCCTGAGAAACACGGGGCGTGAGATACACGGGGCGTGAGATACACGGGGCGTGAGATACACGGGGCCAGAGATACACGGGGCGTGAGATACACGGGGCGTGATATACACGGGGCCAGAGATACACGGGGTGTGAGATACACGGGGCCTGAGATACACGGGGCCTGAGATACACGGGGCCAGAGATACACGGGGCCAGAGATACACGGGGCCAGAGATACACGGGGCCTGAGACACACGGGGCCAGAGATACACGGGGCCAGAGATACACGGGGCCTGAGATACACGGGGCGTGAGATACACGGGGCGTGAGATACACGGGGCCTGAGATACAAGGGGCCAGAGATACACGGGGCCTGAGATACACGGGGAGTGAGATACACGGGGCGTGAGATACACGGGGCGTGAGATACACGGGGCCAGAGATACACGGGGCGTGAGATACCCGGGGCCAGATATACACGGGGCCTGAGATACACGGGGCCTGAGATACACAGGGCCTGAGATACACGGGGCCTGAGATACACGGGGCCTGAGATACACGGGACCTGATATACACGGGGCCAGAGATACACGGGGCGTGCGATACACGGGGCGTGAGATACACGGGGCGTGAAATACACGGGGCCAGAGATACACGGGGCGTGAGATACCCGGGGCCAGAGATACACGGGGCCTGAGATACACGGGGCGTGAGATACACGGGGCGTGAGATACACGGGGCGTGAGATACACGGGGCCAGAGATACACGGGGCGTGAGATACCCGGGGCCAGAGATACACGGGGCCTGAGATACACGGGGCCTGAGATACACGGGGCCTGAGATACACGGGGCCTGAGATACACGGGGCCTGAGATACACGGGACCTGATATACACGGGGCCAGAGATACACGGGGCCTGAGATACACAGGGCCTGAGATACACGGGGCGTGAGATACACGGGGCCTGAGATACACGGGACCTGATATACACGGGGCCAGAGATACACGGGGCCAGAGATACACGGGGCGTGAGATACACGGGGCCAGAGATACACGGGGCCAAAGATACACGGGGCCAGAGATAAACGGGGCGTGAGATACACGGGGCCAGAGATACACGGGACCTGATATACATGAGACCTGAGATACACGGGGCGTGAGATACACGGGGCCACAGATACACGGGGTTAGAGATACACGGGGCCTGAGATACACGCGGCCTGAGATATAACGGGGCCTGAGAAACACGGGGCGTGAGATACACGGGGCGTGAGATACACGGGGCCAAAGATACACGGGGCCAGAGATACACGGGGCGTGAGATACACGGGGCGTGAGATACACGGGGCGTGAGATACACGGGGCGTGAAATACACGGGGCGTGAGATACACGGGGCGTGAGATACACGGGGCGTGAGATACACGGGGCCTGAGATACACGGGGCCTGAGATACACGGGGCGTGAGATACACGGGGCCAGAGATACACGGGGCGTGAGATACACGGGGCCTGAGATACACGGGACCTGATATACACGGGGCCAGAGATACACGGGGCCAGAGATACACGGGGCGTGAGATACACGGGGCCAGAGATACACGGGGCCAAAGATACACGGGGCCAGAGATACACGGGGCGTGAGATACACGGGGCCAGAGATACACGGGACCGGATATACATGAGACCTGAGATACACGGGGCGTGAGATACACGGGGCCACAGATACACGGGGTTAGAGATACACGGGGCCTGAGATACACGCGGCCTGAGATATAACGGGGCCTGAGAAACACGGGGCGTGAGATACACGGGGCGTGAGATACACGGGGCGTGAGATACACGGGGCGTGAGATACACGGGGCGTGAGATACAAGGGGCGTGAGATACACGGGGCCAGAGATACACGGGGCGTGAGATACCCGGGGCCAGAGATACACGGGGCCTGAGATACACGGGGCCTGAGATACACGGGACCTGATATACACGGGGCCAGAGATACACGGGGCCTGAGATACACGGGGCCTGAGATACACGGGACCTGATATACACGGGGCCAGAGATACACGGGGCCAGAGATACACGGGGCGTGAGATACACGGGGCGTGAGATGCACGGGGCGTGAGATGCACGGGGCGTGAGATACACGGGGCGTGAGATACACGGGGCCAGAGATACACGGGGCCAGAGATACACGGGGCGTGAGATACCCGGGGCCAGAGATACACGGGGCCTGAGATACACGGGGCCTGAGATACACGGGACCTGATATACACGGGGCGTGAGATACACGGGGCGTGAGATACACGGGGCCAGAGATACACGGGGCGTGAGATACACGGGGCCTGAGATACACAGGGCCTGAGATACACGGGGCCAGAGATACACGGGACCTGATATACATGAGACCTGAGATACACAGGGCGTGAGATACACGGGGCGTGAGATGCACGGGGCCAGAGATACACGGGGCCTGAGATACACGGGGCCTGAGATACACGGGACCTGATATACACGGGGCGTGAGATACACGGGGCGTGAGATACACGGGGCCAGAGATACACGGGGCGTGAGATACACGGGGCCTGAGATACACAGGGCCTGAGATACACGGGGCCAGAGATACACGGGACCTGATATACATGAGACCTGAGATACACGGGGCGTGAGATACACGGGGCGTGAGATGCACGGGGCGTGAGATACACGGGGCGTGAGATACACGGGGCCAGAGATACACGGGGCCAGAGATACACGGGGCGTGAGATACCCGGGGCCAGAGATACACGGGGCCTGAGATACACGGGGCCTGAGATACACGGGACCTGATATACACGGGGCGTGAGATACACGGGGCGTGAGATACACGGGGCCAGAGATACACGGGGCGTGAGATACACGGGGCCTGAGATACACAGGGCCTGAGATACACGGGGCCAGAGATACACGGGACCTGATATACATGCGACCTGAGATACACGGGGCGTGAGATACACGGGGCCACAGATACACGGGGTTAGAGATACACGGGGCCTGAGATACACGCGGCCTGAGATATAACGGGGCCTGAGAAACACGGGGCGTGAGATACACGGGGCCAGAAATACACGGGGCGTGAGATACACGGGGCCAGAGATACACGGGGCCAGAGATACACGGGGCCTGAGATACACGGGGCCTGAGATACACGGGGCCTGACATATAAGGGGCCCGAAATACACGGGGCCTGAGATACACGGGGCCTGAGATACACGGGGCCTGAGATACACAGGGCCTGAGATACACGGGGCCTGAGATACACGGGGCCTGAGATACACGGGACCTGATATACACGGGGCCAGAGATACACGGGGCGTGAGATACACGGGGCGTGAGATACACGGGGCCTGAAATACACGCGGCCTGAGATATACGGGGCCTGAGAAACACGGGGCGTGAGAATCACGGGGCGTGAGATACATGGGGCGTGAGATACACGGGGCGTGAGATACACGGGGCGTGAGATACACGTGGCGTGAGATACACGGGGCGTGAGATACACGGGGCGTGAGATACACGGGGCCAGAGATACACGGGGCGTGAGATACCCGGGGCCAGAGATACACGGGGCCTGAGATACACGGGGCCTGAGATACACGGGACCTGATATACACGGGGCGTGAGATACACGGGGCGTGAGATACACGGGGCCAGAGATACACGAGGCGTGAGATACACGGGGCCTGAGATACACGGGGCCAGAGATACACGGGGCCAGAGATACACGGGGCGTGAGATACCCGGGGCCAGAGATACACGGGGCCTGAGATACACGGGGCCTGAGATACACGGGACCTGATATACACGGGGCGTGAGATACACGGGGCGTGAGATACACGGGGCCAGAGATACACGGGGCGTGAGATACCCGGGGCCAGAGATACACGGGGCCTGATATACGCGGGGCGCGAGATACACGGGGCGTGAGATACACGGGGCGCGAGATACACGGGGCGTGAGATACACGGGGCCAGAGATACACGGGGCCAGAGATACACGGGGCCTGAGATACACGGGGCCTGAGATACACGGGGCCTGACATACAAGGGGCCCGAAATACACGGGGCCTGAGATACACGGGGCCTGAGATACACGGGGCCTGAGATACACAAGGCCTGAGATACACGGGGCGTGAGATACACGGGGCCTGAGATACACGGGACCTGATATACACGGGGCCAGAGATACACGGGGCGTGAGATACACGGGGCGTGAGATACACGGGGCCTGAGATACACGCGGCCTGAGATATACGGGGCCTGAGAAACACGGGGCGTGAGAATCACGGGGCGTGAGATACACGGGGCGTGAGATACACGGGGCCTGACATACAAGGGGCCCGAAATACACGGGGCCTGAGATACACGGGGCCTGAGATACACGGGGCCTGAGATACACAAGGCCTGAGATACACGGGGCGTGAGATACGCGGGGCCTGAGATACACGGGACCTGATATACACGGGGCCAGAGATACACGGGGCGTGAGATACACGGGGCGTGAGATACACGGGGCCTGAGATACACGCGGCCTGAGATATACGGGGCCTGAGAAACACGGGGCGTGAGAATCACGGGGCGTGAGATACACGGGGCGTGAGATACACGGGGCGTGAGATACACGGGGCGTGAGATACACGTGGCGTGAGATACACGGGGCGTGAGATACACGGGGCGTGAGATACACGGGGCCAGAGATACACGGGGCGTGAGATACCCGGGGCCAGAGATACACGGGGCCTGAGATACACGGGGCCTGAGATACACGGGACCTGATATACAAGGGGCGTGAGATACACGGGGCGTGAGATACACGGGGCCAGAGATACACGAGGCGTGAGATACACGGGGCCAGAGATACACGGGGCCAGAGATACACGGGGCCAGAGATACACGGGGCCAGAGATACACGGGGCGTGAGATACACGGGGCCAGAAATACACGGGGCCAGAGGTACACGGGGCCAGAGATACACGGGGCCTGAGATACACGCGGCCTGAGATACACGGGGCCAGAGGTACACGGGGCCAGAGATACACGGGGCCTGAGATACACGCGGCCTGAGATACACGGGGCGTGAGATACACGGGGCGTGAGATACCCGGGGCCAGAGATACACGGGGCGTGAGATACACGGGGCCAGAAATACACGGGGCCAGAGGTACACGGGGCCAGAGATACACGGGGCCTGAGATACACGCGGCCTGAGATACACGGGGCCAGAGGTACACGGGGCCAGAGATACACGGGGCCTGAGATACACGCGGCCTGAGATACACGGGGCCAGAGATACACGGGGCGTGAGATACACGCGGCCTGAGATACACGGGGCCTGAGAAACACGGGGCGTGAGATACACGGGGCCTGAGATACACGGGGCCTGAGATACACGGGACCTGATATACACGGGGCGTGAGATACACGGGGCGTGAGATACACGGGGCCAGAGATACACGGGGCGTGAGATACCCGGGGCCAGAGATACACGGGGCCTGAGATACACGGGGCCTGAGATACACGGGACCTGATATACACGGGGCGCGAGATACACGGGGCGTGAGATACACGGGGCGCGAGATACACGGGGCGTGAGATACACGGGGCCAGAGATACACGGGGCCAGAGATACACGGGGCCTGAGATACACGGGGCCTGAGATACACGGGGCCTGACATACAAGGGGCCCGAAATACACGGGGCGTGAGATACACGGGGCCTGAGATACACGGGGCCTGAGATACACAAGGCCTGAGATACACGGGGCGTGAGATACACGGGGCCTGAGATACACGGGACCTGATATACACGGGGCCAGAGATACACGGGGCGTGAGATACACGGGGCGTGAGATACACGGGGCCTGAGATACACGCGGCCTGAGATATACGGGGCCTGAGAAACACGGGGCGTGAGAATCACGGGGCGTGAGATACACGGGGCGTGAGATACACGGGGCGTGAGATACACGGGGCGTGAGATACACGTGGCGTGAGATACACGGGGCGTGAGATACACGGGGCGTGAGATACACGGGGCCAGAGATACACGGGGCGTGAGATACCCGGGGCCAGAGATACACGGGGCCTGAGATACACGGGGCCTGAGATACACGGGACCTGATATACACGGGGCGTGAGATACACGGGGCGTGAGATACACGGGGCCAGAGATACACGAGGCGTGAGATACACGGGGCCAGAGATACACGGGGCCAGAGATACACGGGGCCAGAGATACACGGGGCCAGAGATACACGGGGCGTGAGATACCCGGGGCCAGAGATACACGGGGCCTGAGATACACGGGGCCTGAGATACACGGGACCTGATATACACGGGGCGTGAGATACACGGGGCGTGAGATACACGGGGCCAGAGATACACGGGGCGTGAGATACACGGGGCCTGAGATACACAGGGCCTGAGATACACGGGGCCTGAGATACACGGGGCCTGAGATACACGGGACCTGATATACACGGGGCCAGAGATACACGGGGCGTGAGATACACGGGGCGTGAGATACACGGGGCCTGAGATACACGCGGCCTGAGATATACGGGGCCTGAGAAACACGGGGCGTGAGAATCACGGGGCGTGAGATACACGGGGCGTGAGATACACGGGGCGTGAGATACACGGGGCGTGAGATACACGTGGCGTGAGATACACGGGGCGTGAGATACACGGGGCGTGAGTTACACGGGGCCAGAGATACACGGGGCGTGAGATGCCCGGGGCCAGAGATACACGGGGCCTGAGATACACGGGGCCTGAGATACACGGGACCTGATATACACGGGGCGTGAGATACACGGGGCGTGAGATACACGGGGCCAGAGATACACGAGGCGTGAGATACACGGGGCCTGAGATACACGGGGCCAGAGATACACGGGGCCAGAGATACACGGGGCGTGAGATACCCGGGGCCAGAAATACACGGGGCCTGAGATACACGGGGCCTGAGATACACGGGACCTGATATACACGGGGCGTGAGATACACGGGGCGTGAGATACACGGGGCCAGAGATACACGGGGCGTGAGATACACGGGGCCTGAGATACACGGGGCCTGAGATACACGGGGCCAGAGACACACGGGGCGTGAGATACACAGGGCCAGAGATACACGGGGCGTGAGATACACGGGGCCAGAGATACACGGGGCCAGAGATACACGGGGCGTGAGATACACGGGGCCAGAAATACACGGGGCCAGAGGTACACGGGGCCAGAGGTACACGGGGCCAGAGATACACGGGGCGTGAGATACACGCGGCCTGAGATACACGGGGCCTGAGAAACACGGGGCGTGAGATACCCGGGGCCAGAGATACACGGGGCGTGAGATACACGGGGCCAGAAATACACGGGGCCAGAGGTACACGGGGCCAGAGATACACGGGGCCTGAGATACACGCGGCCTGAGATACACGGAGCCAGAGGTACACGGGGCCAGAGATACACGGGGCCTGAGATACACGCGGCCTGAGATACACGGGGCCAGAGATACACGGGGCGTGAGATACACGCGGCCTGAGATACACGGGGCCTGAGAAACACGGGGCGTGAGATACACGGGGCGTGAGATACACGGGGCCAGAAATACACGGGGCGTGAGATACACGGGGCGTGAGATACACGGGGCGTGAGATACACGGGGCGTGAGATAAACGGGGCCAGAGATACACGGGGCGTGAGATACACGGGGCCAGAGATACACGGGGCGTGAGATACACGGGGCCAGAGATACACGGGGCCAGAGATACATGGAGCCTGAGATACACGGGGCGTGAGATACACGGGGCGTGAGATACACGGGACCTGATATACATGAGACCTGAGAAACACGGGGCGTGAGATACACGGGGCCAGAGATACACGGGGCCAGAGATACACGGGGCGTGAGATACACGGGGCGTGATATACACGGGGCCAGAGATACACGGGGCGTGAGATACACGGGGCCTGAGAAACACGGGGCGTGAGATACACGGGGCGTGAGATACACGGGGCGTGAGATACACGGGGCCAGAGATACACGGGGCGTGAGATACACGGGGCGTGATATACACGGGGCCAGAGATACACGGGGTGTGAGATACACGGGGCCTGAGATACACGGGGCCTGAGATACACGGGGCCAGAGATACACGGGGCCAGAGATACACGGGGCCAGAGATACACGGGGCCTGAGACACACGGGGCCAGAGATACACGGGGCCAGAGATACACGGGGCCTGAGATACACGGGGCGTGAGATACACGGGGCGTGAGATACACGGGGCCTGAGATACAAGGGGCCAGAGATACACGGGGCCTGAGATACACGGGGAGTGAGATACACGGGGCGTGAGATACACGGGGCGTGAGATACACGGGGCCAGAGATACACGGGGCGTGAGATACCCGGGGCCAGATATACACGGGGCCTGAGATACACGGGGCCTGAGATACACAGGGCCTGAGATACACGGGGCCTGAGATACACGGGGCCTGAGATACACGGGACCTGATATACACGGGGCCAGAGATACACGGGGCGTGCGATACACGGGGCGTGAGATACACGGGGCGTGAAATACACGGGGCCAGAGATACACGGGGCGTGAGATACCCGGGGCCAGAGATACACGGGGCCTGAGATACACGGGGCGTGAGATACACGGGGCGTGAGATACACGGGGCGTGAGATACACGGGGCCAGAGATACACGGGGCGTGAGATACCCGGGGCCAGAGATACACGGGGCCTGAGATACACGGGGCCTGAGATACACGGGGCCTGAGATACACGGGGCCTGAGATACACGGGGCCTGAGATACACGGGACCTGATATACACGGGGCCAGAGATACACGGGGCCTGAGATACACAGGGCCTGAGATACACGGGGCGTGAGATACACGGGGCCTGAGATACACGGGACCTGATATACACGGGGCCAGAGATACACGGGGCCAGAGATACACGGGGCGTGAGATACACGGGGCCAGAGATACACGGGGCCAAAGATACACGGGGCCAGAGATAAACGGGGCGTGAGATACACGGGGCCAGAGATACACGGGACCTGATATACATGAGACCTGAGATACACGGGGCGTGAGATACACGGGGCCACAGATACACGGGGTTAGAGATACACGGGGCCTGAGATACACGCGGCCTGAGATATAACGGGGCCTGAGAAACACGGGGCGTGAGATACACGGGGCGTGAGATACACGGGGCCAAAGATACACGGGGCCAGAGATACACGGGGCGTGAGATACACGGGGCGTGAGATACACGGGGCGTGAGATACACGGGGCGTGAAATACACGGGGCGTGAGATACACGGGGCGTGAGATACACGGGGCGTGAGATACACGGGGCCTGAGATACACGGGGCCTGAGATACACGGGGCGTGAGATACACGGGGCCAGAGATACACGGGGCGTGAGATACACGGGGCCTGAGATACACGGGACCTGATATACACGGGGCCAGAGATACACGGGGCCAGAGATACACGGGGCGTGAGATACACGGGGCCAGAGATACACGGGGCCAAAGATACACGGGGCCAGAGATACACGGGGCGTGAGATACACGGGGCCAGAGATACACGGGACCGGATATACATGAGACCTGAGATACACGGGGCGTGAGATACACGGGGCCACAGATACACGGGGTTAGAGATACACGGGGCCTGAGATACACGCGGCCTGAGATATAACGGGGCCTGAGAAACACGGGGCGTGAGATACACGGGGCGTGAGATACACGGGGCGTGAGATACACGGGGCGTGAGATACACGGGGCGTGAGATACAAGGGGCGTGAGATACACGGGGCCAGAGATACACGGGGCGTGAGATACCCGGGGCCAGAGATACACGGGGCCTGAGATACACGGGGCCTGAGATACACGGGACCTGATATACACGGGGCCAGAGATACACGGGGCCTGAGATACACGGGGCCTGAGATACACGGGACCTGATATACACGGGGCCAGAGATACACGGGGCCAGAGATACACGGGGCGTGAGATACACGGGGCGTGAGATGCACGGGGCGTGAGATGCACGGGGCGTGAGATACACGGGGCGTGAGATACACGGGGCCAGAGATACACGGGGCCAGAGATACACGGGGCGTGAGATACCCGGGGCCAGAGATACACGGGGCCTGAGATACACGGGGCCTGAGATACACGGGACCTGATATACACGGGGCGTGAGATACACGGGGCGTGAGATACACGGGGCCAGAGATACACGGGGCGTGAGATACACGGGGCCTGAGATACACAGGGCCTGCGATACACGGGGCCAGAGATACACGGGACCTGATATACATGAGACCTGAGATACACGGGGCCTGAGATACACGGGGCCTGAGATACACGGGGCCTGAGATACACGGGACCTGATATACACGGGGCCAGAGATACACGGGGCCAGAGATACACGGGGCGTGAGATACACGGGGCGTGAGATGCACGGGGCGTGAGATGCACGGGGCGTGAGATACACGGGGCGTGAGATACACGGGGCCAGAGATACACGGGGCCAGAGATACACGGGGCGTGAGATACCCGGGGCCAGAGATACACGGGGCCAGAGATACATGGAGCCTGAGATACACGGGGCGTGAGATACACGGGGCGTGAGATACACGGGACCTGATATACATGAGACCTGAGAAACACGGGGCGTGAGATACACGGGGCCAGAGATACACGGGGCCAGAGATACACGGGGCGTGAGATACACGGGGCGTGATATACACGGGGCCAGAGATACACGGGGCGTGAGATACACGGGGCCTGAGAAACACGGGGCGTGAGATACACGGGGCGTGAGATACACGGGGCGTGAGATACACGGGGCCAGAGATACACGGGGCGTGAGATACACGGGGCGTGATATACACGGGGCCAGAGATACACGGGGTGTGAGATACACGGGGCCTGAGATACACGGGGCCTGAGATACACGGGGCCAGAGATACACGGGGCCAGAGATACACGGGGCCAGAGATACACGGGGCCTGAGACACACGGGGCCAGAGATACACGGGGCCAGAGATACACGGGGCCTGAGATACACGGGGCGTGAGATACACGGGGCGTGAGATACACGGGGCCTGAGATACAAGGGGCCAGAGATACACGGGGCCTGAGATACACGGGGAGTGAGATACACGGGGCGTGAGATACACGGGGCGTGAGATACACGGGGCCAGAGATACACGGGGCGTGAGATACCCGGGGCCAGATATACACGGGGCCTGAGATACACGGGGCCTGAGATACACAGGGCCTGAGATACACGGGGCCTGAGATACACGGGGCCTGAGATACACGGGACCTGATATACACGGGGCCAGAGATACACGGGGCGTGCGATACACGGGGCGTGAGATACACGGGGCGTGAAATACACGGGGCCAGAGATACACGGGGCGTGAGATACCCGGGGCCAGAGATACACGGGGCCTGAGATACACGGGGCGTGAGATACACGGGGCGTGAGATACACGGGGCGTGAGATACACGGGGCCAGAGATACACGGGGCGTGAGATACCCGGGGCCAGAGATACACGGGGCCTGAGATACACGGGGCCTGAGATACACGGGGCCTGAGATACACGGGGCCTGAGATACACGGGGCCTGAGATACACGGGACCTGATATACACGGGGCCAGAGATACACGGGGCCTGAGATACACAGGGCCTGAGATACACGGGGCGTGAGATACACGGGGCCTGAGATACACGGGACCTGATATACACGGGGCCAGAGATACACGGGGCCAGAGATACACGGGGCGTGAGATACACGGGGCCAGAGATACACGGGGCCAAAGATACACGGGGCCAGAGATAAACGGGGCGTGAGATACACGGGGCCAGAGATACACGGGACCTGATATACATGAGACCTGAGATACACGGGGCGTGAGATACACGGGGCCACAGATACACGGGGTTAGAGATACACGGGGCCTGAGATACACGCGGCCTGAGATATAACGGGGCCTGAGAAACACGGGGCGTGAGATACACGGGGCGTGAGATACACGGGGCCAAAGATACACGGGGCCAGAGATACACGGGGCGTGAGATACACGGGGCGTGAGATACACGGGGCGTGAGATACACGGGGCGTGAAATACACGGGGCGTGAGATACACGGGGCGTGAGATACACGGGGCGTGAGATACACGGGGCCTGAGATACACGGGGCCTGAGATACACGGGGCGTGAGATACACGGGGCCAGAGATACACGGGGCGTGAGATACACGGGGCCTGAGATACACGGGACCTGATATACACGGGGCCAGAGATACACGGGGCCAGAGATACACGGGGCGTGAGATACACGGGGCCAGAGATACACGGGGCCAAAGATACACGGGGCCAGAGATACACGGGGCGTGAGATACACGGGGCCAGAGATACACGGGACCGGATATACATGAGACCTGAGATACACGGGGCGTGAGATACACGGGGCCACAGATACACGGGGTTAGAGATACACGGGGCCTGAGATACACGCGGCCTGAGATATAACGGGGCCTGAGAAACACGGGGCGTGAGATACACGGGGCGTGAGATACACGGGGCGTGAGATACACGGGGCGTGAGATACACGGGGCGTGAGATACAAGGGGCGTGAGATACACGGGGCCAGAGATACACGGGGCGTGAGATACCCGGGGCCAGAGATACACGGGGCCTGAGATACACGGGGCCTGAGATACACGGGACCTGATATACACGGGGCCAGAGATACACGGGGCCTGAGATACACGGGGCCTGAGATACACGGGACCTGATATACACGGGGCCAGAGATACACGGGGCCAGAGATACACGGGGCGTGAGATACACGGGGCGTGAGATGCACGGGGCGTGAGATGCACGGGGCGTGAGATACACGGGGCGTGAGATACACGGGGCCAGAGATACACGGGGCCAGAGATACACGGGGCGTGAGATACCCGGGGCCAGAGATACACGGGGCCTGAGATACACGGGGCCTGAGATACACGGGACCTGATATACACGGGGCGTGAGATACACGGGGCGTGAGATACACGGGGCCAGAGATACACGGGGCGTGAGATACACGGGGCCTGAGATACACAGGGCCTGCGATACACGGGGCCAGAGATACACGGGACCTGATATACATGAGACCTGAGATACACGGGGCCTGAGATACACGGGGCCTGAGATACACGGGGCCTGAGATACACGGGACCTGATATACACGGGGCCAGAGATACACGGGGCCAGAGATACACGGGGCGTGAGATACACGGGGCGTGAGATGCACGGGGCGTGAGATGCACGGGGCGTGAGATACACGGGGCGTGAGATACACGGGGCCAGAGATACACGGGGCCAGAGATACACGGGGCGTGAGATACCCGGGGCCAGAGATACACGGGGCCTGAGATACACGGGGCCTGAGATACACGGGACCTGATATACACGGGGCGTGAGATACACGGGGCGTGAGATACACGGGGCCAGAGATACACGGGGCGTGAGATACACGGGGCCTGAGATACACAGGGCCTGAGATACACGGGGCCAGAGATACACGGGACCTGATATACATGAGACCTGAGATACACGGGGCGTGAGATACACGGGGCCACAGATACACGGGGTTAGAGATACACGGGGCCTGAGATACACGCGGCCTGAGATATAACGGGGCCTGAGAAACACGGGGCGTGAGATACACGGGGCCAGAAATACACGGGGCGTGAGATACACGGGGCCAGAGATACACGGGGCCAGAGATACACGGGGCCTGAGATACACGGGGCCTGAGATACACGGGGCCTGACATATAAGGGGCCCGAAATACACGGGGCCTGAGATACACGGGGCCTGAGATACACGGGGCCTGAGATACACAGGGCCTGAGATACACGGGGCCTGAGATACACGGGGCCTGAGATACACGGGACCTGATATACACGGGGCCAGAGATACACGGGGCGTGAGATACACGGGGCGTGAGATACACGGGGCCTGAAATACACGCGGCCTGAGATATACGGGGCCTGAGAAACACGGGGCGTGAGAATCACGGGGCGTGAGATACATGGGGCGTGAGATACACGGGGCGTGAGATACACGGGGCGTGAGATACACGTGGCGTGAGATACACGGGGCGTGAGATACACGGGGCGTGAGATACACGGGGCCAGAGATACACGGGGCGTGAGATACCCGGGGCCAGAGATACACGGGGCCTGAGATACACGGGGCCTGAGATACACGGGACCTGATATACACGGGGCGTGAGATACACGGGGCGTGAGATACACGGGGCCAGAGATACACGAGGCGTGAGATACACGGGGCCTGAGATACACGGGGCCAGAGATACACGGGGCCAGAGATACACGGGGCGTGAGATACCCGGGGCCAGAGATACACGGGGCCTGAGATACACGGGGCCTGAGATACACGGGACCTGATATACACGGGGCGTGAGATACACGGGGCGTGAGATACACGGGGCCAGAGATACACGGGGCGTGAGATACCCGGGGCCAGAGATACACGGGGCCTGATATACACGGGGCGCGAGATACACGGGGCGTGAGATACACGGGGCGCGAGATACACGGGGCGTGAGATACACGGGGCCAGAGATACACGGGGCCAGAGATACACGGGGCCTGAGATACACGGGGCCTGAGATACACGGGGCCTGACATACAAGGGGCCCGAAATACACGGGGCCTGAGATACACGGGGCCTGAGATACACGGGGCCTGAGATACACAAGGCCTGAGATACACGGGGCGTGAGATACACGGGGCCTGAGATACACGGGACCTGATATACACGGGGCCAGAGATACACGGGGCGTGAGATACACGGGGCGTGAGATACACGGGGCCTGAGATACACGCGGCCTGAGATATACGGGGCCTGAGAAACACGGGGCGTGAGAATCACGGGGCGTGAGATACACGGGACGTGAGATACACGGGGCGTGAGATACACGGGGCGTGAGATACACGGGGCCAGAGATACACGGGGCGTGAGATACCCGGGGCCAGAGATACACGGGGCCTGAGATACACGGGGCCTGAGATACACGGGACCTGATATACACGGGGCGTGAGATACACGGGGCGTGAGATACACGGGGCCAGAGATACACGAGGCGTGAGATACACGGGGCCAGAGATACACGGGGCCAGAGATACACGGGGCCAGAGATACACGGGGCCAGAGATACACGGGGCGTGAGATACCCGGGGCCAGAGATACACGGGGCCTGAGATACACGGGGCCTGAGATACACGGGACCTGATATACACGGGGCGTGAGATACACGGGGCGTGAGATACACGGGGCCAGAGATACACGGGGCGTGAGATACACGGGGCCTGAGATACACAGGGCCTGAGATACACGGGGCCTGAGATACACGGGGCCTGAGATACACGGGACCTGATATACACGGGGCCAGAGATACACGGGGCGTGAGATACACGGGGCGTGAGATACACGGGGCCTGAGATACACGCGGCCTGAGATATACGGGGCCTGAGAAACACGGGGCGTGAGAATCACGGGGCGTGAGATACACGGGGCGTGAGATACACGGGGCGTGAGATACACGGGGCGTGAGATACACGTGGCGTGAGATACACGGGGCGTGAGATACACGGGGCGTGAGATACACGGGGCCAGAGATACACGGGGCGTGAGATGCCCGGGGCCAGAGATACACGGGGCCTGAGATACACGGGGCCTGAGATACACGGGACCTGATATACACGGGGCGTGAGATACACGGGGCGTGAGATACACGGGGCCAGAGATACACGAGGCGTGAGATACACGGGGCGTGAGATACACGGGGCCAGAGATACACGGGGCGTGAGATACCCGGGGCCAGAAATACACGGGGCCTGAGATACACGGGGCCTGAGATACACGGGACCTGATATACACGGGGCGTGAGATACACGGGGCGTGAGATACACGGGGCCAGAGATACACGGGGCGTGAGATACACGGGGCCTGAGATACACGGGGCCTGAGATACACGGGGCCAGAGACACACGGGGCGTGAGATACACAGGGCCAGAGATACACGGGGCGTGAGATACACGGGGCCAGAGATACACGGGGCCAGAGAGACACGGGGCGTGAGATACACGGGGCCAGAAATACACGGGGCCAGAGGTACACGGGGCCAGAGGTACACGGGGCCAGAGATACACGGGGCGTGAGATACACGCGGCCTGAGATACACGGGGCCTGAGAAACACGGGGCGTGAGATACCCGGGGCCAGAGATACACGGGGCGTGAGATAAACGGGGCCAGAAATACACGGGGCCAGAGGTACACGGGGCCAGAGATACACGGGGCCTGAGATACACGCGGCCTGAGATACACGGAGCCAGAGGTACACGGGGCCAGAGATACACGGGGCCTGAGATACACGCGGCCTGAGGTACACGGGGCCAGAGATACACGGGGCCTGAGATACACGCGGCCTGAGATACACGGAGCCAGAGGTACACGGGGCCAGAGATACACGGGGCCTGAGATACACGCGGCCTGAGATACACGGGGCCAGAGATACACGGGGCGTGAGATACACGGGGCGTGAGATACACGGGGCGTGAGATAAACGGGGCCAGAGATACACGGGGCGTGAGATACACGGGGCCAGAGATACACGGGGCGTGAGATACACGGGGCCAGAGATACACGGGGCCAGAGATACATGGAGCCTGAGATACACGGGGCGTGAGATACACGGGGCGTGAGATACACGGGACCTGATATACATGAGACCTGAGAAACACGGGGCGTGAGATACACGGGGCCAGAGATACACGGGGCCAGAGATACACGGGGCGTGAGATACACGGGGCGTGATATACACGGGGCCAGAGATACACGGGGCGTGAGATACACGGGGCCTGAGAAACACGGGGCGTGAGATACACGGGGCGTGAGATACACGGGGCGTGAGATACACGGGGCCAGAGATACACGGGGCGTGAGATACACGGGGCGTGATATACACGGGGCCAGAGATACACGGGGTGTGAGATACACGGGGCCTGAGATACACGGGGCCTGAGATACACGGGGCCAGAGATACACGGGGCCAGAGATACACGGGGCCAGAGATACACGGGGCCTGAGATACACGGGGCCAGAGATACACGGGGCCAGAGATACACGGGGCGTGAGATACACGGGGCGTGATATACACGGGGCCTGAGAAACACGGGGCGTGAGATACACGGGGCGTGAGATACACGGGGCGTGAGATACACGGGGCCAGAGATACACGGGGCGTGAGATACACGGGGCGTGATATACACGGGGCCAGAGATACACGGGGCGTGAGATACACGGGGCCTGAGATATACGGGGCCTGAGAAACACGGGGCGTGAGAATCACGGGGCGTGAGATACTCGGGGCGTGAGATACACGGGGTGTGAGATACACGGGGTGTGAGATACACGGGGTGTGAGATACACGGGGCCAGAGATACACGGGGCGTGAGATACACGGGGCGTGAGATACACGGGGCGTGAGATACACGGGGCCAGAGATACACGGGGCCAGAGATACACGGGGCCTGAGATACACGGAGCCTGAAATACACGGGGCGTGAGATACACGGAGCCTGATATACACGGGGCCAGAGATACACGGGGCGTGAGATACACGGGGCGTGAGATACACGGGGCCAGAGATACACGGGGCCTGAGATACACGGGGCGTGAGATACACGGGGCCAGAGATACACGGGGCGTGAGATACACGGGGCGTGAGATACACGGGGCCAGAGATACACGGGGCCAGAGATACACGGGGCGTGAGATACACGGGGCGTGAGATACACGGGGCCAGAGATACACGGGGCCTGAGATACACGGGGCGTGAGATACACGGGGCCAGAGATACACGGGGCGTGAGATACACGGGGCCTGATATACACGGGGCCAGAGATACACGGGACCAGAGATACACGGGGCCAGAGATACACGGGGCCAGAGATACACGGGGCCAGAGATACACGGGGCGTGAGATACACGGGGCCTGATATACACGGGGCCAGAGATACACGGGACCAGAGATACACGGGGCCAGAGATACACGGGGCCAGAGATACACGGGGCCAGAGATACACGGGGCCAGAGATACACGGGGCGTGAGATACACGGGGCCTGATATACACGGGGCCAGAGATACACGGGACCAGAGATACACGGGGCCAGAGATACACGGGGCCAGAGATACACGGGGCCAGAGATACACGGGGCGTGAGATACACGGGGCCTGATATACACGGGGCCAGAGATACACGGGACCAGAGATACACGGGGCCAGAGATACACGGGGCCAGAGATACACGGGGCCAGAGATACACGGGGCCTGAGATACACGAGGCGTGAGATACACGGAGCCTGATATACACGGGGCCTGAGATACACGGGGCGTGAGATACACGGGGCCAGAGATACACGGGGCCAGAGATACACGGGGCCTGAGATACACGGGGCGTGAGATACACAGGGCCTGAGATACACGGGGCCAGAGATACACGGGGCCTGAGATACACGGGGCCAGAGATACACGGGGCCTGAGATACACGGGGCGTGAGATACACGGGGCCTGAGATACACGGGGCCAGAGATACACGGGGCGTGAGATACACGGAGCCAGAGATACACGGGGCCTGAGATACACGGGGCGTGAGATACACGGGGCCAGAGATACACGGGGCCAGAGATACACGGGGCCTGAGATACACGGGGCCAGAGATACACGGGGCCTGAGATACACGGGGCCAGAGATACACGGGGCCAGAGATACACGGGGCCAGAGATACACGGGGCCAGAGATACACGGGGCCTGAGATACACGGGGCCAGAGATACACGGAGCCAGAGATACACGGGGCGTGAGATACACGGGGCCTGAGATACACGGGGCCTGAGATACACGGGGCCTGAGATACACGGGGCCTGATATACACGGGGCCAGAGATACACGGGGCCTGAGATACACGGGGCCAGAGATACACGGGGACTGAGATACACGGGGCCAGAGATACACGGGGCCAGAGATACACGGGGCCAGAGATACACGGGGCGTGAGATACACGGGGCCAGAGATACACGGGGCCTGAGATACACGGGGCCTGAGATACACGGGGCGTGGAATACACGGGACCAGAGATACACGGGGCCAGAGATACACGGGGCGTGAGATACACGAGACTTGAGATACACGGGGCCTGAGATACACAGGGCCAGAGATACACGGGGCCTGAGATACACGGGGCCAGAGATACACGGGGCCAGAGATACACGGGGCGTGGGATACACGGGGCGTGAGATACACGGGGCCAGAGACACGCGGGGCCAGAGATACACGGGGCCTGAGAGACACGGGGCCAGAGATACACGGGGCGTGAGATACACGGGGCGTGAGATACACGGGGCGTGAGATACACGGGCGTGAGATACACGGGGCGTGAGATACACGGGGCGTGAGATACACGGGGCCAGAGATACACGGGGCGTGAGATACACGGGGCGTGAGATACACAGGGCCAGAGATACATGGGGCCAGAGATACACCAGACACTCTGGCCCCGTGTATCTCTCACGGGGCCAGAGATACACGGGGCCAGGGATACACGGGGCTTGAGATACACGGGGCCAGAGATACACGGGGCCTGAGATACACGGGGCGTGAGATACACGGGGCCAGAGATACACGGGGCGTGAGATACACGGGGCCAGAGATACACGGGGCCAGAGATACATGGAGCCTGAGATACACGGGGCGTGAGATACACGGGGCGTGAGATACACGGGACCTGATATACATGAGACCTGAGAAACACGGGGCG
This sequence comes from Arenicola marina, assembly GCA_964019135.1. Classification (NCBI taxonomy): domain Eukaryota; kingdom Metazoa; phylum Annelida; class Polychaeta; family Arenicolidae; genus Arenicola; species Arenicola marina. The sequence goes on along the minus strand of OZ025253.1, from coordinate 28,379,950 downwards.
TGAGATACACGGGGCCAGAGATACACGGGGCCAGAGATACACGGGGCGTGAGATACACGGGGCGTGATATACACGGGGCCAGAGATACACGGGGCGTGAGATACACGGGGCCTGAGAAACACGGGGCGTGAGATACACGGGGCGTGAGATACACGGGGCGTGAGATACACGGGGCCAGAGATACACGGGGCGTGAGATACACGGGGCGTGATATACACGGGGCCAGAGATACACGGGGTGTGAGATACACGGGGCCTGAGATACACGGGGCCTGAGATACACGGGGCCAGAGATACACGGGGCCAGAGATACACGGGGCCAGAGATACACGGGGCCTGAGATACACGGGGCCAGAGATACACGGGGCCAGAGATACACGGGGCGTGAGATACACGGGGCGTGATATACACGGGGCCTGAGAAACACGGGGCGTGAGATACACGGGGCGTGAGATACACGGGGCGTGAGATACACGGGGCCAGAGATACACGGGGCGTGAGATACACGGGGCGTGATATACACGGGGCCAGAGATACACGGGGCGTGAGATACACGGGGCCTGAGATATACGGGGCCTGAGAAACACGGGGCGTGAGAATCACGGGGCGTGAGATACTCGGGGCGTGAGATACACGGGGTGTGAGATACACGGGGTGTGAGATACACGGGGTGTGAGATACACGGGGCCAGAGATACACGGGGCGTGAGATACACGGGGCGTGAGATACACGGGGCGTGAGATACACGGGGCCAGAGATACACGGGGCCAGAGATACACGGGGCCTGAGATACACGGAGCCTGAAATACACGGGGCGTGAGATACACGGAGCCTGATATACACGGGGCCAGAGATACACGGGGCGTGAGATACACGGGGCGTGAGATACACGGGGCCAGAGATACACGGGGCCTGAGATACACGGGGCGTGAGATACACGGGGCCAGAGATACACGGGGCGTGAGATACACGGGGCGTGAGATACACGGGGCCAGAGATACACGGGGCCAGAGATACACGGGGCGTGAGATACACGGGGCGTGAGATACACGGGGCCAGAGATACACGGGGCCTGAGATACACGGGGCGTGAGATACACGGGGCCAGAGATACACGGGGCGTGAGATACACGGGGCCTGATATACACGGGGCCAGAGATACACGGGACCAGAGATACACGGGGCCAGAGATACACGGGGCCAGAGATACACGGGGCCAGAGATACACGGGGCGTGAGATACACGGGGCCTGATATACACGGGGCCAGAGATACACGGGACCAGAGATACACGGGGCCAGAGATACACGGGGCCAGAGATACACGGGGCCAGAGATACACGGGGCCAGAGATACACGGGGCGTGAGATACACGGGGCCTGATATACACGGGGCCAGAGATACACGGGACCAGAGATACACGGGGCCAGAGATACACGGGGCCAGAGATACACGGGGCCAGAGATACACGGGGCGTGAGATACACGGGGCCTGATATACACGGGGCCAGAGATACACGGGACCAGAGATACACGGGGCCAGAGATACACGGGGCCAGAGATACACGGGGCCAGAGATACACGGGGCCTGAGATACACGAGGCGTGAGATACACGGAGCCTGATATACACGGGGCCTGAGATACACGGGGCGTGAGATACACGGGGCCAGAGATACACGGGGCCAGAGATACACGGGGCCTGAGATACACGGGGCGTGAGATACACAGGGCCTGAGATACACGGGGCCAGAGATACACGGGGCCTGAGATACACGGGGCCAGAGATACACGGGGCCTGAGATACACGGGGCGTGAGATACACGGGGCCTGAGATACACGGGGCCAGAGATACACGGGGCGTGAGATACACGGAGCCAGAGATACACGGGGCCTGAGATACACGGGGCGTGAGATACACGGGGCCAGAGATACACGGGGCCAGAGATACACGGGGCCTGAGATACACGGGGCCAGAGATACACGGGGCCTGAGATACACGGGGCCAGAGATACACGGGGCCAGAGATACACGGGGCCAGAGATACACGGGGCCAGAGATACACGGGGCCTGAGATACACGGGGCCAGAGATACACGGAGCCAGAGATACACGGGGCGTGAGATACACGGGGCCTGAGATACACGGGGCCTGAGATACACGGGGCCTGAGATACACGGGGCCTGATATACACGGGGCCAGAGATACACGGGGCCTGAGATACACGGGGCCAGAGATACACGGGGACTGAGATACACGGGGCCAGAGATACACGGGGCCAGAGATACACGGGGCCAGAGATACACGGGGCGTGAGATACACGGGGCCAGAGATACACGGGGCCTGAGATACACGGGGCCTGAGATACACGGGGCGTGGAATACACGGGACCAGAGATACACGGGGCCAGAGATACACGGGGCGTGAGATACACGAGACTTGAGATACACGGGGCCTGAGATACACAGGGCCAGAGATACACGGGGCCTGAGATACACGGGGCCAGAGATACACGGGGCCAGAGATACACGGGGCGTGGGATACACGGGGCGTGAGATACACGGGGCCAGAGACACGCGGGGCCAGAGATACACGGGGCCTGAGAGACACGGGGCCAGAGATACACGGGGCGTGAGATACACGGGGCGTGAGATACACGGGGCGTGAGATACACGGGCGTGAGATACACGGGGCGTGAGATACACGGGGCGTGAGATACACGGGGCCAGAGATACACGGGGCGTGAGATACACGGGGCGTGAGATACACAGGGCCAGAGATACATGGGGCCAGAGATACACCAGACACTCTGGCCCCGTGTATCTCTCACGGGGCCAGAGATACACGGGGCCAGGGATACACGGGGCTTGAGATACACGGGGCCAGAGATACACGGGGCCTGAGATACACGGGGCGTGAGATACACGGGGCCAGAGATACACGGGGCCAGAGATACACGGGGCCTGAGATACACGGGCCAGAGATACACGGGGCGTGAGATACACGGGGCGTGAGATACACGGGGCGTGAGATACACAGGGCCAGAGATACACGGGGCCAGAGATACACGGGGCGTGAGATACACGGGGCGTGAGATACACCGGGGCAAAGATACACGGGGCCAGAGATACACGGGGCTGGAGATACACGGGGCGTGAGATACACGGGGCGTGAGATACACGGGGCCAGAGATACACGGAGCCAGAGATACACGGGGCGTGAGATACACGGGGCGTGAGATACACGGGGCCAGAGATACACGGGACCTGAGATACACGGGGCGTGAGATACACGGGGCGTGTGATACACAGGGCCAGAGTTACATGGGGCCAGAATACACCAGACACTCTGGCCCCGTGTATCTCTCACGGGGCCAGAGATACACGGGGCCAGAGATACACGGGGCCTGAGATACACGGGGCCAGAGGTACACGGGGCGTGTAATACACAGGGCCAGAGATACATGGGGCGAGAGATACACCAGACACTCTGGCCCCGTGTATCTCTCACGGGGCCAGAAATACACGGGGCCAGAGATACACGGGGCCTGAGATACACGGGACCTGATATACACGGGGCCAGAGATACACGGGGCGTGAGATACACGGGGCGTGAGATACACGGGGCCTGAGATACACGCGGCCTGAGATATACGGGGCCTGAGAAACACGGGGCGTGAGAATCACGGGGCGTGAGATACATGGGGCGTGAGATACACGGGGCGTGAGATACACGGGGCGTGAGGTACACGTGGCGTGAGATACACGGGGCGTGAGATACACGGGGCGTGAGATACACGGGGCCAGAGATACACGGGGCGTGAGATACCCGGGGCCAGAGATACACGGGGCCTGAGATACACGGGGCCTGAGATACACGGGACCTGATATACACGGGGCGTGAGATACACGGGGCGTGAGATACACGGGGCCAGAGATACACGAGGCGTGAGATACACGGGGCCTGAGATACACGGGGCCAGAGATACACGGGGCCAGAGATACACGGGGCGTGAGATACCCGGGGCCAGAGATACACGGGGCCTGAGATACACGGGGCCTGAGATACACGGGGCCTGATATACACGGGGCCAGAGATACACGGGGCCTGAGATACACGGGGCCAGAGATACACGGGGCCTGAGATACACGGGGCCAGAGATACACGGGGCCAGAGATACACGGGGCCAGAGATACACGGGGCGTGAGATACACGGGGCCAGAGATACACGGGGCCTGAGATACACGGGGCCTGAGATACACGGGGCCTGAGATACACGGGGCGTGAGATACACGGAGCCTGAGATACACGGGACCAGAGATACACGGGGCCAGAGATACACGGGGCCAGAGATACACGGGGCGTGAGATACACGGGGCCAGAGATACACGGGGCCAGAGATACACGGGGCCAGAGATACACGGGGCGTGAGATACACGGGGCCAGAGATACACGGGGCCTGAGATACACGGGGCCAGAGATACACGGGGCCAGAGATACACGGGGCCAGAGATACACGGGGCGTGAGATACACGGGGCCAGAGATACACGGGGCCTGAGATACACGCGGCCTGAGATACACGGGGCCTGAGATACACGGGGCGTGGAATACACGGGACCAGAGATACACGGGGCCAGAGATACACGGGGCGTGAGATACACGGGGCCAGAGATACACGGGGCCTGAGATACACGCGGCCTGAGATACACGGGGCCTGAGATACACGGGGCGTGGAATACACGGGACCAGAGATACACGGGGCCAGAGATACACGGGGCGTGAGATACACGAGACCTGAGATACACGGGGCCAGAGATACACGGGGCCAGAGATACACGGGGCCAGAGATACACGGGGCGTGGGATACACGGGGCGTGAGATACACGGGGCCAGAGACACGCGGGGCCAGAGATACACGGGGCCTGAGAGACACGGGGCCAGAGATACACGGGGCGTGAGATACACGGGGCGTGAGATACACGGGGCGTGAGATACACGGGCGTGAGATACACGGGGCGTGAGATACACGGGGCGTGAGATACACGGGGCCAGAGATACACGGGGCGTGAGATACACGGGGCGTGAGATACACAGGGCCAGAGATACATGGGGCCAGAGATACACCAGACACTCTGGCCCCGTGTATCTCTCACGGGGCCAGAGATACACGGGGCCAGGGATACACGGGGCTTGAGATACACGGGGCCAGAGATACACGGGGCCTGAGATACACGGGGCCAGAGATACACGGGGCCAGAGATACACGGGGCCAGAGATACACGGGGCCTGAGATACACGGGCCAGAGATACACGGGGCGTGAGATACACGGGGCGTGAGATACACGGGGCGTGAGATACACAGGGCCAGAGATACACGGGGCCAGAGATACACGGGGCGTGAGATACACGGGGCGTGAGATACACCGGGGCAAAGATACACGGGGCCAGAGATACACGGGGCTGGAGATACACGGGGCGTGAGATACACGGGGCGTGAGATACACGGGGCCAGAGATACACGGAGCCAGAGATACACGGGGCGTGAGATACACGGGGCGTGAGATACACGGGGCCAGAGATACACGGGACCTGAGATACACGGGGCGTGAGATACACGGGGCGTGTGATACACAGGGCCAGAGTTACATGGGGCCAGAGATACACCAGACACTCTGGCCCCGTGTATCTCTCACGGGGCCAGAGATACACGGGGCCAGAGATACACGGGGCCAGAGATACACGGGGCCAGAGGTACACAGGGCCTGACATACACGGGGCCAGAGATACACGGGGCCTGAGATACACGGGGCCAGAGGTACACGGGGCGTGTAATACACAGGGCCAGAGATACATGGGGCGAGAGATACACCAGACACTCTGGCCCCGTGTATCTCTCACGGGGCCAGAAATACACGGGGCCAGAGATACACGGGGCCTGAGATACACGGGACCTGATATACACGGGGCCAGAGATACACGGGGCGTGAGATACACGGGGCGTGAGATACACGGGGCCTGAGATACACGCGGCCTGAGATATACGGGGCCTGAGAAACACGGGGCGTGAGAATCACGGGGCGTGAGATACATGGGGCGTGAGATACACGGGGCGTGAGATACACGGGGCGTGAGATACACGTGGCGTGAGATACACGGGGCGTGAGATACACGGGGCGTGAGATACACGGGGCCAGAGATACACGGGGCGTGAGATACCCGGGGCCAGAGATACACGGGGCCTGAGATACACGGGGCCTGAGATACACGGGACCTGATATACACGGGGCGTGAGATACACGGGGCGTGAGATACACGGGGCCAGAGATACACGAGGCGTGAGATACACGGGGCCTGAGATACACGGGGCCAGAGATACACGGGGCCAGAGATACACGGGGCGTGAGATACCCGGGGCCAGAGATACACGGGGCCTGAGATACACGGGGCCTGAGATACACGGGGCCTGATATACACGGGGCCAGAGATACACGGGGCCTGAGATACACGGGGCCAGAGATACACGGGGCCTGAGATACACGGGGCCAGAGATACACGGGGCCAGAGATACACGGGGCCAGAGATACACGGGGCGTGAGATACACGGGGCCAGAGATACACGGGGCCTGAGATACACGGGGCCTGAGATACACGGGGCCTGAGATACACGGGGCGTGAGATACACGGAGCCTGAGATACACGGGACCAGAGATACACGGGGCCAGAGATACACGGGGCCAGAGATACACGGGGCGTGAGATACACGGGGCCAGAGATACACGGGGCCAGAGATACACGGGGCCAGAGATACACGGGGCGTGAGATACACGGGGCCAGAGATACACGGGGCCTGAGATACACGGGGCCAGAGATACACGGGGCCAGAGATACACGGGGCCAGAGATACACGGGGCGTGAGATACACGGGGCCAGAGATACACGGGGCCTGAGATACACGCGGCCTGAGATACACGGGGCCTGAGATACACGGGGCGTGGAATACACGGGACCAGAGATACACGGGGCCAGAGATACACGGGGCGTGAGATACACGAGACCTGAGATACACGGGGCCTGAGATACACAGGGCCAGAGATACACGGGGCCTGAGATACACGGGGCCAGAGATACACGGGGCCAGAGATACACGGGGCCAGAGATACACGGGGCGTGGGATACACGGGGCGTGAGATACACGGGGCCAGAGACACGCGGGGCCAGAGATACACGGGGCCTGAGAGACACGGGGCCAGAGATACACGGGGCGTGAGATACACGGGGCGTGAGATACACGGGGCGTGAGATACACGGGCGTGAGATACACGGGGCGTGAGATACACGGGGCGTGAGATACACGGGGCCAGAGATACACGGGGCGTGAGATACACGGGGCGTGAGATACACAGGGCCAGAGATACATGGGGCCAGAGATACACCAGACACTCTGGCCCCGTGTATCTCTCACGGGGCCAGAGATACACGGGGCCAGGGATACACGGGGCTTGAGATACACGGGGCCAGAGATACACGGGGCCTGAGATACACGGGGCCAGAGATACACGGGGCCAGAGATACACGGGGCCAGAGATACACGGGGCCTGAGATACACGGGCCAGAGATACACGGGGCGTGAGATACACGGGGCGTGAGATACACGGGGCGTGAGATACACAGGGCCAGAGATACACGGGGCCAGAGATACACGGGGCGTGAGATACACGGGGCGTGAGATACACCGGGGCAAAGATACACGGGGCCAGAGATACACGGGGCTGGAGATACACAGGGCCAGAGATACACGGGGCGTGAGATACACGGGGCCAGAGATACACGGAGCCAGAGATACACGGGGCGTGAGATACACGGGGCGTGAGATACACGGGGCCAGAGATACACGGGGCCTGAGATACACGGGGCGTGAGATACACGGGGCGTGTGATACACAGGGCCAGAGTTACATGGGGCCAGAGATACACCAGACACTCTGGCCCCGTGTATCTCTCACGGGGCCAGAGATACACGGGGCCAGAGATACACGGGGCCAGAGATACACGGGGCCAGAGGTACACAGGGCCTGACATACACGGGGCCAGAGATACACGGGGCCTGAGATGCACGGGGCCAGAGGTACACGGGGCGCGTAATACACAGGGCCAGAGATACATGGGGCGAGAGATACACCAGACACTCTGGCCCCGTGTATCTCTCACGGGGCCAGAAATACACGGGGCCAGAGATACACGGGGCCTGAGATACACGGGACCTGATATACACGGGGCCAGAGATACACGGGGCGTGAGATACACGGGGCGTGAGATACACGGGGCCTGAGATACACGCGGCCTGAGATATACGGGGCCTGAGAAACACGGGGCGTGAGAATCACGGGGCGTGAGCTACATGGGGCGTGAGATACACGGGGCGTGAAATACACGGGGCGTGAGATACACGTGGCGTGAGATACACGGGGCGTGAGATACACGGGGCGTGAGATACACGGGGCCAGAGATACACGGGGCGTGAGATACCCGGGGCCAGAGATACACGGGGCCTGAGATACACGGGGCCTGAGATACACGGGACCTGATATACACGGGGCGTGAGATACACGGGGCGTGAGATACACGGGGCCAGAGATACACGAGGCGTGAGATACACGGGGCGTGAGATACACGGGGCCAGAGATACACGGGGCCAGAGATACACGGGGCGTGAGATACCCGGGGCCAGAGATACACGGGGCCTGAGATACACGGGGCCTGAGATACACGGGACCTGATATACACGGGGCGTGAGATACACGGGGCGTGAGATACACGGGGCCAGAGATACACGGGGCGTGAGATACCCGGGGCCAGAGATACACTGGGCCTGAGATACACGGGGCCTGAGATACACGGGACCTGATATACACGGGGCGCGAGATACACGGGGCGTGAGATACACGGGGCGCGAGATACACGGGGCGTGAGATACACGGGGCCAGAGATACACGGGGCCAGAGATACACGGGGCCTGAGATACACGGGGCCTGAGATACACGGGGCCTGACATACAAGGGGCCCGAAATACACGGGGCCTGAGATACACGGGGCCTGGGATACACGGGGCCTGAGATACACAAGGCCTGAGATACACGGGGCGTGAGATACACGGGGCCTGAGATACACGGGACCTGATATACACGGGGCCAGAGATACACGGGGCGTGAGATACACGGGGCGTGAGATACACGGGGCCTGAGATACACGCGGCCTGAGATATACGGGGCGTGAGATACACGGGGCGTGAGATACACGGGGCATGAGATACACGTGGCGTGAGATACACGGGGCGTGAGATACACGGGGCGTGAGATACACGGGGCCAGAGATACACGGGGCGTGAGATGCCCGGGGCCAGAGATACACGGGGCCTGAGATACACGGGGCCTGAGATACACGGGACCTGATATACACGGGGCGTGAGATACACGGGGCGTGAGATACACGGGGCCAGAGATGCACGAGGCGTGAGATACACGGGGCCTGAGATACACGGGGCCAGAGATACACGGGGCCAGAGATACACGGGGCGTGAGATACCCGGGGCCAGAAATACACGGGGCCTGAGATACACGGGGCCTGAGATACACGGGACCTGATATACACGGGGCGTGAGATACACGGGGCGTGAGATACACGGGGCCAGAGATACACGGGGCGTGAGATACACGGGGCCTGAGATACACGGGGCCTGAGATACACGGGGCCAGAGACACACGGGGCGTGAGATACACAGGGCCAGAGATACACGGGGCGTGAGATACACGGGGCGTGAGATACACGGGGCCAGAGATACACGGGGCGTGAGATACACGGGGCCAGAAATACACGGGGCCAGAGGTACACGGGGCCAGAGGTACACGGGGCCAGAGATACACGGGGCGTGAGATACACGCGGCCTGAGATACACGGGGCCTGAGAAACACGGGGCGTGAGATACCCGGGGCCAGAGATACACGGGGCGTGAGATACACGGGGCCAGAAATACACGGGGCCAGAGGTACACGGGGCCAGAGATACACGGGGCCTGAGATACACGCGGCCTGAGATACACGGAGCCAGAGGTACACGGGGCCAGAGATACACGGGGCCTGAGATACACGCGGCCTGAGATACACGGGGCCAGAGATACACGGGGCGTGAGATACACGCGGCCTGAGATACACGGGGCCTGAGAAACACGGGGCGTGAGATACACGGGGCGTGAGATACACGGGGCAAGAAATACACGGGGCGTGAGATACACGGGGCGTGAGATACACGGGGCGTGAGATACACGGGGCGTGAGATAAACGGGGCCAGAGATACACGGGGCGTGAGATACACGGGGCCAGAGATACACGGGGCGTGAGATACACGGGGCGTGAGATACACGGGGCCAGAGATACACGGGGCCAGAGATACATGGAGCCTGAGATACACGGGGCGTGAGATACACGGGGCGTGAGATACACGGGACCTGATATACATGAGACCTGAGAAACACGGGGCGTGAGATACACGGGGCCAGAGATACACGGGGCCAGAGATACACGGGGCGTGAGATACACGGGGCGTGATATACACGGGGCCAGAGATACACGGGGCTTGAGATACACGGGGCCTGAGAAACACGGGGCGTGAGATACACGGGGCGTGAGATACACGGGGCGTGAGATACACGGGGCCAGAGTTACACGGGGCGTGAGATACACGGGGCGTGATATACACGGGGCCAGAGATACACGGGGTGTGAGATACACGGGGCCTGAGATACACGGGGCCTGAGATACACGGGGCCAGAGATACACGGGGCCAGAGATACACGGGGCCAGAGATACACGGGGCCTGAGATACACGGGGCCAGAGATACACGGGGCCAGAGATACACGGGGCGTGAGATACACGGGGCGTGATATACACGGGGCCTGAGAAACACGGGGCGTGAGATACACGGGGCGTGAGATACACGGGGCGTGAGATACACGGGGCCAGAGATACACGGGGCGTGAGATACACGGGGCGTGATATACACGGGGCCAGAGATACACGGGGCGTGAGATACACGGGGCCTGAGATATACGGGGCCTGAGATATACGGGGCCTGAGAAACACGGGGCGTGAGAATCACGGGGCGTGAGATACACGGGGCGTGAGATACACGGGGTGTGAGATACACGGGGTGTGAGATACACGGGGTGTGAGATACACGGGGCCAGAGATACACGGGGCGTGAGATACACGGGGCGTGAGATACACGGGGCGTGAGATACACGGGGCCAGAGATACACGGGGCCAGAGATACACGGGGCCTGATATACACGGGGCCAGAGATACACGGGGCCTGAGATACACGGAGCCTGAAATACACGGGGCGTGAGATACACGGAGCCTGATATACACGGGGCCAGAGATACACGGGGCGTGAGATACACGGGGCGTGAGATACACGGGGCCAGAGATACACGGGGCCTGAGATACACGGGGCGTGAGATACACGGGGCCAGAGATACACGGGGCGTGAGATACACGGGGCGTGAGATACACGGGGCCAGAGATACACGGGGCCAGAGATACACGGGGCGTGAGATACACGGGGCGTGAGATACACGGGGCCAGAGATACACGGGGCCTGAGATACACGGGGCGTGAGATACACGGGGCCAGAGATACACGGGGCGTGAGATACACGGGGCCTGATATACACGGGGCCAGAGATACACGGGACCAGAGATACACGGGGCCAGAGATACACGGGGCCAGAGATACACGGGGCCAGAGATACACGGGGCGTGAGATACACGGGGCCTGATATACACGGGGCCAGAGATACACGGGACCAGAGATACACGGGGCCAGAGATACACGGGGCCAGAGATACACGGGGCCAGAGATACACGGGGCCTGAGATACACGGGGCGTGAGATACACGGAGCCTGATATACACGGGGCCTGAGATACACGGGGCGTGAGATACACGGGGCCAGAGATACACGGGGCCAGAGATACACGGGGCCTGAGATACACGGGGCGTGAGATACACGGGGCCTGAGATACACGGGGCCAGAGATACACGGGGCCTGAGATACACGGGGCCAGAGATACACGGGGCCTGAGATACACGGGGCGTGAGATACACGGGGCCTGAGATACACGGGGCCAGAGATACACGGGGCGTGAGATACACGGAGCCAGAGATACACGGGGCGTGAGATACACGGGGCCAGAGATACACGGGGCCAGAGATACACGGGGCGTGAGATACACGGGGCGTGAGATACACGGGGCCAGAGATACACGGGGCGTGAGATACACGGGGCCAGAGATACACGGGGCCAGAGATACACGGGGCCTGAGATACACGGGGCCTGAGATACACGGGGCCTGAGATACACGGGGCCTGAGATACACGGGGCCTGAGATACACGGGGCCTGAGATACACGGGGCCTGATATACACGGGGCCAGAGATACACGGGGCCTGAGATACACGGGGCCAGAGATACACGGGGCCTGAGATACACGGGGCCAGAGATACACGGGGCCAGAGATACACGGGGCCAGAGATACACGGGGCGTGAGATACACGGGGCCAGAGATACACGGGGCCTGAGATACACCGGGCCTGAGATACACGGGGCCAGAGATACACGGGGCGTGAGATACACGGGGCGTGAGATACACGGGGCCTGAGATACACGGGGCGTGAGATACACGGGGCCAGAGATACACGGGGCCAGAGATACACGGGGCCTGAGATACACGGGGCCTGAGATACACGGGGCCTGAGATACACGGGGCCTGAGATACACGGGGCCTGAGATACACGGGGCCTGATATACACGGGGCCAGAGATACACGGGGCCTGAGATACACGGGGCCAGAGATACACGGGGCCTGAGATACACGGGGCCAGAGATACACGGGGCCAGAGATACACGGGGCCAGAGATACACGGGGCGTGAGATACACGGGGCCAGAGATACACGGGGCCAGAGATACACGGGGCGTGAGATACACGAGACCTGAGATACACGGGGCCTGAGATACACAGGGCCAGAGATACACGGGGCCTGAGATACACGGGGCCAGAGATACACGGGGCCAGAGATACACGGGGCCAGAGATACACGGGGCGTGGGATACACGGGGCGTGAGATACACGGGGCCAGAGACACGCGGGGCCAGAGATACACGGGGCCTGAGAGACACGGGGCCAGAGATACACGGGGCGTGAGATACACGGGGCGTGAGATACACGGGGCGTGAGATACACGGGCGTGAGATACACGGGGCGTGAGATACACGGGGCGTGAGATACACGGGGCGTGAGATACACAGGGCCAGAGATACATGGGGCCAGAGATACACCAGACACTCTGGCCCCGTGTATCTCTCACGGGGCCAGAGATACACGGGGCCAGGGATACACGGGGCTTGAGATACACGGGGCCAGAGATACACGGGGCCTGAGATACACGGGGCCAGAGATACACGGGGCCAGAGATACACGGGGCCAGAGATACACGGGGCCTGAGATACACGGGCCAGAGATACACGGGGCGTGAGATACACGGGGCGTGAGATACACGGGGCGTGAGATACACAGGGCCAGAGATACACGGGGCCAGAGATACACGGGGCGTGAGATACACGGGGCGTGAGATACACCGGGGCAAAGATACACGGGGCCAGAGATACACGGGGCTGGAGATACACGGGGCGTGAGATACACGGGGCGTGAGATACACGGGGCCAGAGATACACGGAGCCAGAGATACACGGGGCGTGAGATACACGGGGCGTGAGATACACGGGGCCAGAGATACACGGGGCCTGAGATACACGGGGCGTGAGATACACGGGGCGTGTGATACACAGGGCCAGAGTTACATGGGGCCAGAGATACACCAGACTTCTGGCCCCGTGTATCTCTCACGGGGCCAGAGATACACGGGGCCAGAGATACACGGGGCCAGAGATACACGGGGCCAGAGGTACACAGGGCCTGACATACACGGGGCCAGAGATACACGGGGCCTGAGATACACGGGGCCAGAGGTACACGGGGCGTGTAATACACAGGGCCAGAGATACATGGGGCGAGAGATACACCAGACACTCTGGCCCCGTGAGAAATACACGGGGCCAGAGATACACGGGGCCAGAGATACACGGGGCCTGACATACACGGGGCCAGAGATACACGGGGCCAGAGATACACGGGGCCTGAGATACACGGGGCCAGAGGTACACGGGGCGTGAGATACACGGGGCCAGAGATACACGGGGCGTGAGATACACGGGGCCTGAGATACACGCGGCCTGAGATATACGGGGCCTGAGAAACACGGGGCGTGAGAATCACGGGGCGTGAGATACACGGGGCGTGAGATACACGGGGCGTGAGATACACGGGGCGTGAGATACACGTGGCGTGAGATACACGGGGCGTGAGATACACGGGGCGTGAGATACACGGGGCCAGAGATACACGGGGCGTGAGATACCCGGGGCCAGAGATACACGGGGCCTGAGATACACGGGACCTGATATACACGGGGCGTGAGATACACGGGGCGTGAGATACACGGGGCCAGAGATACACGAGGCGTGAGATACACGGGGCCAGAGATACACGGGGCCAGAGATACACGGGGCCAGAGATACACGGGGCCAGAGATACACGGGGCGTGAAATACCCGTGGCCAGAGATACACGGGGCCTGAGATACACGGGGCCTGAGATACACGGGACCTGATATACACGGGGCGTGAGATACACGGGGCGTGAGATACACGGGGCCAGAGATACACGGGGCGTGAGAAACACGGGGCCTGAGATAAACAGGGCCTGAGATACACGGGGCCTGAGATACACGGGGCCTGAGATACACGGGACCTGATATACACGGGGCCAGAGATACACGGGGCGTGAGATACACGGGGCGTGAGATACACGGGGCCTGAGATACACGCGGCCTGAGATGTACGGGGCCTGAGAAACACGGGGCGTGAGAATCACGGGGCGTGAGATACACGGGGCGTGAAATACACGGGGCGTGAGATACACGGGGCGTGAGATACACGTGGCGTGAGATACACGGGGCGTGAGATACACGGGGCGTGAGATACACGGGGCCAGAGATACACGGGGCGTGAGATGCCCGGGGCCAGAGATACACGGGGCCTGAGATACACGGGGCCTGAGATACACGGGACCTGATATACACGGGGCCTGAGATACACGGGGCGTGAGATACACGGGGCCAGAGATACACGAGGCGTGAGATACACGGGGCCTGAGATACACGGGGCCAGAGATACACGGGGCCAGAGATACACGGGGCGTGAGATACCCGGGGCCAGAAATACACGGGGCCTGAGATACACGGGGCCTGAGATACACGGGACCTGATATACACGGGGCGTGAGATACACGGGGCGTGAGATAAACGGGGCCAGAGATACACGGGGCGTGAGATACACGGGGCCTGAGATACACGGGGCCAGAGATACACGGGGCGTGAGATACACAGGGCCAGAGATACACGGGGCGTGAGATACACGGGGCCAGAGATACACGGGGCCAGAGATACACGGGGCGTGAGATACACGGGGCCAGAAATACACGGGGCCAGAGGTACACGGGGCCAGAGATACACGGGGCCTGAGATACACGCGGCCTGAGATACACGGGGCCAGATGTACACGGGGCCAGAGATACACGGGGCCTGAGATACACGCGGCCTGAGATACACGGGGCGTGAGATACACGGGGCGTGAGATACCCGGGGCCAGAGATACACGGGGCGTGAGATACACGGGGCCAGAAATACACGGGGCCAGAGGTACACGGGGCCAGAGATACACGGGGCCTGAGATACACGCGGCCTGATATACACGGGGCCAGAGGTACACGGGGCCAGAGATACACGGGGCCTGAGATACACGCGGCCTGAGATACACGGGGCCAGAGATACACGGGGCGTGAGATACACGCGGCCTGAGATACACGGGGCCTGAGAAACACGGGGCGTGAGATACACGGGGCCTGAGATACACGGGGCCTGAGATACACGGGACCTGATATACACGGGGCGTGAGATACACGGGGCGTGAGATACACGGGGCCAGAGATACACGGGGCGTGAGATACCCGGGGCCAGAGATACACGGGGCCTGAGATACACGGGGCCTGAGATACACGGGACCTGATATACACGGGGCGCGAGATACACGGGGCGTGAGATACACGGGGCGCGAGATACACGGGGCGTGAGATACACGGGGCCAGAGATACACGGGGCCAGAGATACACGGGGCCTGAGATACACGGGGCCTGAGATACACGGGGCCTGACATACAAGGGGCCCGAAATACACGGGGCCTGAGATACACGGGGCCTGAGATACACGGGGCCTGAGATACACAAGGCCTGAGATACACGGGGCGTGAGATACACGGGGCCTGAGATACACGGGACCTGATATACACGGGGCCAGAGATACACGGGGCGTGAGATACACGGGGCGTGAGATACACGGGGCCTGAGATACACGCGGCCTGAGATATACGGGGCCTGAGAAACACGGGGCGTGAGAATCACGGGGCGTGAGATACACGGGGCGTGAGATACACGGGGCGTGAGATACACGGGGCGTGAGATACACGTGGCGTGAGATACACGGGGCGTGAGATACACGGGGCGTGAGATACACGGGGCCAGAGATACACGGGGCGTGAGATACCCGGGGCCAGAGATACACGGGGCCTGAGATACACGGGGCCTGAGATACACGGGACCTGATATACAAGGGGCGTGAGATACACGGGGCGTGAGATACACGGGGCCAGAGATACACGAGGCGTGAGATACACGGGGCCAGAGATACACGGGGCCAGAGATACACGGGGCCAGAGATACACGGGGCGTGAGATACACGGGGCCAGAAATACACGGGGCCAGAGGTACACGGGGCCAGAGATACACGGGGCCTGAGATACACGCGGCCTGAGATACACGGGGCCAGAGGTACACGGGGCCAGAGATACACGGGGCCTGAGATACACGCGGCCTGAGATACACGGGGCGTGAGATACACGGGGCGTGAGATACCCGGGGCCAGAGATACACGGGGCGTGAGATACACGGGGCCAGAAATACACGGGGCCAGAGGTACACGGGGCCAGAGATACACGGGGCCTGAGATACACGCGGCCTGAGATACACGGGGCCAGAGGTACACGGGGCCAGAGATACACGGGGCCTGAGATACACGCGGCCTGAGATACACGGGGCCAGAGATACACGGGGCGTGAGATACACGCGGCCTGAGATACACGGGGCCTGAGAAACACGGGGCGTGAGATACACGGGGCCTGAGATACACGGGGCCTGAGATACACGGGACCTGATATACACGGGGCGTGAGATACACGGGGCGTGAGATACACGGGGCCAGAGATACACGGGGCGTGAGATACCCGGGGCCAGAGATACACGGGGCCTGAGATACACGGGGCCTGAGATACACGGGACCTGATATACACGGGGCGCGAGATACACGGGGCGTGAGATACACGGGGCGCGAGATACACGGGGCGTGAGATACACGGGGCCAGAGATACACGGGGCCAGAGATACACGGGGCCTGAGATACACGGGGCCTGAGATACACGGGGCCTGACATACAAGGGGCCCGAAATACACGGGGCGTGAGATACACGGGGCCTGAGATACACGGGGCCTGAGATACACAAGGCCTGAGATACACGGGGCGTGAGATACACGGGGCCTGAGATACACGGGACCTGATATACACGGGGCCAGAGATACACGGGGCGTGAGATACACGGGGCGTGAGATACACGGGGCCTGAGATACACGCGGCCTGAGATATACGGGGCCTGAGAAACACGGGGCGTGAGAATCACGGGGCGTGAGATACACGGGGCGTGAGATACACGGGGCGTGAGATACACGGGGCGTGAGATACACGTGGCGTGAGATACACGGGGCGTGAGATACACGGGGCGTGAGATACACGGGGCCAGAGATACACGGGGCGTGAGATACCCGGGGCCAGAGATACACGGGGCCTGAGATACACGGGGCCTGAGATACACGGGACCTGATATACACGGGGCGTGAGATACACGGGGCGTGAGATACACGGGGCCAGAGATACACGAGGCGTGAGATACACGGGGCCAGAGATACACGGGGCCAGAGATACACGGGGCCAGAGATACACGGGGCCAGAGATACACGGGGCGTGAGATACCCGGGGCCAGAGATACACGGGGCCTGAGATACACGGGGCCTGAGATACACGGGACCTGATATACACGGGGCGTGAGATACACGGGGCGTGAGATACACGGGGCCAGAGATACACGGGGCGTGAGATACACGGGGCCTGAGATACACAGGGCCTGAGATACACGGGGCCTGAGATACACGGGGCCTGAGATACACGGGACCTGATATACACGGGGCCAGAGATACACGGGGCGTGAGATACACGGGGCGTGAGATACACGGGGCCTGAGATACACGCGGCCTGAGATATACGGGGCCTGAGAAACACGGGGCGTGAGAATCACGGGGCGTGAGATACACGGGGCGTGAGATACACGGGGCGTGAGATACACGGGGCGTGAGATACACGTGGCGTGAGATACACGGGGCGTGAGATACACGGGGCGTGAGATACACGGGGCCAGAGATACACGGGGCGTGAGATGCCCGGGGCCAGAGATACACGGGGCCTGAGATACACGGGGCCTGAGATACACGGGGCCTGAGATACACGGGACCTGATATACACGGGGCGTGAGATACACGGGGCGTGAGATACACGGGGCCAGAGATACACGAGGCGTGAGATACACGGGGCCTGAGATACACGGGGCCAGAGATACACGGGGCCAGAGATACACGGGGCGTGAGATACCCGGGGCCAGAAATACACGGGGCCTGAGATACACGGGGCCTGAGATACACGGGACCTGATATACACGGGGCGTGAGATACACGGGGCGTGAGATACACGGGGCCAGAGATACACGGGGCGTGAGATACACGGGGCCTGAGATACACGGGGCCTGAGATACACGGGGCCAGAGACACACGGGGCGTGAGATACACAGGGCCAGAGATACACGGGGCGTGAGATACACGGGGCCAGAGATACACGGGGCCAGAGATACACGGGGCGTGAGATACACGGGGCCAGAAATACACGGGGCCAGAGGTACACGGGGCCAGAGGTACACGGGGCCAGAGATACACGGGGCGTGAGATACACGCGGCCTGAGATACACGGGGCCTGAGAAACACGGGGCGTGAGATACCCGGGGCCAGAGATACACGGGGCGTGAGATACACGGGGCCTGAGATACACGTGGCGTGAGATACACGGGGCCAGAGACACACGGGGCGTGAGATACACAGGGCCAGAGATACACGGGGCGTGAGATACACGGGGCCAGAGATACACGGGGCCTGAGAAACACGGGGCGTGAGATACCCGGGGCCAGAGATACACGGGGCGTGAGATACACGGGGCCTGAGATACACGTGGCGTGAGATACACGGGGCCAGAGACACACGGGGCGTGAGATACACAGGGCCAGAGATACACGGGGCGTGAGATACACGCGGCCTGAGATACACGGGGCCTGAGAAACACGGGGCGTGAGATACCCGGGGCCAGAGATACACGGGGCGTGAGATACACGGGGCCTGAGATACACGTGGCGTGAGATACACGGGGCCAGAGACACACGGGGCGTGAGATACACGGGGCCTGAGAAACACGGGGCGTGAGATACCCGGGGCCAGAGATACACGGGGCCTGAGAAACACGGGGCGTGAGATACCCGGGGCCAGAGATACACGGGGCGTGAGATACACGGGGCCTGAGATACACGTGGCGTGAGATACACGGGGCCAGAGACACACGGGGCGTGAGATACACAGGGCCAGAGATACACGGGGCGTGAGATACACGCGGCCTGAGATACACGGGGCCTGAGAAACACGGGGCGTGAGATACCCGGGGCCAGAGATACACGGGGCGTGAGATACACGGGGCCTGAGATACACGTGGCGTGAGATACACGGGGCCAGAGACACACGGGGCGTGAGATACACAGGGCCAGAGATACACGGGGCGTGAGATACACGCGGCCTGAGATACACGGGGCCTGAGAAACACGGGGCGTGAGATACCCGGGGCCAGAGATACACGGGGCGTGAGATACACGGGGCCTGAGATACACGTGGCGTGAGATACACGGGGCCAGAGACACACGGGGCGTGAGATACACGGGGCCTGAGAAACACGGGGCGTGAGATACCCGGGGCCAGAGATACACGGGGCGTGAGATACACGGGGCCTGAGATACACGTGGCGTGAGATACACGGGGCCAGAGACACACGGGGCGTGAGATACACAGGGCCAGAGATACACGGGGCGTGAGATACACGGGGCCTGAGATACACGGGGCCTGAGATACACGGGGCCAGAGACACACGGGGCGTGAGATACACAGGGCCAGAGATACACGGGGCGTGAGATACACGGGGCCAGAGATACACGGGGCCAGAGATACACGGGGCGTGAGATACACGGGGCCAGAAATACACGGGGCCAGAAATACACGGGGCCAGAGGTACACGGGGCCAGAGATACACGGGGCCTGAGATACACGCGGCCTGAGATACACGGAGCCAGAGGTACACGGGGCCAGAGATACACGGGGCCTGAGATACACGCGGCCTGAGATACACGGGGCCAGAGATACACGGGGCGTGAGATACACGCGGCCTGAGATACACGGGGCCTGAGAAACACGGGGCGTGAGATACACGGGGCGTGAGATACACGGGGCCAGAAATACACGGGGCGTGAGATACACGGGGCGTGAGATACACGGGGCGTGAGATACACGGGGCGTGAGATAAACGGGGCCAGAGATACACGGGGCGTGAGATACACGGGGCCAGAGATACACGGGGCGTGAGATACACGGGGCCAGAGATACACGGGGCCAGAGATACATGGAGCCTGAGATACACGGGGCGTGAGATACACGGGGCGTGAGATACACGGGACCTGATATACATGAGACCTGAGAAACACGGGGCGTGAGATACACGGGGCCAGAGATACACGGGGCCAGAGATACACGGGGCGTGAGATACACGGGGCGTGATATACACGGGGCCAGAGATACACGGGGCGTGAGATACACGGGGCCTGAGAAACACGGGGCGTGAGATACACGGGGCGTGAGATACACGGGGCGTGAGATACACGGGGCCAGAGATACACGGGGCGTGAGATACACGGGGCGTGATATACACGGGGCCAGAGATACACGGGGTGTGAGATACACGGGGCCTGAGATACACGGGGCCTGAGATACACGGGGCCAGAGATACACGGGGCCAGAGATACACGGGGCCAGAGATACACGGGGCCTGAGATACACGGGGCCAGAGATACACGGGGCCAGAGATACACGGGGCGTGAGATACACGGGGCGTGATATACACGGGGCCTGAGAAACACGGGGCGTGAGATACACGGGGCGTGAGATACACGGGGCGTGAGATACACGGGGCGTGAGATACACGGGGCGTGAGATACACGGGGCGTGATATACACGGGGCCAGAGATACACGGGGCGTGAGATACACGGGGCCTGAGATATACGGGGCCTGAGATATACGGGGCCTGAGAAACACGGGGCGTGAGAATCACGGGGCGTGAGATACACGGGGCGTGAGATACACGGGGTGTGAGATACACGGGGTGTGAGATACACGGGGTGTGAGATACACGGGGCCAGAGATACACGGGGCGTGAGATACACGGGGCGTGAGATACACGGGGCGTGAGATACACGGGGCCAGAGATACACGGGGCCAGAGATACACGGGGCCTGATATACACGGGGCCAGAGATACACGGGGCCTGAGATACACGGAGCCTGAAATACACGGGGCGTGAGATACACGGAGCCTGATATACACGGGGCCAGAGATACACGGGGCGTGAGATACACGGGGCGTGAGATACACGGGGCCAGAGATACACGGGGCCTGAGATACACGGGGCGTGAGATACACGGGGCCAGAGATACACGGGGCGTGAGATACACGGGGCGTGAGATACACGGGGCCAGAGATACACGGGGCCAGAGATACACGGGGCGTGAGATACACGGGGCGTGAGATACACGGGGCCAGAGATACACGGGGCCTGAGATACACGGGGCGTGAGATACACGGGGCCAGAGATACACGGGACCAGAGATACACGGGGCCAGAGATACACGGGGCCAGAGATACACGGGGCCAGAGATACACGGGGCGTGAGATACACGGGGCCTGATATACACGGGGCCAGAGATACACGGGACCAGAGATACACGGGGCCAGAGATACACGGGGCCAGAGATACACGGGGCCAGAGATACACGGGGCCTGAGATACACGGGGCGTGAGATACACGGAGCCTGATATACACGGGGCCTGAGATACACGGGGCGTGAGATACACGGGGCCAGAGATACACGGGGCCAGAGATACACGGGGCCTGAGATACACGGGGCGTGAGATACACGGGGCCTGAGATACACGGGGCCAGAGATACACGGGGCGTGAGATACACGGAGCCAGAGATACACGGGGCCTGAGATACACGGGGCGTGAGATACACGGGGCCAGAGATACACGGGGCCAGAGATACACGGGGCCTGAGATACACGGGGCCTGAGATACACGGGGCCTGAGATACACGGGGCCTGAGATACACGGGGCCTGAGATACACGGGGCCTGAGATACACGGGGCCTGATATACACGGGGCCAGAGATACACGGGGCCTGAGATACACGGGGCCAGAGATACACGGGGCCTGAGATACACGGGGCCAGAGATACACGGGGCCAGAGATACACGGGGCCAGAGATACACGGGGCGTGAGATACACGGGGCCAGAGATACACGGGGCCTGAGATACACGGGGCCTGAGATACACGGGGCCAGAGATACACGGGGACAGAGATACACGAGACCTGAGATACACGGGGCCTGAGATACACAGGGCCAGAGATACACGGAGCCTGAGATACACGGGGCCAGAGATACACGGGGCCAGAGATACACGGGGCCAGAGATACACGGGGCGTGGGATACACGGGGCGTGAGATACACGGGGCCAGAGACACGCGGGGCCAGAGATACACGGGGCCTGAGAGACACGGGGCCAGAGATACACGGGGCGTGAGATACACGGGGCGTGAGATACACGGGGCGTGAGATACACGGGCGTGAGATACACGGGGCGTGAGATACACGGGGCGTGAGATACACGGGGCCAGAGATACACGGGGCGTGAGATACACGGGGCGTGAGATACACAGGGCCAGAGATACATGGGGCCAGAGATACACCAGACACTCTGGCCCCGTGTATCTCTCACGGGGCCAGAGATACATGGGGCCAGAGATACACGGGGCCAGAGATACACGGGGCCAGAGATACACGGGGCCAGAGATACACGGGGCCAGAGATACACGGGGCCTGAGATACACGGGCCAGAGATACACGGGGCGTGAGATACACGGGGCGTGAGATACACGGGGCGTGAGATACACAGGGCCAGAGATACACGGGGCCAGAGATACACGGGGCGTGAGATACACGGGGCGTGAGATACACCGGGGCAAAGATACACGGGGCCAGAGATACACGGGGCTGGAGATACACGGGGCGTGAGATACACGGGGCGTGAGATACACGGGGCCAGAGATACACGGAGCCAGAGATACACGGGGCGTGAGATACACGGGGCGTGAGATACACGGGGCC
Organism: Arenicola marina; assembly: GCA_964019135.1. NCBI lineage: Eukaryota > Metazoa > Annelida > Polychaeta > Arenicolidae > Arenicola > Arenicola marina. The sequence continues at coordinate 28,356,049 of OZ025253.1, read as the reverse complement.
AGAGATACACGGGGCCTGAGATACACGGGGCGTGAGATACACGGGGCGTGAGATACACGGTGTGATACACAGGGCCAGAGTTACATGGGGCCAGAGATACACCAGACACTCTGGCCCCGTGTATCTCTCACGGGGCCAGAGATACACGGGGCCAGAGATACACGGGGCCAGAGATACACGGGGCCAGAGGTACACAGGGCCTGACATACACGGGGCCAGAGATACACGGGGCCTGAGATACACGGGGCCAGAGGTACACGGGGCGTGTAATACACAGGGCCAGAGATACATGAGGCGAGAGATACACCAGACACTCTGGCCCCGTGTATCTCTCACGGGGCCAGAAATACACGGGGCCAGAGATACACGGGGCCATAGATACACGGGGCCTGACATACACGGGGCCAGAGATACACGGGGCCAGAGATACACGGGGCCTGAGATACACGGGGCCAGAGGTACACGGGGCGTGAGATACACGGGGCCAGAGATACACGGGGCGTGAGATACACGGGGCCTGAGATACACGCGGCCTGAGATATACGGGGCCTGAGAAACACGGGGCGTGAGAATCACGGGGCGTGAGATACACGGGGCGTGAGATACACGGGGCGTGAGATACACGGGGCGTGAGATACACGTGGCGTGAGATACACGGGGCGTGAGATACACGGGGCGTGAGATACACGGGGCCAGAGATACACGGGGCGTGAGATACCCGGGGCCAGAGATACACGGGGCCTGAGATACACGGGACCTGATATACACGGGGCGTGAGATACACGGGGCGTGAGATACACGGGGCCAGAGATACACGAGGCGTGAGATACACGGGGCCAGAGATACACGGGGCCAGAGATACACGGGGCCAGAGATACACGGGGCGTGAAATACCCGGGGCCAGAGATACACGGGGCCTGAGATACACGGGGCCTGAGATACACGGGACCTGATATACACGGGGCGTGAGATACACGGGGCGTGAGATACACGGGGCCAGAGATACACGGGGCGTGAGAAACACGGGGCCTGAGATAAACAGGGCCTAAGATACACGGGGCCTGAGATACACGGGACCTGATATACACGGGGCCAGAGATACACCGGGCGTGAGATACACGGGGCCTGAGATACACGCGGCCTGAGATATACGGGGCCTGAGAAACACGGGGCGTGAGAATCACGGGGCGTGAGATACACGGGGCGTGAAATACACGGGGCGTGAGATACACGGGGCGTGAGATACACGTGGCGTGAGATACACGGGGCGTGAGATACACGGGGCGTGAGATACACGGGGCCAGAGATACACGGGGCGTGAGATGCCCGGGGCCAGAGATACACGGGGCCTGAGATACACGGGGCCTGAGATACACGGGACCTGATATACACGGGGCGTGAGATACACGGGGCGTGAGATACACGGGGCCAGAGATACACGAGGCGTGAGATACACGGGGCCTGAGATACACGGGGCCAGAGATACACGGGGCCAGAGATACACGGGGCGTGAGATACCCGGAGCCAGAAATACACGGGGCCTGAGATACACGGGGCCTGAGATACACGGGACCTGATATACACGGGGCGTGAGATACACGGGGCGTGAGATACACGGGGCCAGAGATACACGGGGCGTGAGATACACGGGGCCTGAGATACACGGGGCCAGAGATACACGGGGCGTGAGATACACAGGGCCAGAGATACACGGGGCGTGAGATACACGGGGCCAGAGATACACGGGGCCAGAGATACACGGGGCGTGAGATACACGGGGCCAGAAATACACGGGGCCAGAGGTACACGGGGCCAGAGATACACGGGGCCTGAGATACACGCGGCCTGAGATACACGGGGCCAGAGGTACACGGGGCCAGAGATACACGGGGCCTGAGATACACGCGGCCTGAGATACACGGGGCGTGAGATACACGGGGCGTGAGATACCCGGGGCCAGAGATACACGGGGCGTGAGATACACGGGGCCAGAAATACACGGGGCCAGAGGTACACGGGGCCAGAGATACACGGGGCCTGAGATACACGCGGCCTGAGATACACGGGGCCAGAGGTACACGGGGCCAGAGATACACGGGGCCTGAGATACACGCGGCCTGAGATACACGGGGCCAGAGACACACGGGGCGTGAGATACACGCGGCCTGAGATACACGGGGCCTGAGAAACACGGGGCGTGAGATACACGGGGCGTGAGATACACGGGGCGTGAGATACACGGGGCGTGAGATAAACGGGGCCAGAGATACACGGGGCGTGAGATACACGGGGCCAGAGATACACGGGGCGTGAGATACACGGGGCCAGAGATACACGGGGCCAGAGATACATGGAGCCTGAGATACACGGGGCGTGAGATACACGGGGCGTGAGATACACGGGACCTGATATACATGAGACCTGAGAAACACGGGGCGTGAGATACACGGGGCCAGAGATACACGGGGCCAGAGATACACGGGGCGTGAGATACACGGGGCGTGATATACACGGGGCCAGAGATACACGGGGCGTGAGATACACGGGGCCTGAGAAACACGGGGCGTGAGATACACGGGGCGTGAGATACACGGGGCGTGAGATACACGGGGCCAGAGATACACGGGGCGTGAGATACACGGGGCCTGAGAAACACGGGGCGTGAGATACACGGGGCGTGAGATACACGGGGCCTGAGATACACGGGGCCTGAGATACACGGGGCCAGAGATACACGGGGCCTGAGATACACGGGGCCAGAGATACACGGGGCCTGAGATACACGGGGCCAGAGATACACGGGGCCAGAGATACACGGGGCGTGAGATACACGGGGCGTGATATACACGGGGCCTGAGATACACGGGGCCTGAGATACACGGGGCGTGAGATACACGGGGCCAGAGATACACGGGGCGTGAGATACACGGGGCCTGAGAAACACGGGGCGTGAGATACACGGGGCGTGAGATACACGGGGCGTGAGATACACGGGGCCAGAGATACACGGGGCGTGAGATACACGGGGCGTGATATACACGGGGCCAGAGATACACGGGGCGTGAGATACACGGGGCGTGAGATACACGGGGCCTGAGATACACGGGGCCTGAGATATACGGGGCCTGAGATATACGGGGCCTGAGAAACACGGGGCGTGAGAATCACGGGGCGTGAGATACACGGGGCGTGAGATACACGGGGTGTGAGATACACGGGGTGTGAGATACACGGGGTGTGAGATACACGGGGCCAGAGATACACGGGGCGTGAGATACACGGGGCGTGAGATACACGGGGTGTGAGATACACGGGGCGTGAGATACACGGGGCGTGATATACACGGGGCCAGAGATACACGGGGCGTGAGATACACGGGGCCTGAGAAACACGGGGCGTGAGATACACGGGACGTGAGATACACGGGGCGTGAGATACACGGGGCCAGAGATACACGGGGCCTGAGATACACGGGGCGTGATATACACGGGGCCAGAGATACACGGGGCGTGAGATACACGGGGCGTGAGATACACGGGGCCTGAGATACACGGGGCCTGAGATATACGGGGCCTGAGAAACACGGGGCGTGAGAATCACGGGGCGTGAGATACACGGGGCGTGAGATACACGGGGTGTGAGATACACGGGGTGTGAGATACACGGAGCCTGATATACACGGGGCCAGAGATACACGGGGCGTGAGATACACGGGGCGTGAGATACACGGGGCGTGATATACACGGGGCCAGAGATACACGGGGCGTGAGATACACGGGGCGTGAGATACACGGGGCCTGAGATACACGGGGCCTGAGATATACGGGGCCTGAGAAACACGGGGCGTGAGAATCACGGGGCGTGAGATACACGGGGCGTGAGATACACGGAGCCTGAAATACACGGGGCGTGAGATACACGGAGCCTGATATACACGGGGCCAGAGATACACGGGGCGTGAGATACACGGGGCGTGAGATACACGGGGCCAGAGATACACGGGGCCTGAGATACACGGGGCGTGAGATACACGGGGCCAGAGATACACGGGGCGTGAGATACACGGGGCGTGAGATACACGGGGCCAGAGATACACGGGGCCAGAGATACACGGGGCGTGAGATACACGGGGCGTGAGATACACGGGGCCAGAGATACACGGGGCCTGAGATACACGGGGCGTGAGATACACGGGGCCAGAGATACACGGGGCGTGAGATACACGGGGCCTGATATACACGGGGCCAGAGATACACGGGACCAGAGATACACGGGGCCAGAGATACACGGGGCCAGAGATACACGGGGCCAGAGATACACGGGGCGTGAGATACACGGGGCCTGATATACACGGGGCCAGAGATACACGGGACCAGAGATACACGGGGCCAGAGATACACGGGGCCAGAGATACACGGGGCCAGAGATACACGGGGCCTGAGATACACGGGGCGTGAGATACACGGAGCCTGATATACACGGGGCCTGAGATACACGGGGCGTGAGATACACGGGGCCAGAGATACACGGGGCCAGAGATACACGGGGCCTGAGATACACGGGGCGTGAGATACACGGGGCCTGAGATACACGGGGCCAGAGATACACGGGGCGTGAGATACACGGAGCCAGAGATACACGGGGCCTGAGATACACGGGGCGTGAGATACACGGGGCCAGAGATACACGGGGCCAGAGATACACGGGGCCTGAGATACACGGGGCCTGAGATACACGGGGCCTGAGATACACGGGGCCTGAGATACACGGGGCCTGAGATACACGGGGCCTGAGATACACGGGGCCTGATATACACGGGGCCAGAGATACACGGGGCCTGAGATACACGGGGCCAGAGATACACGGGGCCTGAGATACACGGGGCCAGAGATACACGGGGCCAGAGATACACGGGGCCAGAGATACACGGGGCGTGAGATACACGGGGCCAGAGATACACGGGGCCTGAGATACACGGGGCCTGAGATACACGGGGCCAGAGATACACGGGGACAGAGATACACGAGACCTGAGATACACGGGGCCTGAGATACACAGGGCCAGAGATACACGGGGCCTGAGATACACGGGGCCAGAGATACACGGGGCCAGAGATACACGGGGCCAGAGATACACGGGGCGTGGGATACACGGGGCGTGAGATACACGGGGCCAGAGACACGCGGGGCCAGAGATACACGGGGCCTGAGAGACACGGGGCCAGAGATACACGGGGCGTGAGATACACGGGGCGTGAGATACACGGGGCGTGAGATACACGGGCGTGAGATACACGGGGCGTGAGATACACGGGGCGTGAGATACACGGGGCCAGAGATACACGGGGCGTGAGATACACGGGGCGTGAGATACACAGGGCCAGAGATACATGGGGCCAGAGATACACCAGACACTCTGGCCCCGTGTATCTCTCACGGGGCCAGAGATACATGGGGCCAGAGATACACGGGGCCTGAGATACACGGGGCCAGAGATACACGGGGCCAGAGATACACGGGGCCAGAGATACACGGGGCCTGAGATACACGGGCCAGTGATACACGGGGCGTGAGATACACGGGGCGTGAGATACACGGGGCGTGAGATACACAGGGCCAGAGATACACGGGGCCAGAGATACACGGGGCGTGAGATACACGGGGCGTGAGATACACCGTGGCAAAGATACACGGGGCCAGAGATACACGGGGCTGGAGATACACGGGGCGTGAGATACACGGGGCGTGAGATACACGGGGCCAGAGATACACGGAGCCAGAGATACACGGGGCGTGAGATACACGGGGCGTGAGATACACGGGGCCAGAGATACACGGGGCCTGAGATACACGGGGCGTGAGATACACGGGGCGTGAGATACACGGGGCGTGTGATACACAGGGCCAGAGATACATGGGGCGAGAGATACACCAGACACTCTGGCCCCGTGTATCTCTCACGGGGCCAGAAATACACGGGGCCAGAGATACACGGGGCCAGAGATACACGGGGCCTGACATACACGGGGCCAGAGATACACGGGGCCAGAGATACACGGGGCCTGAGATACACGGGGCCAGAGGTACACGGGGCGTGAGATACACGGGGCCAGAGATACACGGGGCGTGAGATACACGGGGCCTGAGATACACGCGGCCTGAGATATACGGGGCCTGAGAAACACGGGGCGTGAGAATCACGGGGCGTGAGATACACGGGGCGTGAGATACACGGGGCGTGAGATACACGGGGCGTGAGATACACGTGGCGTGAGATACACGGGGCGTGAGATACACGGGGCGTGAGATACACGGGGCCAGAGATACACGGGGCGTGAGATACCCGGGGCCAGAGATACACGGGGCCTGAGATACACGGGACCTGATATACACGGGGCGTGAGATACACGGGGCGTGAGATACACGGGGCCAGAGATACACGAGGCGTGAGATACACGGGGCCAGAGATACACGGGGCCAGAGATACACGGGGCCAGAGATACACGGGGCGTGAAATACCCGGGGCCAGAGATACACGGGGCCTGAGATACACGGGGCCTGAGATACACGGGACCTGATATACACGGGGCGTGAGATACACGGGGCGTGAGATACACGGGGCCAGAGATACACGGGGCGTGAGAAACACGGGGCCTGAGATAAACAGGGCCTGAGATACACGGGGCCTGAGATACACGGGACCTGATATACACGGGGCCAGAGATACACGGGGCGTGAGATACACGGGGCGTGAGATACACGGGGCCTGAGATACACGCGGCCTGAGATATACGGGGCCTGAGAAACACGGGGCGTGAGAATCACGGGGCGTGAGATACACGGGGCGTGAAATACAAGGGGTGTGAGATACACGGGGCGTGAGATACACGTGGCGTGAGATACACGGGGCGTGAGATACACGGGGCGTGAGATACACGGGGCCAGAGATACACGGGGCGTGAGATGCCCGGGGCCAGAGATACACGGGGCCTGAGATACACGGGGCCTGAGATACACGGGACCTGATATACACGGGGCGTGAGATACACGGGGCGTGAGATACACGGGGCCAGAGATACACGAGGCGTGAGATACACGGGGCCTGAGATACACGGGGCCAGAGATACACGGGGCCAGAGATACACGGGGCGTGAGATACCCGGGGCCAGAAATACACGGGGCCTGAGATACACGGGGCCTGAGATACACGGGACCTGATATACACGGGGCGTGAGATACACGGGGCGTGAGATACACGGGGCCAGAGATACACGGGGCGTGAGATACACGGGGCCTGAGATACACGGGGCCAGAGATACACGGGGCGTGAGATACACAGGGCCAGAGATACACGGGGCGTGAGATACACGGGGCCAGAGATACACGGGGCCAGAGATACACGGGGCGTGAGATACACGGGGCCAGAAATACACGGGGCCAGAGGTACACGGGGCCAGAGATACACGGGGCCTGAGATACACGCGGCCTGAGATACACGGGGCCAGAGGTACACGGGGCCAGAGATACACGGGGCCTGAGATACACGCGGCCTGAGATACACGGGGCGTGAGATACACGGGGCGTGAGATACCCGGGGCCAGAGATACACGGGGCGTGAGATACACGGGGCCAGAAATACACGGGGCCAGAGGTACACGGGGCCAGAGATACACGGGGCCTGAGATACACGCGGCCTGAGATACACGGGGCCAGAGGTACACGGGGCCAGAGATACACGGGGCCTGAGATACACGCGGCCTGAGATACACGGGGCCAGAGATACACGGGGCGTGAGATACACGCGGCCTGAGATACACGGGGCGTGAGAAACACGGGGCGTGAGATACACGGGGCGTGAGATACACGGGGCGTGAGATACACGGGGCCAGAGATACACGGAGCCAGAGATACACGGGGCGTGAGATACACGGGGCGAGAGATACACGGGGCCAGAGATACACGGGGCCTGAGATACACGGGGCGTGAGATACACGGGGCGTGAGATACACGGGGCGTGTGATACACAGGGCCAGAGTTACATGGGGCCAGAGATACACCAGACACTCTGGCCCCGTGTATCTCTCACGGGGCCAGAGATACACGGGGCCAGAGATACACGGGGCCAGAGATACACGGGGCCAGAGGTACACAGGGCCTGACATACACGGGGCCAGAGATACACGGGGCCTGAGATACACGGGGCCAGAGGTACACGGGGCGTGTAATACACAGGGCCAGAGATACATGGGGCGAGAGATACACCAGACACTCTGGCCCCGTGTATCTCTCACGGGGCCAGAAATACACGGGGCCAGAGATACACGGGGCCAGAGATACACGGGGCCTGACATACACGGGGCCAGAGATACACGGGGCCAGAGATACACGGGGCCTGAGATACACGGGGCCAGAGGTACACGGGGCGTGAGATACACGGGGCCAGAGATACACGGGGCGTGAGATACACGGGGCCTGAGATACACGCGGCCTGAGATATACGGGGCCTGAGAAACACGGGGCGTGAGAATCACGGGGCGTGAGATACACGGGGCGTGAGATACACGGGGCGTGAGATACACGGGGCGTGAGATACACGTGGCGTGAGATACACGGGGCGTGAGATACACGGGGCGTGAGATACACGGGGCCAGAGATACACGGGGCGTGAGATACCCGGGGCCAGAGATACACGGGGCCTGAGATACACGGGACCTGATATACACGGGGCGTGAGATACACGGGGCGTGAGATACACGGGGCCAGAGATACACGAGGCGTGAGATACACGGGGCCAGAGATACACGGGGCCAGAGATACACGGGGCCAGAGATACACGGGGCGTGAAATACCCGGGGCCAGAGATACACGGGGCCTGAGATACACGGGGCCTGAGATACACGGGACCTGATATACACGGGGCGTGAGATACACGGGGCGTGAGATACACGGGGCCAGAGATACACGGGGCGTGAGAAACACGGGGCCTGAGATAAACAGGGCCTGAGATACACGGGGCCTGAGATACACGGGACCTGATATACACGGGGCCAGAGATACACGGGGCGTGAGATACACGGGGCGTGAGATACACGGGGCCTGAGATACACCCGGCCTGAGATATACGGGGCCTGAGAAACACGGGGCGTGAGAATCACGGGGCGTGAGATACACGGGGCGTGAAATACACGGGGCGTGAGATACACGGGGCGTGAGATACACGTGGCGTGAGATACACGGGGCGTGAGATACACGGGGCGTGAGATACACGGGGCCAGAGATACACGGGGCGTGAGATGCCCGGGGCCAGAGATACACGGGGCCTGAGATACACGGGGCCTGAGATACACGGGACCTGATATACACGGGGCGTGAGATACACGGGGCGTGAGATACACGGGGCCAGAGATACACGAGGCGTGAGATACACGGGGCCTGAGATACACGGGGCCAGAGATACACGGGGCCAGAGATACACGGGGCGTGAGATACCCGGGGCCAGAAATACACGGGGCCTGAGATACACGGGGCCTGAGATACACGGGACCTGATATACACGGGGCGTGAGATACACGGGGCGTGAGATACACGGGGCCAGAGATACACGGGGCGTGAGATACACGGGGCCTGAGATACACGGGGCCAGAGATACACGGGGCGTGAGATACACAGGGCCAGAGATACACGGGGCGTGAGATACACGGGGCCAGAGATACACGGGGCCAGAGATACACGGGGCGTGAGATACACGGGGCCAGAAATACACGGGGCCAGAGGTCCACGGGGCCAGAGATACACGGGGCCTGAGATACACGCGGCCTGAGATACACGGGGCCAGAGGTACACGGGGCCAGAGATACACGGGGCCTGAGATACACGCGGCCTGAGATACACGGGGCGTGAGATACACGGGGCGTGAGATACCCGGGGCCAGAGATACACGGGGCGTGAGATACACGGGGCCAGAAATACACGGGGCCAGAGGTACACGGGGCCAGAGATACACGGGGCCTGAGATACACGCGGCCTGAGATACACGGGGCCAGAGGTACACGGGGCCAGAGATACACGGGGCCTGAGATACACGCGGCCTGAGATACACGGGGCCAGAGATACACGGGGCGTGAGATACACGCGGCCTGAGATACACGGGGCGTGAGAAACACGGGGCGTGAGATACACGGGGCGTGAGATACACGGGGCGTGAGATACACGGGGCGTGAGATAAACGGGGCCAGAGATACACGGGGCGTGAGATACACGGGGCCAGAGATACACGGGGCGTGAGATACACGGGGCCAGAGATACACGGGGCCAGAGATACATGGAGCCTGAGATACACGGGGCGTGAGATACACGGGGCGTGAGATACACGGGACCTGATATACATGAGACCTGAGAAACACGGGGCGTGAGATACACGGGGCCAGAGATACACGGGGCCAGAGATACACGGGGCGTGAGATACACGGGGCGTGATATACACGGGGCCAGAGATACACGGGGCGTGAGATACACGGGGCCTGAGAAACACGGGGCGTGAGATACACGGGGCGTGAGATACACGGGGCGTGAGATACACGGGGCCAGAGATACACGGGGCGTGAGATACACGGGGCGTGATATACACGGGGCCAGAAATACACGGGGTGTGAGATACACGGGGCCTGAGATACACGGGGCCTGAGATACACGGGGCCAGAGATACACGGGGCCAGAGATACACGGGGCCAGAGATACACGGGGCCTGAGATACACGGGGCCAGAGATACACGGGGCCAGAGATACACGGGGCGTGAGATACACGGGGCGTGATATACACGGGGCCAGAGATACACGGGGCGTGAGATACACGGGGCCTGAGAAACACGGGGCGTGAGATACACGGGGCGTGAGATACACGGGGCGTGAGATACACGGGGCCAGAGATACACGGGGCGTGAGATACACGGGGCGTGATATACACGGGGCCAGAGATACACGGGGCGTGAGATACACGGGGCCTGAGATACACGGGGCCTGAGATATACGGGGCCTGAGATATACGGGGCCTGAGAAACACGGGGCGTGAGAATCACGGGGCGTGAGATACACGGGGCGTGAGATACACGGGGTGTGAGATACACGGGGTGTGAGATACACGGGGTGTGAGATACACGGGGCCAGAGATACACGGGGCGTGAGATACACGGGGCGTGAGATACACGGGGTGTGAGATACACGGGGCGTGAGATACACGGGGCGTGATATACACGGGGCCAGAGATACACGGGGCGTGAGATACACGGGGCCTGAGAAACACGGGGCGTGAGATACACGGGACGTGAGATACACGGGGCGTGAGATACACGGGGCCAGAGATACACGGGGCGTGAGATACACGGGGCGTGATATACACGGGGCCAGAGATACACGGGGCGTGAGATACACGGGGCGTGAGATACACGGGGCCTGAGATACACGGGGCCTGAGATATACGGGGCCTGAGAAACACGGGGCGTGAGAATCACGGGGCGTGAGATACACGGGGCGTGAGATACACGGGGTGTGAGATACACGGGGTGTGAGATACACGGGGCCAGAGATACACGGGGCGTGAGATACACGGGGCGTGAGATACACGGGGTGTGAGATACACGGGGTGTGAGATACACGGGGCCTGAGATACACGGGGCCAGAGATACACGGGGCCAGAGATACACGGGGTGTGAGATACACGGGGCCTGAGATACACGGAGCCTGATATACACGGGGCCAGAGATACACGGGGCGTGAGATACACGGGGCCAGAGATACACGGGGCCTGAGATACACGGGGCCTGAGGTACACGGGGCCTGAGATACACGGGGCCAGAGATACACGGGGCCAGAGGTACACGGGGCCTGAGATACACGGGGCCAGAGATACACGGGGCGTGTGATACACGGGGTGTGAGATACACGGGGCCTGAGATACACGGAGCCTGATATACACGGGGCCAGAGATACACGGGGCGTGAGATACACGGGGCCAGAGATACACGGGGCCAGAGATACACGGGGCGTGAGATACACGGGGCGTGAGATACACGGGGCGTGAGATACACGGGGCGTGAGATACACGGAGCCTGATATACACGGGGCCAGAGATACACGGGGCGTGAGATACACGGGGCGTGAGATACACGGGGCGTGAGATACACGGGGCCAGAGATACACGGGGCCAGAGATACACGGGGCCAGAGATACACGGGGCGTGAGATACACGGGGTGTGAGATACACGGGGCCTGAGATACACGGAGCCTGATATACACGGGGCCAGAGATGCACGGGGCCAGAGATACACGGGGCCTGAGATACACGGGGCCAGAGATACACGGGGCGTGAGATACACGGGGCGTGAGATACACGGGGCGTGAGATACACGGGGCGTGAGATACACGGAGCCAGAGATACACGGAGCCTGATATACACGGGGCCAGAGATACACGGGGCCAGAGATACACGGAGCCAGAGATACACGGGGCCTGAGATACACGGGGCGTGAGATACACGGGGCGTGAGATACACGGAGCCAGAGATACACGGAGCCTGAGATACACGGGGCCAGAGATACACGGGGCCAGAGATACACGGAGCCAGAGATACACGGGGCCTGAGATACACGGGGCGTGAGATACACGGGGCGTGAGATACACGGGGTGTGAGATACACGGGGCCTGAGATACACGGAGCCTGATATACACGGGGCCAGAGATACACGGGGCCAGAGATACACGGGACCAGAGATACACGGGGCCAGAGATACACGGGGCCAGAGATACACGGGGCCAGAGATACACGGGGCGTGAGATACACGGGGTGTGAGATACACGGGGCCTGAGATACACGGAGCCTGATATACACGGGGCCAGAGATACACGGGGCGTGAGATACACGGGGCCAGAGATACACGGGGCCAGAGATACACGGGGCGTGAGATACACGGGGCGTGAGATACACGGGGCCAGAGATACACGGGGCGTGAGATACACGGGGCCTGAGATACACGGGGCGTGAGATACACGGGGCGTGAGATACACGGGGCGTGAGATACACGGGGCCTGAGATACACGGGGCGTGAGATACACGGAGCCTGAGATACACGGGGCCTGAGATACACGGGGCGTGAGATACACGGGGCCAGAGATACACGGGGCCAGAGATACACGGGGCGTGAGATACACGGAGCCTGATATACACGGGGCCAGAGATACACGGGGCGTGAGATACACGGGGTGTGAGATACACGGGGCGTGAGATACACGGGGCCTGAGATACACGGGGCGTGAGATACACGGAGCCTGAGATACACGGGGCGTGAGATACACGGAGCCTGATATACACGGGGCCAGAGATACACGGGGCGTGAGATACACGGGGCCAGAGATACACGGGGCCAGAGATACACGGGGCCAGAGATACACGGAGCCAGAGATACACGGGGCCAGAGATACACGGGGCCAGAGATACACGGGGCCAGAGATACACGGGGCCAGAGATACACGGGGCCAGAGATACACGGGGCCTGAGATACACGGGGCCTGAGATACACGGGGCCAGAGATACACGGAGCCTGAGATACACGGGGCCAGAGATACACGGGGCCAGAGATACACGGGGCCAGATATACAAGGGGCCAGAGATACACGGAGCCAGAGATACACGGGGCGTGAGATACACGGGGCGTGAGATACACGGGGTGTGAGATACACGGGGCGTGAGATACACGGGGCGTGAGATACACGGGGCCAGAGATACACGGGGCGTGAGATACACGGAGCCTGATATACACGGGGCCTGAGATACACGGGGCGTGAGATACACGGGGCCAGAGATACACGGGGCCAGAGATACATGGGGCCTGAGATACACGGGGCGTGAGATACACGGGGCCTGAGATACACGGGGCCAGAGATACACGGGGCCTGAGATACACGGGGCCAGAGATACACGGGGCCTGAGATACACGGGGCGTGAGATACACGGGGCCTGAGATACACGGGGCCAGAGATACACGGGGCGTGAGATACACGGAGCCAGAGATACACGGGGCGTGAGATACACGGGGCGTGAGATACACGGGGCCAGAGATACACGGGGCGTGAGATACACGGGGCCAGAGATACACGGGGCCAGAGATACACGGAGCCAGAGATACACGGGGCCTGAGATACACGGGGCCTGAGATACACGGAGCCTGATATACACGGGGCCAGAGATACACGGGGCCAGAGGTACACGGGGCCAGAGATACACGGAGCCAGAGATACACGGGACCAGAGATACACGGGGCCAGAGATACACGGGGCCAGAGATACACGGGGCCAGAGATACACGGGGCGTGAGATACACGGGGTGTGAGATACACGGGGCCTGAGATACACGGAGCCTGATATACACGGGGCCAGAGATACACGGGGCGTGAGATACACGGGGCCAGAGATACACGGGGCCAGAGATACACGGGGCGTGAGATACACGGGGCGTGAGATACACGCGGCCTGAGATACACGGGGCGTGAGATACACGGGGCGTGAGATACACGGGGCGTGAGATACACGGGGCCTGAGATACACGGGGCGTGAGATACACGGAGCCTGATATACACGGGGCCAGAGATACACGGGGCGTGAGATACACGGGGCCAGAGATACACGGGGCCAGAGATACACGGGGCGTGAGATACACGGGGCCAGAGATACACGGGGCGTGAGATACACGGGGCCAGAGATACACGGGGCCAGAGATACACGGGGCCAGAGATACACGGAGCCAGAGATACACGGGGCCTGAGATACACGGGGCGTGAGATACACGGGGCCTGAGATACACGGGGCCTGAGATACACGGGGCCTGAGATACACGGGGCCTGAGATACACGGGGCCTGAGATACACGGGGCGTGAGATACACGGGGCCAGAGATACACGGGGCGTGAGATACACGGGGCGTGAGATACACGGGGCCAGAGATACACGGGGCGTGAGATACACGGGGCCTGATATACACGGGGCCAGAGATACACGGGACCAGAGATACACGGGGCCAGAGATACACGGGGCCAGAGATACACGGGGCCAGAGATACACGGGGCCAGAGATACACGGGGCCTGAGATACACGGAGCCTGATATACACGGGGCCAGAGATACACGGGGCCAGAGATACACGGGGCCAGAGATACACGGGGCGTGAGATACACGGAGCCTGATATACACGGGGCCAGAGATACACGGGGCCAGAGATACACGGGGCCAGAGATACACGGGGCGTGAGATACACGGAGCCTGATATACACGGGGCCAGAGATACACGGGGCCTGAGATACACGGGGCGTGAGATACACGGGGCCTGAGATACACGGGGCCAGAGATACACGGAGCCTGAGATACACGGGGCCAGAGATACACGGGGCGTGAGATACACGGAGCCTGAGATACACGGGGCGTGAGATACACGGGGCGTGAGATACACGGGGCCTGAGATACACGGGGCCAGAGATACACGGGGCGTGAGATACACGGGGCCAGAGATACACGGGGCGTGAGATACACGGAGCCTGAGATACACGGGACCAGAGATACACGGGGCCAGAGATACACGGGGCGTGAGATACACGGGGCCTGAGATACACGGAGCCAGAGATACACGGGGCGTGAGATACACGGAGCCAGAGATACACGGGGCCTGAGATACACGGGGCGTGAGATACACGGGGCCAGAGATACACGGGGCCAGAGATACACGGGGCCTGAGATACACGGGGCCTGAGATACACGGGGCCTGAGATACACGGGGCCTGAGATACACGGGGCCTGAGATACACGGGGCCTGATACACACGGGGCCAGAGATACACGGGGCCTGAGATACACGGGGCCAGAGATACACGGGGCCTGAGATACACGGGGCCAGAGATACACGGGGCCAGAGATACACGGGGCCAGAGATACACGGGGCGTGGGATACACGGGGCGTGAGATACACGGGGCGTGAGATACACGGGGCGTGAGATACACGGGGCGTGAGATACACGGGGCGTGAGATACACGGGGCCAGAGATACACGGGGCGTGAGATACACGGGGCGTGAGATACACGGGGCGTGAGACACACGGGGCCAGAGATACACGGGGCCAGAGATACACGGGGCCAGAGATACACGGGGCGTGGGATACACGGGGCGTGAGATACACGGGGCGTGAGATACACGGGGCCTGAGATACACGGGGCGTGAGATACACGGGGCCAGAGATACACGGGGCCAGAGATACACGGGGCCAGAGATACACGGGGCCAGAGATACACGGGGCGTGGGATACACGGGGCGTGAGATACACGGGGCGTGAGATACACGGGGCCTGAGATACACGGGGCGTGAGATACACGGGGCCAGAGATACACGGGGCGTGGGATACACGGGGCGTGAGATACACGGGGCGTGAGATACACGGGGCCTGAGATACACGGGGCGTGAGATACACGGGGCGTGGAATACACGGGACCAGAGATACACGGGGCGTGAGATACACGGGGCGTGAGATACACGGGGCCAGAGATACACGGGGTCTGAGATACACGGGGCCTGAGATACACGGGGCCAGAGATACACGGGGCCAGAGATACACGGGGCCAGAGACACGCGGGGCCAGAGATACACGGGGCGTGAGATACACGGGGCCTGAGATACACGGGGCCAGAGATACACGGGGCGTGAGATACACGGGGCGTGAGATACACGGGGCCAGAGATACACGGGGTCTGAGATACACGGGGCCTGAGATACACGGGGCCAGAGATACACGGGGCCAGAGATACACGGGGTCTGAGATACACGGGGCCTGAGATACACGGGGCGTGAGATACACGGGGCCTGAGATACACGGGGCCAGAGATACACGGGGTCTGAGATACACGGGGCGTGAGATACACGGGGCCAGAGATACACGGGGCCTGAGATACACGGGGCGTGAGATACACGGGGCCAGAGATACACGGGGCCTGAGATACACGGGGCCTGAGATACACGGGGCGCGGAATACACGGGACCAGAGATACACGGGGCCAGAGATACACGGGGCCAGAGATACACGGGGCCAGAGATACACGGGGCCAGAGATACACGGGGCCTGAGATACACGGGGCGTGGGATACACGGGGCCTGAGATACACGGGGCCTGAGATACACGGGGCCAGAGATACACGGGGCCTGAGATACACGGGGCGTGAGATACACGGGGCCAGAGATACACGGGGCGTGGAATACACGGGGCCTGAGATACACGGGGCCAGAGATACACGGGGCCTGAGATACACGGGGCGTGGGATACACGGGGCCAGAGATACACGGGGCCAGAGATACACGGGACCAGAGATACACGGGGCCAGAGATACACGGGGCCTGAGATACACGGGGCCTGAGATACACAGGGCCAGAGATACACGGGGCCTGAGATACACGGGGCCAGAGATACACGGGGCCAGAGATACACGGGGCCAGAGATACACGGGGCGTGGGATACACGGGGCGTGAGATACACGGGGCCAGAGACACGCGGGGCCAGAGATACACTGGGCCTGAGATACACGGGGCCAGAGATACACGGGGCGTGAGATACACGGGGCGTGAGATACACGGGGCGTGAGATACACGGGCGTGAGATACACGGGGCGTGAGATACACGGGGCGTGAGATACACGGGGCCAGAGATACACGGGGCGTGGGATACACGGGGCGTGAGATACACGGGGCGTGAGATACCCGGGGCCTGAGATACACGGGGCGTGAGATACACGGGGCCTGAGATACACGGGGCCAGAGATACACGGGGCGTGAGATACACGGGGCGTGAGATACACGGGGCCAGAGATACACGGGGTCTGAGATACACGGGGCCTGAGATACACGGGGCCAGAGATACACGGGGCCAGAGATACACGGGGTCTGAGATACACGGGGCCTGAGATACACGGGGCGTGAGATACACGGGGCCTGAGATACACGGGGCCAGAGATACACGGGGTCTGAGATACACGGGGCCTGAGATACACGGGGCCAGAGATACACGGGGCGTGAGATACACGGGGCGTGAGATACACGGGGCCAGAGATACACGGGGCCTGAGATACACGGGGCCTGAGATACACGGGGCGCGGAATACACGGGACCAGAGATACACGGGGCCAGAGATACACGGGGCCAGAGATACACGGGGCCAGAGATACACGGGGCCAGAGATACACGGGGCCTGAGATACACGGGGCGTGGGATACACGGGGCCTGAGATACACGGGGCCTGAGATACACGGGGCCAGAGATACACGGGGCCTGAGATACACGGGGCGTGAGATACACGGGGCCAGAGATACACGGGGCGTGGAATACACGGGGCCTGAGATACACGGGGCGTGAGATACACGGGGCGTGAGATACACAGGGCCAGAGATACATGGGGCCAGAGATACACCAGACACTCTGGCCCCGTGTATCTCTCACGGGGCCAGAGATACACGGGACCAGAGATACACGGGGCCTGAGATACACGGGGCCAGAGATACACGGGGCCTGAGATACACGGGGCGTGAGATACACGGGGCCAGAGATACACGGGGCCTGAGATACACGGGGCCTGAGATACACGGGGCGCGGAATACACGGGACCAGAGATACACGGGGCCAGAGATACACGGGGCCAGAGATACACGGGACCAGAGGTACACGGGACCAGAGATACACGGGGCCTGAGATACACGAGACCTGAGATACACGGGGCCTGAGATACACAGGGCCAGAGATACACGGGGCCTGAGATACACGGGGCCAGAGATACACGGGGCCAGAGATACACGGGGCCAGAGATACACGGGGCGTGGGATACACGGGGCGTGAGATACACGGGGCCAGAGACACGCGGGGCCAGAGATACACTGGGCCTGAGATACACGGGGCCAGAGATACACGGGGCGTGAGATACACGGGGCGTGAGATACACGGGGCGTGAGATACACGGGCGTGAGATACACGGGGCGTGAGATACACGGGGCGTGAGATACACGGGGCCAGAGATACACGGGGCGTGAGATACACGGGGCGTGAGATACACAGGGCCAGAGATACATGGGGCCAGAGATACACCAGACACTCTGGCCCCGTGTATCTCTCACGGGGCCAGAGATACACGGGGCCAGGGATACACGGGGCGTGAGATACACGGGGCCAGAGATACACGGGGCCTGAGATACACGGGGCCAGAGATACACGGGGCCAGAGATACACGGGGCCAGAGATACACGGGGCCTGAGATACACGGGCCAGAGATACACGGGGCGTGAGATACACGGGGCGTGAGATACACGGGGCGTGAGATACACAGGGCCAGAGATACACGGGGCCAGAGATACACGGGGCGTGAGATACACGGGGCGTGAGATACACCGGGGCAAAGATACACGGGGCCAGAGATACACGGGGCTGGAGATACACGGGGCGTGAGATACACGGGGCGTGAGATACACGGGGCCAGAGATACACGGGGCCAGAGATACACGGGGCGTGAGATACACGGGGCGTGAGATACACGGGGCCAGAGATACACGGGGCGTGAGATACACGGGGCGTGAGATACACGGGGCGTGTGATACACAGGGCCAGAGTTACATGGGGCCAGAGATACACCAGACACTCTGGCCCCGTGTATCTCTCACGGGGCCAGAGATACACGGGGCCAGAGATACACGGGGCCAGAGATACACGGGGCCAGAGGTACACAGGGCCTGACATACACGGGGCCAGAGATACACGGGGCCAGAGGTACACGGGGCGTGTGATACACAGGGCCAGAGATACATGGGGCCAGAGATACACCAGACACTCTGGCCCCGTGTATCTCTCACGGGGCCAGAGATACACGGGGCCAGAGATACACGGGGCCAGAGATACACGGGGCCTGACATACACGGGGCCAGAGATACACGGGGCCAGAGATACACGGGGCGTGATATACACGGGGCCAGAGGTACACGGGGCGTGAGATACACGGGGCCAGAGATACACGGGGCGTGAGATACACGGGGCCAGAGATACACGGGGCCAGAGGTACACGGGGCCTGACATACACGGGGCCAGAGATACACGGGGCGTGAGATACACGGGGCCAGAAGTACACGGGGCGTGAGATACACGGGGCCAGAGATACACGGGGCGTGAGATACACGGGGCGTGAGATACACGGGGCGTGCGATACACGGGGCGTGAGATTGTGTATGCCTTATTGCCCAAGAATATATTTATAGCTGTAAAACTCAAAGAATATTTCCAATCTCGCGTAGTTTTAAATTGTGGTGTCCGTGGGTGGGGGTATGGACTTCCGCCCTTGCTCCACCCACGTACCCATCCGGGTCCGCGTATCTTGGATTTTACATTGCAACACGTTTATAATTTCTACCTGTAAACTGTATTTTCGAAGTAAGAATAACGTGACTACTAATCTACACTACTGCCATCGCTAGACTACCGTTCACCACAAAGCCCTAACCTTCTAGGTAAGTGTTTTGATGTCAAAGGTAAGATTTCGCATTGGGCCTTATTGCTCAAGAATATATTTATAACTGTAAAAAGACGACTTTCTCTGTAACTTACGCCTGTAAAAGACCCATACTCATAGGTCGGTTGGTCACGGAGTCTTGTACGTTTACATTATCACATCTGTGACCACGGGGGCTGCAGATCGACTGACACAGGGCGGGTGGGGGGGGGGGGTGGTCCCCACCGCGTACACAGTTCAATATAGGCGGTGCGGACCGCCCCCCCCCCGGCCCTGTGTCAGTCGATCTGCGGGCGCCTGTGGATTATATGAAGGATTATGTGTTTCACAAATATTGGACACTTTTCAGTATTTACAGATAGCCAGATCAATTAGAAGTCCTCATGGTAAGATTCACGTGAAGGAAGCATGCGACGTTTTGCTTGCGAAAGAAGTTAGTTTCACACGAATCACTCACATCAGAGTGATTGTATCAGCATTGCGAGGTACATGTGTACTAGTATCTTACTAAAAATATAACTGCCTGCTTGCAACTTCTATATTTCTATTTATTTATTCAAAAGCTCTGGGACAACAGTTACTCAAATCCGCTTAAGGCAGCACACACATTCGTTAATTATAGATATGTACATGCATACTGGCCACATTTAGTACAGATATGTTTCATGATCTTCGGCTGAGTGCGTGAAACCACCAGTAGTAAATAAAGTCAGAATTGCATTTAAAAAAAACAAAAACAATTGGAAAAGTTTACAGCCTTGTTATCAATGCAGTCTTAGAGCTTGAACTTCATGAACGATAGCAAGAGATTATATATCAAACATGCCATTGCATAAGTGAACAAGATCAGGCACATAGCTCACGGCATGAAATCATTTACATACAAATAAACATATATGCCATTAGTGGGATTAAACAGTTACCAAAATATGATCTGGGCTTCTGAAAGTCCCTGATTTTCTCCTGAATGTTTCTTGAACATGAAATTCCCTGATTTTTTCCTGATTCATTCTTGAACATGAAATTCCCTGGTTCATTTTTTGCACATGAAATTCCCTGATTTGTTCACCAGTTTCCCGGTTTTCCCGGACCTGTAGGAGCCTGGTTTACCGTGGAGATATACCCGGGATACCAAAGAAATGCAGGTGGAGAAAGCTTGCGTAAGCTTTCTCCACCTTTCGCTACCCGAAAGTAAGTGTTGTTAGCAAAGGCCTTCGTCAGATGGCCGACCTCGCTTGGTAGGCATATGGCCAGATTTTCACTCACTCGGTGCATGTCTTTCGTATCACGGGTATATTCGCAAGGTAAACCCGATTTTACGGAATTATTTCGCTATAGGAACAATGAGGGAAAACAAATATTTGATCTCATTGCCATAAGAAAATACATCTCATTATTAAATGGAAAATGATGCTAAAGAAAGAACTTTGGTGTATTTAGCATTTACTCAGATTTCGCTAAGTAATGACTAACTATCTAAACAACGCCGTTTACTCGTCCGTATACCGTCTCCGCAAAGTGACATGTTCTATGTACTGTGATGAAAGACGAAACAAGAACAAGTCAAACAGAACATGATGGCGGTTATATCCCTCGTACAGCAGCTAGAACGCGTGGGTAGTTATCGGAACAACCATTCCAAAGTTACTCTAACAGCCAGATTTTCCTTGAGAAACTGAACTTTCTGAAATGATGTATTTATAACCGGACATGGTGTCAAGCCACCTTTGTCAGCCAAATTAGTGGATCTCGCTTTCGGGGAAGTGTGGCTTTCTTGTGTACTACGTCATCGACATTTGCACATTACTGCCCTTTTAAAATTTAATAACATACCTACTTCTCACAGTTAACATTCACACAGTCAGATAATGCGTCTGAAACGTTTCTCAGAAATATTTCAACAATTATAATGTAGGTAAAATAATTGCTGTATGAGCAGCTTTAATTGTATTCCATTCATACCTGTTTGCAGTGCACCGCGATTCGTATGAAACTTTGGCGGGAAAGGGTTTTAGAGGCACGTGGGTTAGGGCTCAACACGTCATATAGGGTATCGCCGCCCCCCCCCCCCCCCCACCGTTCTTTTGGTCTAACCCTTGGAACCTTCTACTCCTAGAAATCTTATATTTCCTCATTTCTAGTGCCCTAATTCGCGAATTTCGGCCAGTTAAAGCCTCTAATTGACAATTAGTGACCTCTAACTTAGGGATCACTAATTGCAACTCAATCACTTCTGTAGCCCCAAGTGGCCCCGCCCCGTATCTTCAGGTTGTGCGTTGTTGTCTGAGCGATAACCGGGATGGTTGGAGCCAAACTTTAAACTGTATACTTCATTCTACCAAGGTATGATGTTTTCGTCACTTGGGCGTTTTGGGTTCTAACACACGTGCATTCCAAAGCGACCGACCACTATAAAGCCAGGTTAATTAGCTCAGTATATCACATATGATAACAGTGGAAGAAATAACGTGCTTATAACACAATGTAAAACACATATGTTTCCGCTAATTAACATAAGACGCTGCAAATTGTTATTTAGTTTTCCAACAACAATAATATGCATAAACAAAGCAATATTCCATCACGTTTACAAGTTACACGCGTTGGGCAAGAATGGAAGACTCTTACATCTATAAAAACAACGATATTGGCACAAATGCCTCAGACTTTGTAGGTACTCTGACTGTGCTGGTCAGCCAATGGATGAATAGATTGAATGTTGTCGTACACAATAGTTGTGTCTATACATTGTATAGGTTAAGACGGAATAACGAAATGCAAGTTATGAGTCCAGTATATATAGATATTGAAATGGAACAATGACAATACAGAGAATCCAGATATCTGCTATTTTCAGGAGTTGCTACGCCTGTATATTCGGCCGATGATGGCGTATTTGAAATAGTGCGCGTCTACGTTAACGTCTGCCCACTTCCATATGTTATCGAGGGCGGTCTTCGGCGGAGCATTCTGCAATTCCTCCCTCTCCGCGGCCGATACTAGCGCGCCCTGCCGGACGTTGTCCTGGTAACTGTCCCAGTTGACGCGCACGTGATCGCTTTTCACGTGCACCGTTTTCACGTCAATATTGTACGGCGTGACCCAGGAGGCGAAATACGTGCCCCAATATCGCTCGGGCCACGATATCTCCACCAGCGTCGATCCCGGCCTCATGAAAACGGCCCACTGTAGTCCGGCCCCCTGTACCCCGACCAGCACGGTCGTGCACGCCGCCACGCGCATCTGTTCCGTCAGCGTCAGCTCCTCCATGGCAACGGACTGCACGGCGCGAAACCCCGTATCCTTCGCCATCTGGATCAACTCGGCCTCGTTTAAGATTTGCCGGTTGCGTCGTCGAATCACCGTCACTAATTCCCCCGGGCAAGTCTCCCTGGAGACGCCCTGGCGATCCAGAAGATAGTTCACCATGGAGCGGTGATCCCCGCCGAAGTCCGCCAAGCCGAACACGCCGTGCTCGTAGCACGTATCCGTGTCCAGGTGGTAGAACACGTCGTGGTAGTCACCGAACCCCAGTAGCTTCAAGAAGCCTTCGTAAGTTCTGACGTCATAGCAATCCAGGTCGTCTGGTTCTAAGTCCCACGGAGCGCGATAAAGGAGCTGGTTGGGGACTTCCGGTAAGAGCTGTCCGGATGAGGACACAACCGTGAACAAAGGACGGAACTCGTCTTCCCAAAAGTGGTGCAAATTGGCCGGACAGGTCGGAGAAATCAGGTAGGCTGTTTGTCCGGAGTGATAGACATGGGACTCCGGAATAGGCCCCTTCCGGAAATGGATATTCCAATAGTTCCAAACGCTGTTTCCGGATCCGGCCACTTGGAAAGTCTTGTTTCCGTTCCACGTGGCGCCGTAAACGGTGACGCGTTTCGTCTCGTTGTACGCATGCGCGGAGTTCTTGAACTGCACGACTTGTTGTTCCGGTTCCGGCGTCCACTCCACGCAGACGTTTCTGAAGGTCATCATGCCACGGTTTAGTAATGGTCGGAAGAAAGAAGTGACGTCATTCGTCGCGTCTTGCAGTGAATCCGGCGGTGCTCGGAACGCCTGGCGCAAGTTGTCGGCCGTGGTCAGCCCACTGGGACTCATGTTGTCGTACAGCAGCCTAAGGCATAATAGCAGAAAGGCCACCGTCACCATGAGAGCTCCAACCAGGATAGGGGTCCTGATGCACTTGGTAAAGGCGTCCAGGTATCGAAGGCAACCAGGCGGCTGTCTAACGTGCGGGGCGACCAACCTCCTCTTAACTGCCATCGTAATGTTTATTCCATATGAGGAATTGGAATCATGTCATGAAGTTCACCTCCAGTGTTTTCTGTAGTCTCGACTCCTCCTATATGGTTGTCATGCCTTCTCTCGCCTAGGCATCCATAGTCATTGTGGATAGTATTTACTTTGCAGCACCCAAAAATAGCCATTGGAAGATCTGAAAGAATAAAATGTGTGAAAACACCATCGGTTCATTCTGAATACTTTTAAACTTGATATATATCTGTTCATTCAAGTTGGGGCTCAGAAAAGTAATTAGGCAATAACTTACCAACTTCTGAATGCATAATGGATTTGATTTAGCTTTTATATCAGTTGGTACATACTAGTACCAGTCTTAAATTCCTACAAATGTCCAAATAAAATTATATATGATTCTTCGGTCATGAAAGGTACCATGCATTTGAGGTAGGCATGTATCAATTTTATATCAGCTCTGCAAGCCAATTAGCATATCAAAGTTCACAAAGATGCTTAATGATATACCAGGTATTCATTTTATTAGCAATTTAGATAAATTGATCAAATACAACAATGATTTAATGATGCTTTAATTTTACAGATTTTTATCCAAGAGGGAGGAATTAGAGTGAAGATAATATTCTACCCCCCCCCCCCCCCTTCAAGCAAAGGGATGTTATTTTTCACATAGCTTATATACAGTTACAAACTGTGCCAAAATGCTTAGAACCAGTTGATGTGTGACACGCATGCACTCATCTGGAAGAGGATGTGAATAAATTGTCAAAAAATGAATTACTTGCAGCCCATGCGGTGCAAGTGCCTCCACACAAGTTTGTTTCCCTAGAATGTTAAACGGTGTTGAAGTTAAATTCCTTAGATGCTATAGTAGGATTGGTTGATTATTCAGGATGCTTTAACCACGTTTGGTCACATCGCGTCAATGGGAGAAGGAAGGGAGAGTGGAGCCATATCTCTAGGTATAAGCCCCTACTCTTTACGAAGAAAGACATGCAGACCACAGACATATTGCCACAGTGGGGCTCGAACCACTGATCCATGTGCCGTTAGGCCCTCAGGTGACCAGAGCACTCAATGCTAGCGCTCTAGTGCACTGAGCTATCGTGGCGGCCCCGCTATAGCCGTGAATCAACTGTAGCTTTTATCATAATGTGTATGCATACAATCATCATGCTTAAGCATTTTATATACCTTGTACTATCTTCTGATATCAAGAAAATGTGTTGACACCAGCTTGTTTCCATTATATTTTCGCTGCTATTGGTTATTTTGGTGTATACTCGGAATGGCCGAACTGCGAAACGGCCGAGGTATTTAAGGGGGGTGGGGGGAAGGTGGGATGGGGTGGTTTGGTGGGGGGGTGAATGGGGTGGGGGGGGGGGGGTCGTCGAGCCCGAGCCGCCAGCGGATTAGTCTGCGCCTCGACGATTGGGTGTCTGGCTTGGCGTCGGCCAAGATGGCTTCGGCATCGGGTGGGGGAGGGGGGAGGGGGCTGCGTCCGGCACGCGTGGATTATTCTGGTGTTTGGTGTCACTTGTGTTTGTGTTGCTGGCTGCTGGGTGTGTGGGACCAATATTTACTGATTTTTTAGGAGAAATCTTCACGGCCGGGCCACTTAAGTAATCACTAAATTTTGGGAAATTGTCAACGGCCCCGTAACGAGCATGGATAACGTTTACGCGGCCCGTAATGAGCATTGATAACGCGGAATTTGCACGCGGCCCGAAACATTTTTCACACGGAAACTCAGCTTCATTCATTCTGATTTCACGCGATTTTCATTACTCAATAATAATAAGCAATGATAACGCGGAAATTTGGTGTGTCAGTTGTCAACTGCGAAACGGCCGAGGTATTTAAGGGGGGTGGGGGGAAGGTGGGATGGGGTGGTTTGGTGGGGGGGTGAATGGGGTGGGGGGGGGGGGGGGGTCGTCGAGCCCGAGCCGCCAGCGGATTAGTCTGCGCCTCGACGATTGGGTGTCTGGCTTGGCGTCGGCCAAGATGGCTTCGGCATCGGGTGGGGGAGGGGGAGGGGGCTGCGTCCGGCACGCGTGGATTATTCTGGTGTTTGGTGTCACTTGTGTTTGTGTTGCTGGCTGCTGGGTGTGTGGGACCAATATTTACTGATTTTTTAGGAGAAATCTTCACGGCCGGGCCACTTAAGTAATCACTAAATTTTGGGAAATTGTCAACGGCCCCGTAACGAGCATGGATAACGTTTACGCGGCCCGTAATGAGCATTGATAACGCGGAATTTGCACGCGGCCCGAAACATTTTTCACACGGAAACTCAGCTTCATTCATTCTGATTTCACGCGATTTTCATTACTCAATAATAATAAGCAATGATAACGCGGAAATTTGGTGTGTCAGTTGGTTTATGCAGCGAAAGATAACGGAAACTTATAAAGATTTAATAATATCTATACTAATAAAATGAAGCTGTCTGTCCCACTATGCCGCGGCATGCAAGAGCCCATTTGACATCAGCAGCCGCCTTGAACCTAGCCGCCTTGAACCTATTAATATCCAGCCGCCGCTCTTAGATGTGTCAAAGCTATCGCATGTGTCACACAACCGCTGGGTGCTTATCACCTTATCCCGCGACCATGCCTGCGGCGGGCAACCTGGCTTGGTGCCAACAGTAATAACATTTCTCCCAACGCCTTATCGCCCGAACCGTCATCAAAACAAACAAATCACGTACTGTCTCGCGTCCACAACTTCCCATCAGTAGCAAATTTTTTCCACTGAAGGCACGTTAAATGACGAACAACGGGCGGGGAACAGCCCCTTTTTTTTACTCAACCCCTTTTCTTTACTCAATCAATGTATGAGCTTGGGCCTTAGTGTTACTGGACTAATATTCGTTTATTAGCGTGCTTTAGCCGCAATTTGAGTATTCTGTACAAACAAAATAGTCATACTGTTATTTCTTTCGCCTATAGTACGAAACGCTAGACGTCCCGCGAGCGGCTAGTATTTATATATATATATATATTTACCGTACCGACCAGAAGCCGAGGCTTCACAAGTTGTTATCAAAGGCCGCTGTTGCTGATTGCTAAAATCAGGAATTGGGCCTCGTGAATTAGGATTCACAAAAAAATTATAAGTTGTTATCAAAGGCCACTACACATGTGTTGTGGATTCCTATAATACCAATCAAAAATTAAATGGCCGTTGAGAAAGCCACGAAAATGAAATCGCGTAAAATCGGAATGAATGAAGCTGAGTTTCCGTGTGAAAAATGTTTCGGGCCGCGTGCAAATTCCGCGTTATCAATGCTCATTACGGGCCGCGTGAACGTTATCCATGCTCGTTACGGGGCCGTTGACAATTCCCCAACATTTAGTGATTGCTTTAGTGGCCCGGCCGTGAAGATTTCTCCTAAAAAATCAGTAAATATTGGTCCCATCCCCGCCCCTTCACCCATACACACCCAGCAGCCAGCAACACAAACACAATTGACACCAATCGCCAGCCTCATCCACCCCGAGCCAGACCCCCCCCCCCCATCCCCCAGCCGATGCCGAAGCCGACACCAAGCCAATCGTCGAGGCGCAGACTAATCTGCTGGCGGGCGGCTCGACGACCCCCCCCCCCCCACCCCTCCACCCATGGTAGGGGGTGGTGAGAGCGGCTCGGCCGTTATGCCGTTCGGCCATTCTGCATTCGTTATTTTTACCCCCTTGAATGAGTTATCTGAGCTCACTGAAACAATGGTTTAACCTGATATAGAAGAAAGGCTGGAAAAATGAACTACACATACGTCTTACTCTCCACTTAGAAATATTTGAGTAAGATGGATCTTTCTTTGTGTAGCCTCCGCTAAGCTGATAATGTGATAATAAATATATTATTAATCTGCAGCTGACTATACTCTGCAGCGCTTTCTGATTCAGCATCATTTGTCACATTAAAATGTCAAATCATGCATTCCATGCAGGTAGCTAGCTGTGAATGGAATCGGTGACTCATTATAAATATATAGTGAGCAGATTACTCAATACTTAATTAAAAATGTAAAGGGATTCTGGGATACTGGCAGGGGTATAATCAGCTGTACGCACATATATATGTGAGTACACATTGGGCTGTACCTGTATATGCAATTATAAAATGTGTAATCCTGTTATATTTGGGAGCAATTTGTTTTATTTTATATACAACAGGTGCACACACTTGTTCAAGTCCCTGGCTACGCCCCTGGGGCCAACCTCACATCACAATCACTCTGCTATAATGCCCCCCCCCCTCCATTGGCCCGCCCTATATCGGCTATCCGTATACTGGGCGCATTTCTTTGGGCCAGGTTCTGTAAGCCTGCAACACGTGACAAGGAAATTCCGAGTGTACCGATAGGGATATAGTAATTGGACCAGTGATTGCACAGGTACCAGTGATTACGCACCAAGCAAACGGTGGTGAAAATAATATGTAGATCATTTGGAATCTTACAAAACAGATGTCAATGTAGCTGTCACACATGAAGGCATCTGTCTGGTAAAAGTTTGGATAACAATTTCCATGAATAAAATCAGATTTCTGCAAGTGCGCAATAACTGGTACCTGCGCAATCACTGGTCCACCTTCTATATGCCTATTCCAACATTAAGACACTGGAACCAACCTACTCCCATCACCTTTCAATCAGCCGCCATCTTCTCCTTAATGCCCTGTGCTGTTTAGAACGGGGCACATTGGCATACCGAATGCATGCGCTGGCACCCATACCCAGGTGAAAGAAGTGTCGGGCGGTGAACCGATGCGTAATGTACGTATTCGGTCCACCGTAGGGATACACCCAAGTTACCAAAGAAATGTACCCACGCCACTGATTTGCTTAGCCTGGAAGTTCAGACGTTACAGTCCTGACACTTGTTCTTGTGACTGTACCCACAAGAATAAGTGTCAGGACTGTAACGTCTGAACTTTCAGGCTACTGATTTGCTGTGCCAGTGTCTGTGTGATCCTAGCCCTGTTGCGTGCCTCTCCCTGGCTTATCCGCTCTGGGGAGCGAGCCGGAGGGCCATGAAGCCAGTGTCGGTTGCGATTGTTGATTTAAAAATCAGCGCCCTTCGGCCGTCAATTGCAGAAAGTATAGAAATAAATGGTCCTTATCAATTTGTCAAGTTGTTCTTCATACCTTTATAGTTCCAAGGGCAATGAGATTGAAAACAAACAAAATCCACCACTTTTTGTACTGGTGAAAGTTTTCAACAACAATTTTCAACAACTCTCCCCGCCGCCATGTCGCTGTTACGTCACAGTTCTTGTCAATCTCCCGGCAGAGGGCGTTGCGCTTACGCCATAGTCTTAGAAAAAATTGTGATGCGAGGAACGAGCTCCGTCTGCCGGGAGATCGACGAGAATTGTTGTTGAAAACTTTCACCAGTACAAAAAGTGTCGATGTGGTGGATTTTGGTTGTTTTCAATCTCATTGCCCTTGGAACTATAAAGGTATGAAGAACAACTTGACAAATTGATAAGGACCATTTACTTCCGTACTTTCTGCAATCGACGGCCGAAGGGCGCTGATTTTTAAATCAACGCTCACAACCGAAACTGGCTTCATGGCTCTCTTTCGTCTCTTTTAGGTGCGAGGTCAAGACTGACAAGAGAGCCATGTGTCAAGGTTGGCGCAAGTGCCCCCAGGCAAGCCCGCTTCTCTAGGGGCACAACGGTAACAATGTTAAAATCCTTCGACGTTAGTAGGGAATCGACTGTAGCTTTTATTATAATGCGGGCGCGTACAATAATAGTGCTCACGTATTCTATATACCTTGTTCTATCTTCTGACATCAAGAAAGTGTGTCAACACTAGATTGTTCCAGTCATATTTTCGCGAATAA
This sequence comes from Arenicola marina, assembly GCA_964019135.1. Lineage (NCBI taxonomy): Eukaryota > Metazoa > Annelida > Polychaeta > Arenicolidae > Arenicola > Arenicola marina. Next base: position 28,325,371 of record OZ025253.1, on the reverse strand, counting down.
ATGTTGGAGCATGCGACTTTTCCCTACCAACCGCCATGTATATGCAGCGCCACCTGGCGAATCCCGCCACCATTTGAACCATATGTAGCCTGGGTCCCAAACTTTGTAACAGTCAATGACCTGTGAAAGAGGGCGCTGCTGTTGTCGTTAAGTTCAAAGTGAGCGACTGACAAGGCCCTCTAGCGGAGAGTCATATGCTAACGGAGAGGAGGAACCAACTCGCATTCACAGGTACCGACATCCGCCAAAAACAAATATGGCGGATGGCTGGTCGGGAACAGTTGTGTGCTCCAACATTTCTTCGCGAAAATATAATCGAAACAACCTAGTGTCGACACACTTTTTTGATCTCAGATGATAGAACAAGGTATATATAATACGTTAGCACTATTATTGTACGCGCCCGCATTATAATAAAAGCTACAGTCGATTCCCTACTAACGTCGAAGGATTTTAACATTGTTACCGTTGTGCCCCTAGAGAAGCGGGCTTGCCTGGGGGCACTTGCGCCAAGTGTCAAGGCTATGTGTGATCCCATCCGATTTGGTTGTGGACTCTCAAGACTCAACTACAAAACAGTCACAGACTGACAGAGGCCAGTGAATCACATCGAGTCCTTACACTCAGACATTTTGGTCCTTACCAGTGACAGTGCACCTGTAATCTGTAAGCAGTAAGCTGGTAAGGATCCAACATCTGCACAATTTGAACTTCTTGACTGATAATATCGCTCAACCTAAAGAGAATTAATGAAACAAAGTCATCCGATGCTCACATTGTAATCGAGCACTGACCGAGCCCTGAACAGTAGCGCCTTAATAATATGAATAGGCATTGCCTAAGTTGCGAGCTCACCCAAATTAAAAAATAATAAAGGCCTAGCTCTTAAACCTGCTGTATCAACCGCAGCAGCCAGCTGTCCTAATCTTATAGGTTTCTAGACAACTAGACCCAAAACCAACACGGGTATAGTTGGTTTGGGGTTGAGTTAGCTTGGGGTCGAGTTGGCTTGGGGTTGAGTACGTAGGTGATGGGTCGGGCGTGTCGTCGGTCGAGTTGACTAGATGCTGTCTTATATCTGCTGTATTAGCTGAAGTAGTTTATATTCTTAAAGCTGCCTGTACTGAAATATCTTATTTGTTATAGAAATGATGTTTTTATCTATATTTCTTTTAATTAAAAATAAGATGGATGGCTTAGTTGTTTAACGGCAATATTTGGGCTTAAAGTCATATATGCAGAGAAATACAGAAATAAGTAGTTGCTTAAGTCTATAATTAATCATATTAGATCTATTTTATGATAATTAATATCTTATTAATTTTTAATTTTCTGATCCTTTTTTCCTTCTGCTAAAATTATATATAGGTTGATGAGATTTTTTAAAATCAAGTTTAAAGCTGGTCATAGATTTATAGCAATCTATACCTATCTATGTACCAGGTATATGTTCATAACAGAGCTACACCCTTTCACAGAAAGTGCCCCAATATGGCCAAAAAAAAATGATGACAACATGTCCATAAATATTTCTATTTATATTAGAAAGACTTTAGTAGATCTATATCATTTCGATTAAAACTATTTTCGGAGGTAACTGCTTCATGAAAAACATATTTTCATTGCCTGTTGTGACCTATCCATGAGAACAGATACTGTTACGTTATTTACCAGCCAGACGGACATGGTCAGAATGTATAACGTAGTTTATTACAGAAGACAAACAGGTCAGTGGGGTGTTGCAGTGGCAACGACCAACGACAGAGTGACAGAACTGCCCGTCTATCTTTCAGCTCATTAGCATAAGTGAAGGTGGCGCCATCTACCGGTTACACATTATACAGTGGCGCCATCTACTGGTGAGCTGACATCCCGTAACATCCTTCTTCCTTTAAAGAAACAAGCTTATAGATACATTATCCATAAATTTACAAAAGATATATCAATACGTGAAGCCGTAGATACTTCTGAATCTGTAACAATGATTTACAAAATTATTATCATAAAAGTCTTTATAAATTCAGCTTCTCGACTTTCTTCACGCTTCTCCCGGATCTTGTCCGGTAACCCTCGGTGGGTTGTTCTGCCTGCACGTCATCCGGAACAGCTGAACGTAGTGGTTCTGGACTTGGCGCTGGCTGATTAATAACAGGCGATGCGACGACTGGCGGCGTGACGATGGTCCTCGTCGGTGTGCGAACTGTCACTAACGGAGTACAGTCATCGTCTGACAGATGGTGTTCAGACTTTGAGACAGCGCGTATATACTGTCTGTTTCTCCTGTAGGTCGTCCCCGCATCTCCCTGCACTTCAAAAGTACGACCTTTCAGTTGTTTGGTGACAGTTGCTTCTCGCCACTCCCTTCTTCCTGTTTGAATAGGCTGCATCGTCACCACATCACCAACACTCAGCGGTTTCAAGTCTTTTCGGTGATGGTTGGCGTCCGAAGCCCTTGCAAACCGTCTTCTTTCCATGAGATCACGGTCACGATGAATTGCCTGAGACTCTGGCATCAGCCTTGTTGAACTGGTGGGGATTAGGGTGTTGGTCCTCCTACCAAACAGTCTCTGGACTGGACTAGTCTCCAATCCTTCTGTGGGGGTGTTTCTTAGGTTTAGTAATCCTATATAGGGATCCTCTTTGCACGCGCTACTCTTGTTCATCATCCGTTTGGCAATCTTTACTGCAGCCTCAGCAGCTCCATTTGCCTTGCTATTTCCTGGGCTCGTCCGTTGATGGTGGAAACCCCAGGTCTCGCTGAAAGTCTTGAAGTCGGCAGACGTGTACTGAGGACCACAGTCACTGATCACCACATCAGGAATCCCATGCCTTGCGAAGTGATGTTTAAGTTTTGCGATCACCGTTTTAGATGTTGTGTCAGGCAGAAAGTCAACTTCAAAGAACTTACTGAGGTAATCGACAGTCACAAGGTAATTTCTTCCCCTGATGGAAAACAGATCAGTTCCGACCTTCATCCAGGGCCGCTCTGGCACCTCATGTTGGTGCAGTGTTTCAGCAGATTGCTTATTCACACACATTGACGCACAGGTATGACAGGTTTCGACGTACTGACGGATATCATTGGACATCCCTGGCCAGTATACCAGATCACGAGCACGGCGAAGACAAGATTGGATACCTTGGTGTCCTGCGTGAATTTTTTCTTTCATTTCAGAACGCAGTGATGTCGGGATCACAATGCGCTCACCTCGCAGTACCACGCCGTCCTGCACGAACAATTGCTAAATACACCATGAGTAAGCTTCTTGAACACTCACACCATGTCAGAAGTATGTTTTATCATCATCCTTCTTCTTCTATCATTCTAGCAATTTATAACATGTTTTATAGCATGCTTTATGCGGTTGTGACCTGTCCATGAGAACATATACTGAACCGTTGCTAAATACACCACGAGTAAGTTTCTTGAACACTCACCACATGTCAGAAGTACAATGTATGTTTTATCATCATCCGTCTTCTTCTATCATCCTAGATCTATACAATTTGCTACCAATCTAATACTGGTATCTCTCACAAAAAATGTTTTTAGAAAGTAAAGATAAAAAAAGATCAGTAAACTGGGCATATGTTACCAAATTTCCAGTGTATAAGTCACACCTACCGATTTTGAGAAATAATTAGACTTGAGCCATAGATAAGTCGCACCAGTGTATAAGTAAAATGAAGTAAACTGACCATATGTTAGTTGCCTATTTACCGGTAGACCCTTTTACATGCTAAACCCTGTTTATTATGCTGGGCTCGCGCTAGGATATTTTTTCATTAGCCAATTTGGCTAATTCCGTGGAAAAACATTAGCCAATATTTGTTCGATGATTTTCTGGTTCCATTTGTTGAAAAAAACATGAATAAAAATGTGTTTGTAGTTGAAATTTTATATTCGCCATTTTGGCGAGTGTCCAGGAAGTTCTTATCGCCAAATCCCGAATACTCTCGCCAAATGGCTATTGGCGAATGCTAACGCGAGCCCAGTTATGTATACTTGGTATCCGTTGTTTCAGTAATTGTTGCCTTTTTTTATTAAACTTTTAATTCAATAATTGTTGCTTTTTTCTATTAAACTTTGAATCCACTAATTGTTGCCTTTTTTATTAAACTTTTAATTCAATAATTGTTGCCTTTTTATTAAACTTTTTATTGAATAATTGTTGCCTTTTTGATTAATATTTTAATTATTTGTCAGCAAGGGGATGTTGACAATACAAAGTACAACCATTTTTGTGTGAATATACTCAAAGCTTGACATTTTAAGAGGGGCTGTTTAGTTTCGGGAAAAGGGATTTCATTCAGTATTTGTTAAACTGTTGATATCCTAGCTATTTTTGTCATAAAATAGCCAGTGATATGTTTAATTTTCATGCCCAAATAGACTGGATATGAAAATATTTGTATGTCCTATATTGTTTTGTGATGGTAATCTAGATCTATATTTGTCTGGCAGGGAAACCAGTTTTTGACATTTGACATTGAAAATTATTGTATTGGGACAATTTTAAACTTAAAATGTTGCTTTAAGAGGAATAAAATATATACACTCTACATTTGATTACAAATCGTAATAATGACATTCATTTAAATAAGTTATATTGATTAAAATCATTTGAAAATTAACAAAAATAGCACTGAAAAACAGCTATTTTTTCAAATCATAGATGAGTGATATGGTTGTGAATAAATCTGAATTATCCTGGGGTGTCAAAAGTAGGCAAAATGTGTCAAAAATAGGAAATAGTAAGTCATGTGAACAATATATAATAAAATATTCTTAAAATATTGACAGTTTTGGTTTAAACTCCTGTTTAATTTTTCTCAATTAAACTCTTTATATATTTCAGGGGTGGAGGCATTTGAAATATAGGTTTGGAATCTAGAAACCAGAATTAAATTATTATATTTAAAAAGGCAAAAACTGCAGCTGAAATTTTGATGTCCTAGAGATATGTGTCAGAATTAGGCAAAAGGTGTCAAATGTTAGAAAATAGTATAGATCTATGAACAATATATACCGGTAATAAAATATTTACAGTTTTTGTTTAAAATCCTATTTAATTTGTCTCAAATAAAATCTTCAAATTAGAGCTATATATATTTCATGGGTGGAGGTTATAATTAAATTGTTATATTTAAAAAGGCAAAAACTGCAGCTGAAATCTGATGTCATACGGAAAATTTAGTGTTTACCCTGCCTACTTTTTAGTTTTACAGTGACAGACAGTGGTTTAAAGCCAAAGGCCCCAATTGGCCCAAAATAACTCGGTCTAAACATGATTCCAAATCATCAAAGTAAAACCTGCATTCCAAATAGCAATAGGCCTACTTCTGTCAGGGTCACTGACACTGGTGTTGACCACAGCTATGCTTGTTCTTTCAACCAGTCCAGATTGATTTCATTCCTGTCTCCCTGACCATATCCATATGATATCTATGGCTAGCCTGAATGTTCAGACGTTACAGTTTGACAGTCTGATGCTTACTGTTACAGTCACAAGAACAAGTGTCAAGACTGTACCGTCTGAACATTCAGGCTAGGCCTAATCTATGGCTAAACAGGTAAACATGCCGACTTTAGTTCAAGATCAAAATTAGCCAAAGCTGTCAATTAAGTTAGATGGTTTTATATCAAAATACCAACTTCAATCTCAACAAAACGTACTGACAAGTAGACGTCAACAAATCAACGACTAAGTAAGCTTAAGTTATTTGTCTAATTTGACCAGGGTTGACAGTTTGACAGACGCGAAGACGACACTCGACTTGGTCACTTGCCTGACTTAAAAAATTGACAACCAGGGGCTGAAATATTCATTAAAACTGTCATAGCAATCGGTTGAAATAAACAGATGACTTTCAAAAATAATACACACCTTGTCTAAATTTCTTATGACTTAGATCTATGCCAAACAGCAAAAAAAGAGTTGAGATTCGAACGCTTTTGCCAGATTCGCATTTTCCGGATGTTAGCATCAGACGGCGTTCCGCCAGTAGCCGGGAGAAATTGTGAATAAAAATGTAATCAATGTTTTATAGTTTTCATAATCATTATTCTACCTTATTCGGACAAATAAAGCAATAAAATAATAATTGTAGGCGTATATTCTGTTATATATTCTGGAACTTTCTGAAATGGCTCCTATTATCGCCTCTACTCGCCGCCATGACGCGCGGTTGACGTTTTTTTAATCGTATAGTATGGCAATGTATGGCAAGCCAAACACATACATATATATATATATATATATTTTTTTTCTCTTCTTCTTTCTTCTTCTTTTCTCTTTTTTTTTCTTTTTTTTTGTATACGTTACCATAATAGCTCGCTAGAGCTCGCTATTAATTGCTTCGTTATCGTTATAACGTAACCTTCCAAAAACGTTCGCGGAAGGTTGGATAATGTTAGGGTTATAGGGCTGTACAGTTCTCGCGGGTTCTATTTCCGGTTTAGGTCTTTTGGGGACCAACAAAAAAACACGTGCTCTTAGAACGAGTGCGCATCACGCTGGTGCCTTGCTGTTTGTCAACGTTTTAGTGTTGGGAGCCGGCCAGCTGCGCGGTTTGTGCCTAAAGAATCGAGTGGGTGTGAAACTATTTTTTGTTTGCTTTGGTCCAGGCATTGTTAACTATAAAATCATAATATAGTTAAAGACAAGACATTTATCTCTCCATAATGCATGTGGTCCGTTCGATGAGACCGTTGGAAGCGTTGTATTTTGAGCCAAATCATCGATGTTTATAGTTCTACGACAAACGGAGCACCATTGTCCTCACCTGCTCAGTCCATATAAGGAGCGTTGTTACGTAACCATAGATACCGCGCGCAGACACGCGCGTCATGATGATTATTACGTCATACGACATGGAAAACCCCGCGCAGCACATCAGATCGCCTGACCCTGACAGTCACTCATGACACAACCGCATTCTGGTTTATCAACTGCCTAACCGCTCATACATTACATAAAGCTACTCGGATGGTTATAATTCGGATATGCACAGAACTTCAGTGGTTAGTTCTGCTTCCACGGACAGCTTTAGCCGATCTTGTGTGTGAGGCGAGGGAAGGCAAACAACCGGAAGGTAGGCATTGACGCAGAGCATAGGTATCCCCGTCTCGTGGGGTCTCGATAAAATCCCGAAGTGACTGTACAGCCCTATTATGTAACCTTCCGAAAACTTTCTCGGAACATTGAATGATTTTAGGTTATAATGTAACCAAAAGGTAAGGATTTAAGGTTATAATGTAACCAAAAACGTTTTACGAACGGTGAATAATGTTAGTGTCGTAATGCATCCTTCGGAAAACGTTCTGGGAACGGTGAATTATTTTAGTTATAACGGATCCTTCTAGAAACGTTTTGAGAACGTTGAATAATTTTAGGTTATCATGTAACCTTCAAAAAACGTTAGGGGCAGGTTGAATAATTTTAAGTTAAAATGGTAACATACGAAAAACGTTCTGGGAACGGTGAACTATGTTAGGGTAAAATGAATCCTTCTAGAAACGTTTTTAGAAAGTTTAATAATTTTAGGTTATCATGTAACCTTTCAAAAACGTTCTGGAAACGTTGAATAATTGAAGGTTATGTTGTAACCTTCTTAACACGCTATGGGAACGTTGAATAATTTTAGGGTATATGATGGGAATTGGTGGATACCCTCGGTCATTTTCACCCCCCTACCCCCCCCCCCCCCCCCCCCCCCCCCCCCACCCAAATTCCTACAGAGACGGCGGCAAATAGAAACCATTTTGCGAAGTGATGGGTGACCGACAGGGCTACACAGCACGCTCCCCGCACGGCGGCGCTACGCAAGCTAGCTTTTACCGCTGCTGTCGGCCGGGGGCAAATTTCAAGATTCTTTAAAAACGGTCAAATCAGCTGTAATTTGTTGCAACATTATAGTTGTCATGAATAAAACATAAAAATAACGAGCTCTGTGCATTTAATACAGAAAAAAACATCTTGTACTCTTTCGAAAAAGGTATAATAAACTCTTTCTTTTCATCACCCGATTTCATGTGTTATTAGGCTTAGGCTGGGTCCCAGCACTAATTTGTAGAAATGCGCGACGCATTTTTCCTATCGAATTGCTCAGCGCCGCCCTGGCGAGCGAGTGTGAAAATACATTGAGGAAGTAGGCGACAACAGAGATATAATGGAGCCCTAGCGGAGTGAGTCGAAGGCAGAGAGTGGGCTATACAGTTCCCGGGGGTTCTATTTCCGGTTTAGGTGCTTGCGCGTAATGAATCGGGTGGGTGTGAAAATATCTTTTGTTTGCTGTGGCCCAGGCATTCCTAATAAGCGTTATATTTTAAAGAATATCATCGAAGATTACTTTTCTGCAACAAACGGAACACAATTTTTCTCGCCTGATCAATCCATATTATCATGTGTGTGTTTACGTAACTATTGATACCAGTGTCCAGTGGCGGATCCAAGAATTTGTGAAAGGGGGGGGAGGGCAGACCCAGTGTGAGAATATTTTGCATAAAAAAGACTTAAACAGTGCTTAACTCGTCCATGTAAGGGGAGGGGGGAGGGGAGGGGCGGGGGGGGGGCGCACACCCCACCCCCCAACTCCCCCAACCCCTCTTCGGCTGAATTACGTACTGTACCTGTGTACTGTGTAAGGCGTTTCGCAGTAGTCCGCTAGGATTATAATGATGTATTGTCACTGTCAAACTGCATCCTTTTTGCTTTAACTTTGCTGATATGTCAGTGTAAGAGGATCCCTTTGACAACTCGGACTGCGCGGGATAGTCTTCACACGCCATGTCTAAATGTTAGGCTAGAAAAGAAATCGGCGAAAAGGTTAAAATGGCATCGCACAATTGTTACACATGTTCGTTCTGTCCTTTTCGAAAAGGTTAAACGGTCTCTAATGACTATTACCCTTTTCTGCTTCTTCGTAGTTTAAAACGGTGAAGAGAAAAATTAATTGCCCGAAGAATGTTCTGCATAACATTGAAATGTGAGAATGGAAATTTTGGCTTTGATAATGTTCAGACGGAACACGAAAAACGTATAAACGATATATCTTGGGGTTCTGGCGCAGACATGAGTATTATTACATCAATCAAACACACACTACACATTAGCACATGTGGTAGTGTTGCCGTCACCTCGAGAATTGATTGGGTCTAAAATCGAGTCCGGTGCCGTGAAATTGATCCGTAATTGCCCACAAAATGAAATGGTAATATCATACCTTAATGCTGTACATTGACTGATGAATAATCGAGATCACTAACTGGCGCTACAATTTGGCGTTTTGTAACATGTGCATGTCTGCTCTATCATATATTTCACGATTAACAGCTCGCCTGACGCTGACTGTGGAGCATGTCTGCCCTAACATATGTTTCACGATTAACCGCTCGCCTGACGCTGACTGTGGACAGCCACTCATGGGTCTGGAAGGGGCGGTTTAGTCGATTTTTCAAAATGAATAGTGTCGAAGGCGACGTTTCATGACGTTCCGTGTCGCTTTTTGGCTAAGTTCAGTGTCGTTTTTTTCTGAAATCTGTGTCGTTGTTGCTTTTTCAGATCGTCAGTGTCGGAATTTACGGGTCACTGTCGAATATCGATGCTTCAATTATCCATGTGTCGCGTGTCGTCATTTACTTCTTCCAGACCCCTACTCATGCGGCAGCCACATTCGGGTTGCTTAACTGTCTAACCGCTGATATATTACATAAACCTATTCTGATACATGTATTTAATTTAATCGTTCGTTTTGCATCTACAGATAGTTTCAAATAGCCGATATCCTATTTGTCTAAAAACTAAAAAAAGTAATATATATGTCTTTCCGAGCACTGGTTTGATAAACAATATTATGGTTTCCCCATAATGTAGTTTTAATGATGTTTGCAGTGTTCTCGGGTTTATCTTTTAGATTCGCCTTTACTTACGCAATCACCGCTGTTTGATAAAATGTGGGCAACATGTTTATAGCTAGAAGCAAATTTCTTCTTCCAAATGAAAATTCCCGGTCGGCAGTATATCTGGGAACATAGCCCTAGCTGCCATGTTCCAGCACGTGTTCATCTAATTTGCATAAAAGATGCACGACATCGAGCATGTTGTTAACGAGCGCAGGATATATATTGTTCAAATTATAAAGTGAATAAACATTATATATAGTTATAGTTATCGCTTCTGAGATAATTATCAGTAAAGACCATGAAAGATTGTATGTCGGTGTAAACAGTTACATATATGACAAATTCTGGCTTTTGGTGGATATTGTCGCTTTTGATAGATCCGTAAATGTCCTTGTTATTCGATGTTTATCGACGAAGTGGGCTATATCGACTGCATATTGGCGCCCACAGTCGTATGTGTGCATATCAAGTTCATATTGATTAGTATGTATCACCGTATGAGCTTGTATCGACAAGGTCCATCTGGGCATTAAATCAATGTGCATACGTGCGCGCTTCAGGTGTGACGTAATGTTAGATCTGGCGTAATGCATGAGAACAAAAATCGTAGTTTATATAAACTGACTATAAGTCACGTGACATAACTTTATTACAAAATTAATTCCTGGATCGTTATAATAATGAAAATTTTACATGGGCATCGATCTGAAAGAAAACACGAAAGGTGTTAACCAGTAATTGATAATTATCCAATTTCATGCCGCGTCCAGCGGCCAATGCCACGGTTTATACCAAATATAGGCTTTGCAAGCCCTTTGTCTTCCTGAGGCATCTCCACACTCAGCTTATCATACAATAATAGAATTATACAAAAATTAAGCAATTAAAATGAGTTAACGCGGTAGGGAATAATAGGGTAGCCATATTGGGTGATCACAAGCTGGAATAGACTGTTCATTTAGTTTAGACACAAAAATCAGTGTATTACGGCAGATCGGGCATAACGTCGAACCTGAAGCGCGTGTAAACGTAGAATTCATTGATTTCCCAAAGTTAGTTTGTTGATAGTGAAATTTATGAGAGGACGCGATAGGGTGAGAGATATTAAACTCGCGAGAGAACCTGAGAGGGTGAGAGATCTTGAGAGGTTGTGTAGAAATGAAACTCGTTAGAGGAATTGAAAGAGTGATAAGAAATTAAACTCGTTAGACGACTTGAGATTGTGAGAGTAAATTATACTCGTAAGAGGACTTGAGAAGGTGAGATGACATTAAACTCACGGGAGGACATTAAGCTTGTGAGATGAAGTGTGGGTGTTGGGAGATAAAATTCGCAAGAGGACTCGGGAGGGTGTGTAAAACACACCACTTTCAACTGAAAGCTAACTTTTCATTTTCGTAAGGGTCACGATGCATAATCTTTTGACTAGTTTACTTGTACATCTGAGCGTCTCTGATTAGTTTATCAAGTTCTTCTATATTGAAGTTACAGTATTTTGCCAATAGTTTTACGAGAGAAAATCATTGAAACTATTCTTTTGTTCGCCTCGAAGTTTGAGTCTGGAGAGGATTTCATTACTTCTGGGTTTGCAATTTTTTATTCCAGTTTTGCCCAAATGGGTTCTAATGTCAAATTGTCACCTTCTGTATTCCAACTGATAATATCATTTAAATCTAGAGTAGAAGACAATGAACTTTTGATATCTTCTTTTAACGTTTTCTATGGTCCTTCGAACAGTAATGTAGGCCTACAATGTCTTCTGAATTTAAGGAGTCTTGTGTAAAGGCAGGTGTCGGGGGTACAATCCATGATAATGTTATCGAAGTCATGCCTGGCAGCCATGAGAAGTTGGAATTTGTGAATTTGACGAAACTTGAATATCAGTCAATATTCTTTCAATAGTTCATATTAATATCAGGTGATGCTCAATATTAAAATATTACTGTAGTTTATCTGGAGGTACATAGACCTCCTGCTTCTTAAATATACTCACTCCCAACGTTTTTTTCCAAAAGACCCGAAAACATCAGAAAGGGACAGTGCATATCCGGCCCATTTCCTGAACACGTAAGCCCTCCCCCCCCCCCTCCAGGGCCACAGGCATGCATGTGGTGTCCTGTATGTAATCAAATGCGGCATGTTGTTGTAAATATGCCAACAGACATATTTCCAGATCCAAACCGCGAATTGCGCCCCACTCCCCCGAGTATCAAAACACAAATGCAGATGTTTGTGTGACATAGAAACATATAGAAAGCCCTAAAGCGATCACCGGGCATAAAAGCCCGAAATAACTACCGAAGTAACTGCTGAAGAAACTGCCGAAGTAACTGCCGAAGTAACTGCCGTAGTAACATCCGAAGTATCTTCCAAAATCCGATGCGGTAGAACATCGCCACAATGGACAATATACCATGTTATTGCGAAAGACATCAACAGAAAATGTTGTAACCGAACCATTCTCAGAAGCTCGGTTTACTTCGGCGGTCACCCCGGGCGCCTTTGTCTTGACCCACACCACATACCGAAAGAAATGAGGTTGCTGGAGCCATGGATTGTGCCAATACCGTTACCGATACTTTGAACTGTGGAATGAGAAACATGAGTGGTTGAACAAAACCGTGTAGTGGGCTAGTCAGAACCCTATGAATTGCGGAGAGCAATTAATGTATTGGGGTTCGGAACAGTTGGGGCCGATGGAAACGGACCTCGGTTGTCGAAACCACCTGGAGCCACGGGATATGGTAACTATTCGTCATTTTTGACGGCTGGTCGTGGCGGTCACTGCGACGTAGCAGTCGATTTGGGAAAGGGTGACAAAGGAAAGGACGCCAAGAGCCTCGGGCCAGAATGGAAAGTTCCCTTTGGTCTAATGCACTATTCATGCGAAGGGTCGCCGGTTCGAATCCCGCCAGATCGGGAATACCACAAGGCACAAAGCAAACTTCGCGACAAAAAAAAATCGATTCCCGATATTGTATTCTGATCGTTACCAAATAATGCATGGATATCATTTTGATACTCATTGATAATCATTTTGTCAAAAAATCCATTGTCATAGTCCCACTAGCCTTCCTTAATGGCGACAGAAGCGTTGATATAACATGGCTTAATGGTAAACAATAGGACATTTTCGCAGCTCGAAACCCTCGGTGCGCAAGTTGGGGGTTTAAAGCTTTTTAACGTTTTTTTTAATTTTTAAGCTATGGCCTTGCATGTGTGTTCAGTTCATACTATGCCACCTTATATCATAAATTTTGGCAAAATCGGACCATCATTTTCTCGACTTGCGGTGCTCTCATCATTGAACGTGCAAACTTCAAAAAAGTACAGAACGACGCAGAATATGATGGTGTTCCATGCAAAATATGAAAATAGTTGTATATGTCACTGCTATAAATAATAGTGAATTTATTTGTGTGAGGCTTTTCCCAGCAAACAAGAACATTCCCGTAATATTCGCGGAATATTACGGACGAAGATTTCCGTAATGTTCGCTCAGTGTTCTTTCCGTGTTACGTTACGGATGAATTACGAGTATATTTTGCGAATGGTACGCTTGCCCAAAATAAAGTGTGTTACGTTATTATGCATTGAAACTTGCGACGGGACGAGGAGGGGGCGGGGGCGGGGTCTCTGAACAAAATTGCGAACGGGAGTCCACCACAAATTGCGACCGCGGGGGTCCATGCCTCATGCAGAAAGCGTTCTTCCTCTAAATGGGGTGGGGGGGGGGGGTGTAATTCATTCAAAGATCATTCAAAATGTGCAGATATGTAAATAATTGAAAGTGACGAAAGACCATACCGTGTTCGTTACAGCCACAACAATAAGTTCCCGGAATTTATTTTTCCTCAAACTCCAAAATAAGAGAAGGATTAACACCGGTCGTTGAACCCAGCTGTTATGCCGATTATCTGAGAACGAGGTGATTTGCGGAACGAACGCTCTCTGCCGGAATATTTGTAAAGCTGTGTTTACGTGCATTGTTGTTAAGATGAAATATCAATATTTCGTCTTATGTCACTCGGGCTAGGTTTTTTAGCCAGTTCACTCCCAAAGTTTGTATGTTTCTATTTCTTTCGTACCCTCTACTGTCCTAACGACAACAGCTATCATTCACCAACTTTTATGGAAATGTGGCACCTCCGAACCTCTACAATTTTCAAGTGACGGGCGTCCCAATGTCAAAGGTCAAAGGTCAAGGCCATCCGATTAAAAGAAAACGTAAAAGTGCTAAGGCTTGCTTAATATTTGTCCTAAAGAGATGCAACTAGCATTAAAATGTTCCACTGAGTAGGGGACACAACTTTAATATGGATCATTTTTCGCGCGTATGAAGTTTCGCGCAAAATGACGTCATAGTTCACCTTGTCCTTATGTTCAAACTAGATGCACGTTGTTTTTGCCACTAACTTTCCCAATCGTCGTCAGCCTCCAAAGCTGTATTAAGGTCGGTATAACCAATTTTCCGAAGAAAATGACGTCAAAATATTTGAATACGAAGAAAATGACGTCAAAATATTTGAATACGAAGTAAATTCACTGTAAAATTAATATTGGAAATAGAGAGATCAGATTCGGGGCACAGAACGTCTAATTTTACCGCCTATTTGTTTCTTAGTTAAACAAAGATACTTTCTATCTTACTTTTCCCGCTAGAGTGCCAAACATTCCCTATAGGGATTCCCATGTTAAAGTTAGTGCAGGATCCAGACAGTGGGCGCTGGGAAGGGTCTTGAGTCAGCTGTTCGCGATGCGGCACCGTATTGTTTACGTATTGTGAGGTGATATATTGGGAGAGCCGTCGGCCGCAGTCATGGGAAGAGAGGAGAACAGGTTCCACCGCCTTCACCCCCACTCGTCAGAATCATACACTCCTGACCCCCCCCCCCTCCTTCCACCCCGTCCACTCCCACGTGCCCCCCCCCCCACCCCAGCACCCCCCCGTTTCAGACCCTAAGGTATATCTGTGGTCTGTGCGGAACCCATTATTGTGCCCCCCCTCCCCCCATTTCAATAATTCCTGCACACTCCCTAGCGGCACCAATTTCATTCTGCCCCCCCCCCTCCCCCCACATAAAAGCAGGGTTAATGGACTCCTCTCTGCTCATCCCCCACGCCCATCCACCCGACTCCTGCAGCCCCCAGTGCAGTGAGATGCAGTGAGGTTGAAGTCATGACCAAGCCCGACCGAGTCATTACAACGCAGGTAGAGGGGTTGAAGGGACCCTGACGTGGCCCGGGGTGGTCCTTTCAGCGTAGGGCGAGGGTGGCGGAATCCAGACCGCACTAATCATAATACTAGTCTTCCTATTCGTGGGTGCAAATTGGTCGCCGAGTGCACGCTTTTACTAGGACTAGGCAGCCCCATGCCCCCCCCCCCCACCCCCCCTATGGCAATACTCCTTAGATCAGCCCCATGCCCCCGCTCCCCTGAGACAACACGTCCTCTATCAGCCTGGGATAGGAGCCTGGGCTAACGGATGAAACTAGTGGCCTGGACCAGCGGCCTTGGCAAAGCTGCCTGGGCTAGGGCCCAGACCTAGCGGCCTGAGCTAGCGGCCTGAGCTAGCAGCCTGGGCAAAACCTGGGTTGGTGCCCAGGTTAGCGGGCCGGGATTAGCATCCTTGGCTAAGCCAAGGCTAACAACCTAGGCTATCTTACTGGGCTAGTGGCCTGAGCCAGCGGCTTGGACTAGCGGCCAGGTCTATGACTAGGTTAGGGGCCTGGGCTGGTGCCCTGGGCTGGCGGCATAGGCTTGCCATTTTTCAACATGACGGACCGGGCCAGCAAGAATAATGAGTATCTTAAAAATCAGAGGGATAGAACCATTATTTGTGTACCTGTGCATTTCTTTTCGGGGCCGCTGAATTCGAAACAAAATCATTATTGCGTATCCTGTTGCAACGCATCCGCAACTTTTCAAAATGACAGACCACGAAAAATAGCCAACATGTTGAAAATTAACATTAAATTATTTTTATGTTGATGTAGAATGATGAGGTAGAGGTGAGTAAGGAAATGTTACTGTATTAGTTGGTACAACGCATCCGCCATTTGCCAAGACGGAGGAGACCGCCTGCAACAGTACACAACATCTCCTAAACGCAGAGGGATCACTCTATTTAAGTCTATGTGTTGGTTTTCGGGGTCAGACACATTTTCGTGCATCTAAGAGCAACGCATCCGCCATTTTCCAATATGACGGACAAGGCCAGCCAGAATACTCAACATTGTGACCATGTGAATCGACTTTGGAAGAATACTACAGTATGGTTGGGACAAATAATAGAAGACGATAGACATACTTGGGGGGATTTCATTAATATTGGAACAGTGATGCTGGGTGAAATTTTAGGTAACGATCTCATAATCCTGATCAACCATATTATATTGATAATTAAGAGGTATATATACAGATGCAAATGGAAAGACACTCTCCCAAATCTAAAAGGCGCCATCAACAATATAAGATATAATTACAATATAGAGAAAATGATCATGCAGAGGCAAGTACAGACCGGCACAGAGATGGACAACCTAAATAGAAAGTGGCAGCCAATTATGCACGGATTACTGTGATAGTATGATGAAATATCGTGAATGCTATGTCTTTTGTCTGATGTGAAATAAAAAAGAAAAAAAAAAAAAAAAGAAAAAGAATACTCAACATCTTGTAAACAAGAGGGATAGAACCGTTATTTTGGTAGAGGTTTTCGGGGTCACTGAGTTAAAAGAACAATCATTATTGAATATCCTGTTGCAAAGCGAAACCAGACCACGAACAATAACCAACATTTCGAAAATTAACAACTTTTTGTTTATGTATGAGTTTTCGGAATCGCTGAACAAATTTGTTTTATTGTGTATCTAGGAACAACACATCCGCCATTGTCCAAGATAGTGGATACGGCCTACAACAATACACAACATTTCCAAAACGAAGAGGGATCACTCTATTGAAGTCTATGTATTGGTTTTCGCGGTCAAGAATTTAACAACTTGTCTTCAAGAGTAAGGTGCCCTTAGTTTGCCACAATGGCGGGTATTTCAACAATAACACACGACATCTGGAAATTTAAAAGTCATAGTGAGGATATCCATATGTACCGTGGTGGCAGACCTAAACACAACAGGCTACAGATCTCGAGCTCTGGGATCATTTCGCTAAGATATCGTAGCTTTTGCCCGCAAACATGTTCTAGTCGCTGGGACCATGCTTCGCCTGAAAAACGTCGGTCGTGAACAGCACGGTTTGTGATCGAGGTATTGTTGGTAGAAGGCATTAGACATGACAATTAACAAAAAAAACATCCTGCGCGTACATGTTCAGGACTGAGAGCCATATCTTTTCAAAGGCTTTACATTGCGACTTTCTCTCTAATGAGAATCCTCCCTGTCCGCCACAAGTAGAACGCCATCCCAAGCAATTGGGGAAACTCTCTGACGATAAGGCAAAACTCTCTGAGGGATGAGGTTTAGGCTATAGATACAGGCTTTAGCATACAGATAAACATGCCATCAATAATGGTTTTTGTGGCATACTGCGAACATGAAAAGCAATGTATAGACATAAACTTACGTCGTATCCTTCTCAGTTTCAAAGATACTCTGGGATATTCCGCCATTTTGAAAAATGGGCGCCATACCGGTCAAGGGCCCAATCTGACTTGATACTATAACTCAATTTGATTAGACATGAATTTCGACCATGTGTGCCAAATTTCATGGCTTTACCATCTATTATACGGTATGGCGACTACCGATTTCTTTGACGTTACACGTCGTTTTCAGAGACACCTTATGGCGAGGGGGATAAGTCTTGCTTGATGTTCTAATTTGGTAATAGCTACCGTCACCCGAGTTCATAAGTAGGCATCAATTTTCTATTTAACAAAATAGAAGTCATCGCAAATATTGTGGTGACCATCAAATGACGTCATAATAAATAAAAGGTAAAAGTCAGATAGTAGCGTTAATATTGCTTCGACAGAAGCGTTCTTGACTTCAAACTGGATGTCCATTGAAGCTTCGCCTACAGTGCCCACAGTGCCTGTCGAAGGCAGTATTTAACCCAAATTGTCCCTTAAATGCCTTTAGTCGAAATTGGCCCTGACGACCAGTGGCGTCGCCCTAAAATAGTTTCCACATTTACCCATGACGTCATCGTCACGTAGTTTCGCAATTGTTGACTTGTATTCAGTAAGTCATGTTACGTTGCAAAATGTCCGCCCGTTGCAAAATGTCCGCCAGGCAAATATCGTTGCATTATGCCCGCCCGAAAAGCAATTCGTCGTTGCAAAATGTCCGCCCGGAAAATATCGTTGCATTATGTCCGCCCAAAACTCAATTCGTCTTTAAAGTCTAATCTCGGTGCGTTCTGTTATTATCTAAATTTTATATGTCGGTCTGAGTTGTTATGACGGATGTTTCCGACATATCTCAATTTGTCTGTTTGTCTACAGGTGTGTGTGTGTGTGTGTGTGCGTCTGCGTGTCACCGACATGGCTCGGTCAAGTTCATTAGCGGGGTATGTAGGTCAAAGCTCAAGGTCGCAATATTTTTATTCTGTCCTTAATCATTGGCAGATGGGGCCAATAATTCTGAGAAAAGGTTACTGTGGGGACTGCTCAAACCTGCTTGTGTGAGTGAGCATTGACGGGGAGGAAAGAGATGGGTGTGACGGTGGGTTGTGTCGATCTGGACATGTGTCTCCGGGATAGGAACGGTCAATCTGGATACAAGGGGTCAAATCTGGATATAAGGGGTCACATCTGGGTCTGAGGGTCAAATCTCGATATAAAGAGTCAATCTGGATCTGAAAGGTCAATCTGGATCTGAGGGGTCAATCGGGATTTGATAGTTAAATCTGGATTTAAGAGGTCAAATCTGGATCTGAAAGGTCAATCCGGATCTAAGGGGTCAATCGGGATTTGATAGTTCAATCTGGATTTAAGAGGTCAAATTTGGATCCGAAGGGTCAATTTGGATCTGGGGGGGTATAAAATGGACCTAAGAGGTCATAGCTGGATCTGAAGGGTCAATTTGGATCTGAGGGGTATAATATGGACCTAAGAGATCAAATCTGGATTTAAAGGGTTAATCTGGATCTCATAGGTCAAATCCGGATATGTGGGGTCAAACCTGGATCTGAGGGGTCAAATTTGGATTTCAGAGGTCACATCTGGATCTGGGGCGTCAAATCTGGACCTTAGGGGTCAATCTCGATCTGAGGGGTCAATCTAAATCTGATGGGTCAATCCGGATCTGAAGGGTCACATCTGGATCTGAAGGGTCAAAATCTGGACTTAAGAGGTCACATCTATATCTGAAGGGTCAACTCTGGATCTGAGATGTCAAATCTGGATCTGCGGGTTCAATCTGGATCTGAAGGTCAAATCTGGATCCGAGAGGTCAAATCTGGATCTGAGGGTCAAATCTGGATCTGAGGGGTCAATCTAGATCTGATGGTTTAATCTGGATTTAAGAGGTCAAATCTGGATCAGAAGGGTCAAATTGGATCTAAGGGGTAAAATATGGATCTAAGAGGTCAAATCCGGGTCTGAGGGCACAAATATGGATCAGAAGGGTCAATCCTAATCGGATTGTGAAGAATCCGCTCTGGATCTAAGGTGTAAATCGGGCTTCTATGAATCAGTTCGGATCCTGGAGATCCAATTGGGATCCTAGAGGTCTATTGGAGATGATCATAGTCAAATACTGATACGATGGATTAAATCAGGATCTGACAGGTCAATACGGCGTGGTTGACTCCTATATGCTTCCCGTTACGTCATCATGGTAGTTATGGTAAGCCGTTCGCCGAAAAGCGATTCCACGTTGTGACATGCGTCCATTTGTTCTTCCCGATGCATGGACCGTGATAAATATGGCCCTTCATCCAATCAAGGTGTCACAATACATGAATTACCTTTCCAATTGTATTGCCCTGTCACTATCAAAAGGCTTGTAACATGATTATAGGTTTAATTCCACGGCATATGTTGCCTTCCTTGTGGATTATCTTAATCTACAACGTGCGCATTGCACATTTTCAAGGAGATATTTGTCAAGAATAAGAATTTCTTACGTTTATTACGAGCCTTGCTAAGCGTTGTCTCCATTTGACATGCCGAAATGGAATGAGAAAACCCCCTGTCTAGCACTCGTAAGATCACATGGACCTCGTGGGAACCTATAATACCATGAAATGCAAAATGTAAATGGGACAATAGAGGTTGCTTTAAAAACCAAAAACGTGTGCCTTTTTTGTGATTTCGGGATCCAGATTGACCCGACAGATCCAGATTTGACACCAAATATCCGGAGTTTGAATCATTTACTCCTGGTTTGAATAATTAATTCCCAGTTTTAATAATTTATTCAGGTTTAAATCATTTATTACAGTTAAAAGCATCTACTCCGGGTTTGAATATTTAACTGCTGGTTGACAAGCAGAAAATATGTGGATTAATAAAAAAACAATCTGAAGGGCCCTAACAAGCTTTCGTATCAACGTCAACGTGAACAGGAATTTTCAACGCAACCCAAATATATAATCGCAGAAAGCACATTCTATTACATTTCGTGTGTGTAGGAAGATACGTAGATTGGATGAGGGCACACGTGGGATCCCCGGGTGGGACCCAATGGCGGTTCAGGGTGATGTAATTAGATGATAAAACGGATGCCCCGTTTGTCTCCGAGTCGCCCTTCCCCCACCCGTCTTCCATTTACTTGGAATGTAGACAATTGGGAGGAGTGGAGGCAGGGGTGCAAAGGCAACATCTATGCGTGTCGCCGCTTGCTTTCGACTAAGGGGTAATCGAGCAATGAACTAGGCCCACATTCCAAGCATAAAGCGTATGCAAAAGTCAGATTTAGTAAAACATGCCATCTGTAAACTATGACAATGTATCGTGATATCTCGACTCCGACACTAAGTCTTGGGCATGTTTCAACCAATATTCATGGCATCGAGGGGCTTCTTGGCCCGGTCCAGCCATCGTGCGATTGCCTACAAAGCAATATATGATTGTCTATATCGATTGTTTGGGTAGGTGCCCTAGGCAGCATAACAGAGTCAATAACTATTGGTGAATCAAGAAATTGACGATGGTCTATTTTGATCGAGCCGGCTGAATAGATCGATCCAGACACTAAGCGACGCTTACACGTGGTGATATTCGTGAGCATGAAATGGATAATCTTTGCTAACGGTAGGCACAATTGGAGAGTATTTACTTCAGATACTGACAAGAAAGTAACATGCTGCAGGGGCGGATCCAGGAATTTGAAAAAAAAGGGTGGGGGGAGGATCCATTGGAACTTGCGACCGGGGGGGAGGGAGGGGGGGGGGGCTCTGAAAATGTACGTTCATGGAGCGGGTTGCCGGGAAAAAATACCCCGTACGAGCTGACTTTAGCGGTAAAGCGCCCCGACAGAGCGGATGTTGGTGGTAAAACGGCCCGATCGAGCGGATTTTGGTGGTAAAACGCCCCGACCGAGCGGATTTTGTAGTAAAACGCCCCGACAGAGCGGATTTTGGTGGTAAAACGCCCCGACCGAGCGGATTTAGGAGGTGAAAAGGGGGGGGGTCCCTACCCCCTACCCCCAACCTATTCAATTCAATTCAATTCAATTCAATATCATTTATTTGAGCAAGATCGAATGCATGCAATCGTCAAATACAAAAAAACGTGATAAATTAACCAATTCTTACTCTGGAGATTCCTATTAAGACCACGAAGGTCGCTAGCATAGGAGCCACAAAAAAACAAAAAAAAACAGTGAAACAAAAATCATCGCATAATCATAATGGAACAAGTATGGGGCAACTTAAATAAGGTTATATTACACTTGTATGTACCCCCCCCCCCCGCCTCCGCCACCGGGTCTCGGCATATTTTATGCTGAAGTTCACATCTGTCCCTCCTTCACTATTGCTATTATTAAATTACAATTTAATAATAGCAAACCAACAGAAGTCTCTATTATAACTTAATGATGAAAACTGCAAAAGTCATCAAATGTTGAAATTTTTAGAACAAGGAGGTGGGGAGCGGGGTACGTGGGGACACGGGGATGGAGAGAGAGAAAAAGAAATTGGAGGGGGGTGTCGCCGCAATGCCGCCATTATGCTGAGAGTCGCCCGGGTAGGGCTTACCCCATCCCCCCCCCCCACCCTTACCAAGGGCTCGCGACTCGACTACCGTTAGGCTCTCAGTTCCAGAGCGGAGCTCATGTCAAGCGCGCTACTTAAGATACTGAGCTAAATGGGCGGCTCATGATATAGTAAGAAATGATAGGTATATAGAGCTGATCATGCGACAAAGACATCATGCAGTGGGCGGACATAATGCAACGATATTTTCCGGGCGGACATTTTGCAACGACAAATTGAGTTTTGGGCGGACATAATGCAACGATATTTTCCGGGCGGACATTTTGCAACGACGAATTGCTTTTTGGGCGGACATAATGCAACGATATTTGCCTGGCGGACATTTTGCAACGGGCGGACATTTTGCAACGTAACAAGTCAGACGAGCCAACCGAACTGCGACAACGCTTATGGATTTTTGTCCTCGACCTATGGTCGAATATCTCTTGTTTGTGTGGAGGGGGTACTACTATTGACCTCTTCATCTGCTCACTAATCGACAATGATGTAATGTGGCTCGACTATGGCCAACTGATCGCATTTGTCAACGGCGAAAGTGGTTCAATACACCATATGGCTCTGTCGGTATTTTGGCATCAGCCAAACTGAGCATAGAGGGTTCGCTGAGTGAGAAATATTTTGGTGTATACGTGACATTTTCCTTCAAATCGATATATATTATTTGTGGGCACGACATTACTCACACGCGTGCGTGCGTGCGTGTGTAGTGCGATCAGGGATTGGGCCGACGGGGAGCCGCGGGTGGCGTGGTGGGCGTGGGGGTGTGGGGGTGGGGGGGGGGGGAGGGGGTGCGAGCATTGCGGTTACACGGGGGCGAAAGGTCAATCGGGCGTCATCGGTAAAGTTATTACTTTCGACAAACACTACTTCAAGGCATCAACCTGACTTTACGCTCGCG
Organism: Arenicola marina; assembly: GCA_964019135.1. Lineage (NCBI taxonomy): Eukaryota > Metazoa > Annelida > Polychaeta > Arenicolidae > Arenicola > Arenicola marina. The sequence continues at coordinate 28,302,382 of OZ025253.1, read as the reverse complement.
ATCATAGTGGCACCACGTTAAAAGAGGCGGCAGCCAACTGACATCTTGACCACTGACCATGAGGCCATGTGCACGCCATTACCTCGCACTGGTTATCATGGGCGGCTTATCCATACTGTTGCTGAACGTGCTCCTACCCAAACGGCGCGTTGTCTACCGAAGCAGTCTCCACACGGGTGCTGCGACCAATCCAACACGATGGGCGCCGTCTCCGAGTCAACCGCTGGAGGGTTTCTCTCTAACTGTGACTAATGAGGATATTGACAAGTTTCGAGTGGTAAGTGGCGATGCTTGTCTTCAGCGGATCCACACGCCGTTGTTGGGTGAAGTTTCACGGGTCGACGCGTATTTTAATGTTTAAGGAACACGATATGACCGGATTATAATGGACTCCCATTGTGTGTTATGTGGTAATGTTGTTTTGCGAGGACGTTCATTTATGCAAAATGTCCGTCCTTATAACTCAAAAACGCTATATTACAGAAGAATAATGTCCCGAGAGAACAATGAAGTGACGTCACCAGTTGCTTTTACAAGGGTGTCTTATTCCGTTTTTAATGGCCCATATAGGACCCAACAGACACACATGTCTAAATTTGGATACTACGTGCATTACTGTCGTCACATATCTGTGTGTAGTTCCCCGGTTTATCGCCTCATTTTATGGACGCTGAGCAAGTTCCAGACCATGAATTTCAAGGATAATTAAGTAATAAGAGAATACATCAAGCCAGGTTCCTCGTATGTCATACAGTTTGTTATCACGTGTAATTGTATTGAACCACACATAAATTGTATGCACAACCCTTCATAAACAGCCACGGTTATTGGAAGATATGAGCGCCAGATCTGTTCTGGATAGTATTATAGGTTCTACTGCAGTCGGAACTCGTTAATCTGAAACATTCGGTTACACACGAACTGTCCAGATATTCTTTAAAGTATGTGTGTGTGGGGGGGGGGGGGGGGTACAAAAACTTGTTCCACAAAGAGACGTAGGTGAACGTAGCGCACACAAAGGGGGTATATATTTAAGGTCTGGAAGGGTAGTGGGGAGGGGGCACGTGCCCCTTGCGCCCCCCCCCCCTCCATCCATGGCCAGGGGGCACAGAATTTGCCCTCTGGACACGCCCAAGATAACGAATATGTCGGATTAACGGATTCAGAAATCCCAGGGAGGGGCGGATCCAGAAAATCTGAATAGGTATACTGGTATAAATTTCGGCCCTAAAAGGGGGGGCCGGGGCCGACTCCTCCCCCCCCCCTGGATCCGCCCTTGCCAGGTGTTGGTGCGACTTGCATGACATATTGGTGGTCTACTTGTAGTAAGTAATCTACGCACGTGTTATATACGTACACACGGACATATGCTAAGTTTCTACGACATTTAACTCGGCAGGTCAATTATCGCACCAACATGCTGGGCGAAAGCAATTACCGCGGCGTGGCCTCAAGGTGGATTTGGTCTGATAAACGAGAGATCAGGGTACTACTGTCGTTGCCGGGAACCCGTATCGGCGTTGGGAAGGGAAGGTTAAGGAATCCATTACACGTAACACGGTGTCGGGTAAAGGGTTTTTCGAATTATCCCATGTCGGATTAAACAGTTCTGTCAGATGGTTTGGGGTCCTGTGGCAGGTGATTGCTTTCGCGAGAATGCTGGTTCCGGTCCCAGTTCTGCGTAGCGCGGTTGGCAAGCAGGTTGAGCTGCGGATCAACAAGTGATGGGTTCGAACCCCTGTCACCAGCTACATCCGGGTGGTTTCTTGGCCCATGTTAGCCGTCATGTGCACTAGATATCTGTGCGGGCACAAGTTCGCAGCCCGCGCCTGCCCCGCGCCCGCAACAACTTGCCCGCGCCCGCCCCACAGCCGCGTCTCAGGCCCCTTTGCTGCCCGCGCCCGCTCCGCGTCTCCCCCGCGCCCGCCCCGTGTCCCCCCCGCGCCCGCAACAACTTGCCCGCGCCCGCCCCACGGCCGCGTCTCAGGCCCCTTTGCTGCCCGCAGCCGGCCCTTTGCCCGCACACGCTAGATAGGGGTCTGGAAGGGGGGAGGGGGGGGGGGGGCTAGGGGCCCCTCCCCATTTTCGAATTTTCATAATTATCAGTGTCGAATTTGTGCACAAAAGCCTACAGACCAACATGTCATGTCATTTTCTTCTTGTCGACCGCTTGGTATTATGCAGGACATGCTGCCGCGTCAAGGTGGTGACGTCACTTTATAATGCTTTATAATGGGCATTAGAATTAAACATTGATTAGTCATGCACTTGTTTTGCATCCACTAAACTTTTTTCCTTTAATTTAAAAAAGAAATATATTTCTAATATTTCATCACAATGCAATACACTCTCCCTTACTTCTCCCATTGACACGATATTACCAAAAGTGGTTAACGTGTCCTGAATAACCAATCAATCACAATACATATTAACGCCACACAGGCGGCGCATTACACAATTTATTGCCAATATCGGGTAATTGTCGTCTCAGTTTACGACTAATGGAGTAAAATAGGCCTACTTATCGAGACAGCACTATATATATTGATCTGTTCATATAATTAGAATATCTGTCTTGCTCAGTATGGATATAATATCTCTGGCTTAATGCGATTTTACAGCTTGTAATTTATTTCTTCGTACTAACTTAGTAACTATAAATCACATTTTCGCCGCCATCATTACGATAAACTCGAATTCGCTCAGAATAATTAACGGAGTCTAACGTTACAATTGGCTATGGGCATATGATTTATATTTAATCAATTCCATTCCAACGAGCCTAACTGGAAAGGGCCGAACAAGCGAGCTTGCACGCTTCTTTATATGAATCACCATAATGACTCTCAAGAAAATGTAAGGTATATGAGTGGCAACCACACATACACACCACAACTCAACGACTTTTTTTAACATTGATATATGTTAAAGTGAATCAGCGGAAATTCGAGAAAAAAACCCAACAGATATTTCTTGAACAAATGTTCAAAATCTTTATTTATAAATTACTTCCCTTCATTTCAGACATTGCCTGCTTTATTGCCGGGCTTTAAGAACCCGTGTTGGATTGAACCGTTGCCGCCATATTGGAATAGCAGTGAACCTCGTGATCATTGCCCTATCTACAAGGCTAAACTCGATGGACCATCCAGGTCTAGCAAACAGGCCATGGACGATATGATGCACATTCTGGATGATCGAGGCAACAGAGGTAAAAATGGTATTTCAAATCCATGTTCAGTTAAAGCTACTTATCGAGCTCTTTCATCCAAAATTTGTTTTGTTTATATTTTACGTATGCCAGACTGCCAAATGGAGTTTTTTTAGCCTTCCCGTCATATCAGATACCCGCAGGTTTTAAACTTAGTTGTAAACGTCATCAGTTGTTGTGCTTCATGATGCTTTGATATAAGTAGCAGTGCCGCGACAGAGGTCCGCCGTGTCCATATCACAGCCGAAACGGCGATGTTTATTAGGTTTCAGAATTTACAGAATGAATCAATCGAGCTTCCTGCAAATTGTGATATATATGTCGCCTGGGCTTTAATTTGGCGTGAAAAGATCGACAAGCACCTTTAACGTTAGTATGCATAATTAGCCGCGGTTGCGTGGCCGTTTCCTGGCGCGGACCCGATGGTTTTTTTTAACAAATCCTTTATTTCTGGAGATTTGCAACAGCGCATTCACACGTTAATGCTCACTGCGTGGAGCTTAATGGAGGGGGGGCCGTTTCACTGAAAACTTGCGACCGGGGTCCACCAATTTGAACCCGATAATCGCTCGACAAATCTTCCACTTAGCGCTAAGTGGAGTGGCGTATCCTCAGTTGCGATTATGAATACGGCCCCAGGAACCAAAGGAAGGTGTTCACGTCTGTCAACCGCGGCATTCGCAGGCGATCAGCTGAAATGCGACCAAAGGTGCGACTCTCAAACAAAGCCAAACACTCAAACATGATGTAAAAAAACCTATATTCAATACATTCATACAATATCACCCAGGCTTACCAGGTGGCGATATATACATATATTACGCGTAAAACCTCGCGGCTCGGTCAAGTTTTGTTTTATTCACAGACGAGGGGACAGATAGTCAATTATAGATCTAGTTATTTATGTCCGGTCAATTAATACCGAAGGGCTGCGATAATGGGGGACGTGATGGAGGGGGCTGGGGGTGTTGCAGGTAATGGGGGACGTGATAAATGGGGGCTAGGGGTGTTGGAGGTACTGGGGGACGTGATGGAGGGGGGCTGGGGGTGTTGGAGGTATTGGAGGACGTGATGGAGGGGGGCTGGGGGTGTTGGAGGTACTGGGGGACGTGATGGAGTGGGGCTGGGGGTGTTGGAGGTACTGGGGGACGTGATGGAGGGGGGCTGAAGGTGTTGGAGGTATTGGGGAACGTGATGGAGGGGGCTGGGGGTGTTGGAGGTACTGGGGGACGTGAAGGAGGGGGGCTGGGGGTGTTGGAGGTATTGGGGGACGTGATGGAGGGGGGCTGGGGGTGTTGGAGGTATTGGGGGACGTGATGGAGGGGGGCTGAGGGTGTTGGAGGTACTGGAGGACGTGATGGAGAGGGGCTGGGGGTGTTGGAGGTAATGGGGGACGTGATAAAGGGGGGCTAGGGGTGTTGGAGGTATTGGGGGACGTGATGGAGGGGGGCTGAGGGTGTTGGAGGTACTGGGGGACGTTATGAAGGGTGGGGGGGCCTTGTGGTGTTGGAGGTACGTGGGGACGTGATGGAGGGGGGGGGGCTGGGGGTGTTGGAGGTTCTAGGGGACGTAATGGAGCGGGGCTTGGGATGTTGGAAGTACTGGTGGACAGGATGGAGGGTGGCTGGGGGTGTTGGAGGTAATGGGGGACGTAATAGAGGGGGGCTGGGGGTCTTGGTTGTACTGTTGGACGGGATGGAGGGTGGTTGGGGCTGTTGGAGGTACTAGGGGACGTGATGGAGGGGGCTGGGGTGTTGGTGGTACTGGGGGACGTGATGGAGGGGGGCTGGGGGTGTTGCAGGTACTGGGGGAGGTGATGGAGGGGGGCTGGGGTGTTGGAGGTACTGGGGGACGTGATGGAGGGGGGCTGGGGGTGTTGGAGGTACTGGGGGACGTGATGGAGGGGAGCTGGGGGTGTTGGAGGTAATGGTGGACATGATGGAGGGGGGCTAGGGGTCTTGGTTGTACTGGTGGACGGGATGGAGGGTGGTTGGGGCTGTTGGAGGTACTAGGGGACTGGATGGAGGGGGGCTGGGGTGTTGGTGGTACTGGGGGACGTGATGGAGGGGGGCTGGGGGTGTTGGAGGTACTGGGAGACGTGATGGAGGGGGGCTGGGGGTGTTGGATGTAGGGGAAGACGTGATGGAGGGGGGCTGGGGGTGTTGGTGGTACTGGGGGACGTGATGGAGGGGGGCTGGGGGTGTTGGTGGTACTGGGAGACGTGATGGAGGGGGGCTGGGGGTGTTGGAGGTACTGGGAGACGTGATGGAGGGGGGCTGGGGGTGTTGGATGTAGGGGAAGACGTGATGGAGGGGGGCTGGGGGTGTTGGTGGTACTGGGGGACGTGATGGAGGGGGGCTGGGGGTGTTGGAGGTACTGGGAGACGTGATGGAGGGGGGCTGGGGGTGTTGGATGTAGGGGAAGACGTGATGGAGGGGGGCTGGGGGTGTTGGAGGTACTGGGGGACGTGATGGAGGGGGGCTGAGGGTGTTGGAGGTAATGGGGGAGGTGAATGAGGGGGGCTGGGGGTGTTGGAGGTAATGGGGGACGTGATGGAGTGGGGCTGGGAGTGTTGGATGTACTGGGAAAGGTGATGGAGGGGGGCTGGGGTGTTGGATGTAGGGGGAGACGTGATGGAGGGGGGCTGGGGGTGTTGGTGGTACTGGGGGACGTGATGGAGGGCGGCTGGGGGTGTTGGATGTAGGGGGAGACGTGATGGAGGGGGCTGGGGGTGTTGGTGGTACTGGGGGACGTGATGGAGGGGGGCTTGGGGTGTTGGATGTAGGGGGAGACGTGATGGAGGATGGCTGGGGTGTTGGAGGTACTGGAGGACGTGATGGAGGGGGGCTGGAGGTGTTGGTGGTACTGGGGGACGGGATGTAGGGGGGCTGGGGGTGTTGGAGGTACTGGGGGAGGTGATGGAGGGGGGCTGTGGGTGTTGGATGTAGGAGGAGACGTGATGGAGGGGGGGTGGGGGTGTTGGTGGTACTGGGAGACGTGATGGAGGGGGGCTGGGGGTGTTGGTGGTACTAGGGGACGTGATGGAGGGGGGCTGGGGGTGTTGGATGTAGGGGGAGACGTGATGGAGGGGGCTGGGGGTGTTGGTGGTACTGGGGGACGTGATGGAGGGGGGCTGGGGGTGTTGGAGGTACTGGGGGACGTGATGGAGGGGGGCTGGGGCTGTTGGTGGTACTGGGGGACGTGATGGAGGGGGCTGGGGGTGTTGGATGTAGGGGGAGACGTGATGGAGGGGGCTGGGGGTGTTGGAGGTACTGGGGGACGTGATGGAGGAGGGCTGGGGTGTTGGAGGTACTGGGGGACGTGATGGAGGGGGGCTGGGGGTGTTGGAGGTACTGTGGGAGGTGATGGAGGGGGGCTGTGGGTGTTGGATGTATGGGGAGACGTGATGGAGGGGGGCTGGGGGTGTTGGTGGTACTGGGGGAGGTGATGGAGGGGGGCTGGGGGTGTTGGATGTAGGGAGAGACGTGATGGAGGGGGTTGGGGTGTTGGTGGTACTGGGGGACGTGATGGAGGGGGGCTGGGGGTGTTGGAGGGAATGGGGAAGGTGATGGAGGGGGCTGGGGGTGTTGGTGGTACTGGGGGACGTGATGGAGTGGAGCTGGGGGTGTTGGAGGTAATGGGGGACGTGATGGAGGGGGGCTGGGGGTGTTGGAGGTAATGGGGGAGGTGATGGAGGGGGGCTGGGGGTGTTGGATGTAGGAGGAGACGTGATGGAGGGGGGCTGGGGGTGTTGGATGTAGGGGGAGACGTGATGGAGGGGGGCTGGGGGTGTTGGATGTAGGGGGAGACGTGATGGACGGGGGCTGGGGTGTTGGAGGTACGGGGGAACGTAATGGAGGGAGGGCTGGGGGTGTTGGAGGTAGTGGTGGACGGAATGAAGGGGGGCTGGGGGTGTTGGAGGTATTGGGGGACGTGATGGAGGGGGGCTGGGGGTGTTGGATGTAGGGAGAGACGTGATGGAGGGGCGCAGGGGTGTTGGAGGTACGAGGGAACGTAATGGAGGGAGGGCTGGGGGTGTTGGAGGGAGTGGTGGATGGAATGGAGGGGGGCTGGGGGTGTTGGAGGTACTGGGGGACGTGATGGAGGGTGGATGAAGGTGTTGGAGGTATTGGGGGACGTGATGGTGGGGGGCTGGGGGTGTTGGAGGCACTGGGGGACGTGATGGAGGGGGGCTGGGGGTGTTGGAGGTAATGGGGGAGGTGATGGAGGGGGGCTGGGGGTGTTGGATGTAGGAGGAGACGTGATGGAGGGGGGCTGGGGGTGTTGGTGGTACTGGGGGACGTGATGGAGGGGGGCTGGGGGTGTTGGAGGTAATGGGGGAGGTGATGGAGGGCGGCTGGGGTTGTTGGATGTAGCAGGAGACGTGATGGAGGGGGGCTGGGGGTGTTGGATGTAGGGGGAGACGTGATGGACGGGGGCTGGGGTGTTGGAGGTACGGGGAAACGTAATGGAGGGAGGGCTGGGGGTGTTGGAGTTAGTGGTGGACGGAATGGAGGGGGGCTGGGGGTGTTGGAGGTATTGGGGGACGTGATGGAGGGGGGCTGGGGTGTTGGATGTAGGGGAAGACGTGATGGAGGGGGGCTGGGGTGTTGGAGGTATTGGGGGACGTGATGGAGGGGGGTTGGGGGTGTTGGATGTAGGGGGAGACGTGATGGAGGGGGGCTGGGGTGTTGGAGGTATTGGGGGACGTGATGGAGGGGGGCTGGGGGTGTTGGAGGTACTGCGGGACGTGATGGAGGGGGGCTGGGGGTGTTGGATGTAGGGGGAGACGTGATGGAGGGGGGATGGGGTGTTGGAGGTATTGGGGGACGTGATGGAGGGGGGCTGGGGGTGTTGGATGTAGGTAGAGACGTGATGGAGGGGGGCTGGGTGTTGGAGGTATTGGGGGACGTGATGGAGGGGGGCTGGGGGTGTTGGATGTAGGGGGAGACGTGATGGAGGGGGGCTGGGGTGTTGGAGGTATTGGGGGACGTGATGGAGGGGGGCTGGGGGTGTTGGAGGTATTGGGGGACGTGATGGAGGGGGGCTGGGGGTGTTGGATGTAGGGGGAGACGTGATGGAGGGGGGCTGGGGTGTTGGAGGTATTGGGGGACGCGATGGAGGGGGGCTGGGGGTGTTGGAGGTATTGGGGGACGTGATGGAGGGGGGCTGGGGGTGTTGTATGTAGGGGGAGACGTGATGGAGGGGGGCTGGGGTGTTGGAGGTATTGGGGGACGTGATGGAGGGGGGCTGGGGGTGTTGGATGTAGGAGGAGACGTGATGGAGGGGGGCTGGGGATGTTGGATGTAGGGGGAGACATGATGGAGGGGGGCTGGGGTGTTGGAGGTACTGGAGGACGTGACGGAGGGGGGCTGGGGGTGTTGGAGGTATTGGGGGACGTGATGGAGGGGGGCTGGGGGTGTTGGAGGTACGAGGGAACGTGATGGAGGGAGGGCTGGGGGTGTTGGAGGTAGTGGTGGACGCAATGGAGGGGGGCTGGGGGTGTTGGAGGTATTGGGGGACGTCATGGAGGGGGGCTGAGGGTGTTGGAGGTACTGGTGGACGGGATGGAGGAGGGCTGGGGGTGTTGGAGGTATTGGGGGACGTGATGGAGGGGGGCTGGGGTGTTGCAGGTATTGGGGGACGTGGTGGGGGGGTGGGGGCTGAGGGTGTTGGAGGTACTGGTGGACGGGATGGAGGGGGGCTGGGGGTGTTGGAGGCACTGCGGGACGTGATGGAGGGGGGCTGGGGTGTTGGATGTAGGGGGAGACGTGATGGAGAGGGGCTGGGGGTGTTGGTGGCACTGGGGGGCGTGATTTAGGGGGGCTGGGGGTGTTGGAGGTATTGGGGGACGTCATTTAGGGGGGCTGAGGGTGTTGGAGGTACTGGTGGACGTGATGGAGGGGAGCTGGGGGTGTTGGAGGTATTGGGGGACGTGATGGAGGGGGGCTGGGGGTGTTGGAGGTATTGGGGGACGTGATGGGGGGGGGGGGGCTGAGGGTGTTGGAGGTACTGGTGGACGGGATGGAGGGGGGCTGGGGGTGTTGGAGGTATTGGGGGACGTGATGGAGGGGGGCTGGGGTGTTGGTGGTACTGGGGGACGTGATAGAGGGGGGCTGCCGTGTTGGAGGTACTGGGGGAGGTGATGGAGGGGGGCTGGGGTATTGGATGTAGGGGGAGACGTAATGGAGTGGGGCTGGGAGTGTTGGAGGTAATGGGGGAGGCAATGGAGGGGGGCTGCGGGTGTTGGATGTAGGAGGAGACGTCATGGAGGGGGGCTGGGGGTGTTGGATGTAGGGGGAGACGTGATGGACGGGGGCTGGGGTGTTGGATGTACGGGGGAACGTAATGGAGGGAGGGCTGGGGGTGTTGGAGGTAGTGGTGGACGGAATGGAGGGGGGCTCGGGGTGTTGGAGGTATTGGGGGACGTGATGGAGGGGGGCTGGGGGGGTTGGATGTAGGGGGAGACGTGATTGAGGGGCGCTGGGGTGTTGGAGGTACGGGGGAACGTAATGGAGGGAGGGCTGGGAGTGTTGGAGGTAGTGGTGGACGGAATGGAGGGGGGCTGGGGGTTTTGGAGGTATTGGGGGACGTCATGGAGGGGAGCTGAGGGTGTTGGAGGTACTGGTGGACGGGATGGAGGGGGGCTGGGGGTGTTGGATGTAGGGGGAGACGTGATTGAGGGGCGCTGGGGTGTTGGAGGTACGGGGGAACGTAATGGAGGGAGGGCTGGGAGTGTTGGAGGTAGTGGTGGACGGAATGGAGGGGGGCTGGGGGTTTTGGAGGTATTGGGGGACGTCATGGAGGGGAGCTGAGGGTGTTGGAGGTACTGGTGGACGGGATGGAGGGGGGCTGGGGGTGTTGGAGGTATTGGGGGACGTGATGGAGGAGGGCTGGGGTGTTGGTGGTACTGGGGGACGTGATGGAGGGGGGCTGGGGTGTTGGAGGTACTGGGGGGCGTCACTTAGGGGGGCTGGGGGTGTTGGAGGTACTGGGGGCGTGATTTAGGGGGGCTGGGGTGTTGGAGGTACTGGTGGACGGGATGGAGGGGGGCTGGGGGTGTTGGAGGTACTGGGGGACGTGATGGAGGGGGGCTGGGGGTGTTGGAGGTACTGGGGGGCGTGATTTAGGGGGGCTGGGGGTGTTGGAGGTACTGGGGGCGTGATTTAGGGGGGCTGGGGTGTGGGAGGTACTGGTGGACGGGATGAAAGGGTGCTGGGGGGTTTGAGGTACGGAGGGACGTGATGGAGGGGGGCTGGGGGTGTTGGATGTACTCTGGGTTAGATTTAGGGGGGCTGGGGTATGGGAGGTACTGGGGGACGTGATGGAGGGGGCTGGGGGTGTTGTAGGTACTGGGGGACGGGGACGTGATGGAGGGGGGAGGGGGGGGCTGGGGTGTTGGAAGTGCTGGGGGTGTCGGAGGTGCTCCGGTGCAGACTAGATGTGAGTAACTGGGAGTTTCTCGATCAGATACAGTCGATGATATAATGTTATAGTTGCTTTAGTGTTAAAGGATTTTGCGGTTAGGCCTAAATAATCCTTTAATCATCGGTGGTAGACAGGTGGGGTGGGGGGTATTTGCGGGATTGGGCTTTTCATTTCTCCGTGAACTGGTAATGAGGAAAATAATTCTGCGTGAAATTGGAATGGGGTATTAACCGACCCGCCGTGATCAGGGATTTTCATTAATCGTGAACTGGGAATTTTAATTCATCGTGACATTGAGATGGAGAAATTATTCTTCGTGATCTGGTAACACCACCCCCCCCCCCCTTGCCCCCCCCCTCCCCCTTGACATACAAGCTACATTCAAGGGGAACCAAGACCGGGGATGAGCGAGTTTTCCTTTAAACTATGAATAGTAAGTAGTTTGTTCCTTAAAATGCCATATGTTTTCAGTTAACTACAAGCGGAGTAATCATTATTAGGTTGCTAACCCCTGCCCCAGTAATGGGAGTAAAGCGTTCAAGCTGGTAGTGACGTCACACCGATATACAAGGAACTTAAATTTCAAGTATCGCATTCCAGTTTCCTCGCTGTGTATCCGTATTTTAGTGTCTTGATCGAGTATCCGTGTTTTAATCCATGCAGCTTTATTCCTGCATGTGTTAACTTCCCAGTGGCATGCAATCAAGTCCGGGCTTCCTAAACAGTTCTACCATAATAATTTTTAACGCCAATCCCTGACGCCCTGTCATATATGACAACGAACGCTCGATCGACTGCATAAACATGCCCCACCACGCCGGCCTGCTGTTACCGCACCAAGTTTTTCATTTCAATATCAATAACGTCAGAAGTTCATACTCTTCTGAACTATTAAATGCGTCAAAACAGCTGCCCAGTGGCTGTCAATTATGTTGGAAGCCTATGTGTCGCGCTATCGATACGCATCCCGATCCGTTAGCGCCGATATGTGTACGTTTCGTTGCTTAACTCTCGCGCGGCGCATCAATGAGATATTGCACTCAGGGTTCAGTCGACAGCCGCCAGGGTGGAGTGACGGCGTTTGTTCACAATTTATGAAAGCCACACCGGTAAAACAATTTTATTGTGAGCTACAGACAGGACGGAAAGTTCGGTAGTTTGGAGGATATACACTTCAATGTAGTGTAATGCGGCACAAATTAAGTAGAAATGCAAAAATGATGACATAAATGAAGCCGCAAATATATTTATGCCAGACTTTTAGTGCGAATGAACTTAGAGTAGGATTTCAAAAAAGCTCTCTTAATAGGTTTGAATTAATTAATTAAATTCCGTTGCAAGTATAAACAAACTGCGATTTACTCCATAATGAATAGTTACATATTGTTCAGATGTTAAGTTCCTGAACAAGAAGATTTCAAGTTAAACCTTGCAAATAAACAACATTGATGAGCTACGCAACGGAAAAACCAATTGGGTGGCATAATTGGCATCGTGAAAATGTGAAACCATCCACACAGTTCACATTGCATTGACAACTCTATTACTTGTTGCATTTTGAGACATATTTACACAGGTTTTGACCACTAATCATGCTAATGTGAGTTTGGTCTAGCCAGTAATATGCTAGTAGCAAGTTGGGAAGTTACACGATTTAGAGGATTGGAGTATTTATAGCCAGTATATTTATGAATAGTTTATGCATCTTTTTAAACAAGTTGTTTAGCAAGATTCCACCTGTAGTTTGAAGGCTAATGATGAGTATTTTGGCCCTATTTTTAATTGTAGAAATACAGTTGCTTTCATTATCGCTCATTGGTCAATTTAGGGGGTAGCGTCACTGGAGTTAGCGTCCCTGGGATGGGGATATAGAAGGGCCTACATCACATCCAGAAAGGTAGTTGGAGTGCGGAGGACAGCGCAGAGCCAGCGCACCTCTCACTCCCTCTCAGCGCAGCGTCCGCGCACTTGTTTACTCTTTTCTTAGCGCATCATCAGCGCGAGACTTTGCTATTTTCTTTTATAAGAGGGTCTATTTATATAGTATCAGGAAGGTAGAATTAGGGAATAAGCTTGTCTTGGAGTTTTTTTTGGAGGTATATTGAGAGGAATCGGCAGTGGTATGTAACGAATTAGCTTGGGGATTAGAGAAATACTGTGATAGATTGATGCGACCAGCAATTAAGCAACGAGAGGATATATTGAATTTGAAGAGAGAAGTTATGCAGCATGTACAGTGATGTTTCAGTTTGTGATATGGTTTTCAGTATATTTACAGAGAGGCTGGTGTCATATATATATTCCAGTTATATTGATAGCTTGATCATACATTTGTATGTGGTGGCAGCGACTGGTTGAGTTAACCCGGAATAAATCACTTGAATTGTAACTACTTTCTTATTATTTTATTTAAGCTAGGTTTAACTGAGGCAACAGATAATGCCTCATTATATTGCGGCTTAAAACGCCCCCTTCCTGGCATAGAACCAAAAACATACACCTTCGATCGGTACGCTACAGTTTTGGTGGCAGCGATACGATTTGGCCACATATACCCTCGGCACGCCACAGTTTTGGCGGCAGCAGTGGGATTTGGCGACATACACCCTCGGCACGCTACAGATCCATCGTTCTAATATAGTTTTTGGATTGAGATTGGTGGGTAATAAGGGGCTGGTCCTAAAGTAATGCAGTGTTTTATCTGCAGTTTCCATGGCGCCAATGAAAGGAAAATTATCTAAAATGTGTTTTTCTCATATCAATTTAATATAACATGGGTATGTTTCAAGCAACATTGGTGATCGAGTATTGTTGGTTGCGACAGTGTGCACTAAGTCACAGAACTGCCACTGTATGCAGACGACGACAAATAGCTAAAATGTGCCAAGTTACATTCAGCAACGATTTAGACTTCGTAATGCGCATTAGGTCACGTTTACGTGATACGTTCAATCGAAAACAATAACGATTTACCTGATTACATCAGTTGGTTTAGTTACATCGTTATTCGTTAATGAGAAAAATCCACGATTTTCTTCATTATATCAGTCGGTTTGGTTGCAATGTCTGTATTTTTGTTTGCCCGTGTGTGTAACTTTCTTTCACTTTTTCCATAACTCCTAATGTCCAAACGCATACAGCTATCGTAGTCCAAATTTAGGCTAACCATGACTGACCAAATCTCAAGCGCTTTCAAGCTTAATATGGTATTAAAAGGTTCTCCACACTATTATTACTGACGTCGACAGGACTCATTTTCCTTAAAATAGAAACTTTCAATCATATCACGTAAAAAATGCACAAAAAAATAACCATTTAAATGCGAATTCCCCCCCCCCCCCTCAGGTTTTTCGCAACTACACAGAGTACTTCATATTTTCTTTACTAGAGAATTGTTTCTGGCTTCTAAATGAGTCATAATGTATGTTCCAATTCAGTAATCATACAAGCCCTCAGAAGATACGTTACGCTACGTCATTGTGACGTCACATTTTACCATTTTATTCAGGCCTTGACGTCTTTTATAATCAGGCCAGCGAGCTGGAACCGGTCGAAGGCGATGCGCCATAGGGGGATAGGTCCATCGAGGGACCCTCCGTAGCCGCTCTACTCCACGTCGTGACGTATCGCGTTGACGTATCGCGTTGACGTATCGCGTTGACGTACCGCGTTGAGATAGGAAGCTCCTAAATGTGCATGAAGCGAGAGAGAAAAATTAAGCCAGCAGCACAAAAGCGGGTCAGAATTGTTTGTTTGGCGGCTAGACAGCTCGCAAGAGGATCACCCTATCCTGCTGGCGCGCCCATGGTTAGTCAACCGGGATATCGACCGGTCGATCATGGATGGTCGCCGTTCGCTTAAAATCGACGCTAAATATTCGTGATTGTACGGGCAAATTTGGACTTGGCGATCTGTCTTCGGCTCAATGCCGGCGTAGGGATTCGGTTCTATTCGATCGGAATGCTCCCCATCTATCAGAGAAAGCAACCCACGCTACATAGCCTGCATTCTCTCATTGTCACCGCATGTTATTTTCCGGAGTTGGTATTGGCTTTAAGATATCAAGGTCAACTATCATAATTAAGCCAGCAATCACTATTGGGCACCATGAAACCCCTACCTTAGTATACATGTTATATGTATGTATATATATGGATGGCGGGGGCGGAGGCGGGGGGGGGGGGGAGGCGGCAAGGGGGGTCGTGTTCCCAAATCCCGAGGAATACATTTCTTTATTCTCAGGTCACGATGAATTAAAAGGAGAAGTCCCCGCATACAATGAAATTTACGCTTATTTAAAGTTAAACTTCCCAGTTCACGATTAATGAAAATCCTCGATCACGGCGGTCGGCTTGTATCTCATTTCCAGTTCAAGAAGAATTATTTTCCGCATTCCCATTCCCGGTGAAATTCCCGAAGAACGGACATACCCCTTGCCCCCCCGCCCCCCACCCCCCATATATATATATGTGTTTTTATAATATCCGTACTGCTGACTAACACTCAGTCCTATTTCTTGTCTTCGACAGGCGAGAAATGGCGAATTCGTTGTTTCCCATATTTTTTTCTACTGGGCGTCACGAAATGCGGAACTACGCAAATGTTTAGCACCTTGGAACTATACGCCAAGGATTTCGCACGCCCGGGATTAAAAGAACCACATTACTGGGACAAAAATAGAGCCAGTATGAAAACAAGAACATGCAGTAAGTAGCAATTTCACTCGAAATAAATTCTTTAGTAAACGTAATTGTACATTTTGTACCATGCTGATAGTTTACTTCCAACGTTAAACCCTTCGTTTTGAAGGTGTCTCTTGGAATGTTTCCACTTGAACTTGCAGATGACAAACCTTTTTCAACATTTGCATCTTACCTTGACATCTTTGACCTGGCGGCCGAAAACATCCGAACAAATGAAAGTTATGGAAAAGGCGGACAAATAATACACACGTCAATCACAGGTGGGTGCCATTGACCCGCACATAGCATGAAAAACCACGCCTATTCTCTGCGACGATTCGCGTACTTTGGGAATATGTGGTTCATTTTTGTGGCTAATACACTCAGGATACTAGCTAGTATCTTTTGATTAATTAGTTGTTGTTCATGCTGTTTGTTGTTGCATGATATGTTGTTATACGGTTCCATGACATATTGCAGGTGATTTCTCCCCATCAACCTTGAACGTTGACCATCATTGGAGTAGCAGACCGGGCAACAAAGGACTCACAGAACCGAAATACAGCACGCCCAATTACATCCGACATTTATACCCCAAGGCAAAGTTCATGGTCATTATGCGAGATCCAGTGGAAAGGTACCGTGCCCATATTGAATTCATGGGTACCGAGACACGCTCGATGGAGTGGCAATGTCGAATGTGTGGGTCCAGCAAAAAATGTAGCGTGTCTAATTGGAATTTAAGTATCCAGTGAAAAGGTCGCATGCCCTGTTTAAATGTATGGGTCTGGCAAACAAGTAGAGAACCCAATTTGAATTGATTGGTCCAGTGAAAAAGGTCGCATGCCCTGTTTGAATGTATGGGTCTGGCAAACAAGTAGAGGACCCAATTTGAATTGATTGGTCCAGTGAAAAGAATTGAAGCAATAGAGTAGCAATTTAGGTATCTATAAAAAAGGTGCTGTGCCTGGCTTTAAAAAAAATAATGCGTTCCACATTAAGGCAGCAGGCCCAGTTGGAATTTAAATTTACTTATGGAGCTCTTTCCCGCTAAAACTACGGAGGTCCAAATACAAATAAGAATCAGTCTTTGGATCATCCAGAATTTCCAGAATTTTTCTCTATATTTCACTCATGCCAGACTGCCAAATGGAGTCTCTGAGCCTTGCCTGTGATATCCATAGGGCTGTACAGTTCTCGCGGGTTCTATTTCCGGTTTAGGTCCTCTGGGGACCAACAAAAAACACGTGCTCTTAGAACGAGTGCGCATAGCGCTGGTGCCTTGCTACAGCGGCGTGACGCGCACGCATTGCAGTCAAGGTATCAGTGTTGGGAACCGGCCGGTTACGCGGTTTGAGTGGGTGTGAAACTTTCCATACGGGTTGTGGTCCATTCGATGAGACTATTGGAAGCGTTGTATTTAGAGGCAAATCATCGAAGTTTACATTTGTGCGACAAACGGAGCACCATTGTCCTGGCCTTCTCAGTCCATATACGGAGCGCTGTTAGGTAACCATAGATACCGCGCGCAGACATACGAGTCGTGAGGATTATTACGTCATACAACATGGAAAGCCCCGCGCAGCACATTATGTTGCTGACAGTCATTCATGAGGCAACCGCAATTTGGTTTATTAACTGTCTAACCGCTCATATATTACATAAATCTACTCGGTTTGGTCTTATTCTGATATGCACAGAACTTCAGTGGTTAGTTGTGCATCCAAGGACAGCTTTAGCCAATCTTGTGTGTGAGGCGAGTGAAGGCAAACAACCGGAAGGCAGGCAACACGTACAGGCCGTTGATGCTAGGCATTGACGCATAGAGGCATAGAACATAAGTATCCCTGTGAGTTCTCGATCAGATCCCGTAGCGACTGTACAGCCCTATTAGCCACAGGTTTTCAACTTAGTGGTAAACGTCATCAGTTTTTGCTCTTCGCGATGCTTTGTAGCAGTGCCGCGACAGAGTTCCGCGGTGTCCCAAGATAGACACGTTTGCCATATCACAGCCGAAACGGCGACGTTTATTGTTTTTTTAAATTTATGGAAAGAAACGGTCGAGTTTTCTACTTTTTGCGATATATATGTCCGCTGAGCTCAGAGTTGGCGGGAAAAGCTCGACTCAGCTTTATGGGTCCCGTGAACTTGTAAAGAACCCAGGCTAAATGCTTGGATCTAGTGAAAGGGTAGTATGCTTACATTCAACTGATGAGTTCAGTAAACAGGTTAGAGTAAAGTTTATAATTTAGGCATCCATGCACTAGGTACCCTACCCATTTTTTATGTTCAATGGAAAGGTAGTAGACCAAGTTCGAAGTTAAGGGTCTACTGCAGTGCTTAGAGAAACAATGCGAGTCTAACGGAAAGTTATAAAGGTCTCAATACAAAACTAACGAATCTCGTGTCGGTGGCCAGGTGCGGATCCAAGGGGGGGGGGGGGGTGGTCACAGGGGTCCTTGGTGGGCAGTTGGGGGTGACGGGGGTCACATGTTCTTGCTGCTACTTCCCGCCAAGTCAACATACAGATATCTGAGTGGGGGTCTTGGGGTTTTGACTCCCCCCTCCCCATTTTTGATCGAGGGTGCTATTGGTTAGTGGTAAACTCCGAATATGCCGCCCAAAGATGTGGACACCACACCCGCCGTTTTGTACTGGACCCCGGTATTATTACGTGGACCGCTTATTTTCGTTCAACTTAAATTCCTTTATCCACGTATGTTTGTGGCCCCCAGATGATCGTCTGCTGGATGGTAGTAAGGATGCCAGGATACTAATACTTATATATTACTAAGTATCATTATTATGGTCAGTAAACGTGCAGGATCGAGCTGTAATAACGGCTTCAGTGGAAGGGCTGCTTAATATTAACAACATAATATGGATCTACTGAAACGTAGGGACCTACGGTACTATACACAATGACATATCCACTAAATGCGTCCATATATACCATGGTCCATGCATTGTCAATACAATCGATTGACAGATATAACTACCAATAAATCAACATTGCAGGGCGAAATAGAGATCTACTGGAACGAGCGTTATACCGTTACGTATCGTCAATAGTCGTTAAAGCGCATGCTATGTTAATAACGGACCCGCAGTTTGTTGCCAGAATGATCAAGACAAAGACTCAGCACTGGACCATTTAACTGCAGTTAATAAACATATATATATATATATACATATATATATAAACGCATATACGCATAATACATAACAGTTATAACGGCTATGTATTATAAGGATTACGTATCTTGTGTGGGTTGCGTAACCCGCAACAATCCAGCTAACAATTGAACGTTCCGCGAACGTTAATAGGGGGTTGGCTGAGGGTTTCGCGAACGTTCACATGAAACGTTCGCCAAGAAAGTTTTTTTACGTTAGTTGAACCTTCAAGCGAACGTTCGCTGAACGTTCACATGGAACGTTCGAGGTACGTTCGCCAGGAAAGTTTTTGTTACGTTAATTGAACCTTCAAGCGAACGTTCGCTGAACGTTTAGAAAAACCGTTACCTCACCTTGCAACGTGCGACAAACGATCAAATTACGATCCAGTCACACGAAACGATATAACCATGTGATGTATAATTCCCTTTAATAGTACAAACCATAATGATGGCCGCTCCAATCCGCTGGCCGTGGTGTACTCGTTAACATGCCCGCATGGGCAACAAAAAAAACCCAGGAAAACAAATACGTAGACATTGATACCAGGGTATTCACCGTGGAGTATGATGGTATATTTTCATAACAGTAGGATTTTCTTCCAGACATTGTAACCAAAAGGCATTTTTTTGCTGAGAGCCTGCCTAAAAAACTGGCTGCCGAAAATTGTAAATGCCCGCCCATTCGGCAGGCTGGGGGGTCTCTGGCTAATACCCTGCATGTATTGATAGTGGTTCTACTAATATTACATACTTTTATCATATTCCTAACTTAACCCAGGATTTTTGAATAACCATGTTCTTTCTCCTCAAGTGGTTCAGTAATAATAGGGGTACCTACCATTGATCCCCATGATAGACCACAAATGACTGGTATCTTAGATAGCCTGATTATACAGACATTTAGACTAATATTAAGATATGTTACTAACATAATTGATCATATTATTGCTACCCTCTCACTAACTTCCAGCAAAACTGCCACCCGGCGAACGAAGCCAATTACTTCGGTGCCAATTCTAGACACAAGTATTGGCGGCAACTACTGGTAACAAGCCTGCAAGGTCGCAGTTCAATGGGCAAGGGTAGAATATTATATCTCAGTATTGGTCCCTTGTGACATAAATAGATCAAAAACTACCTGCGCCAACTGGGTTATCCCTGCATTTGACTTTTCGCTGAGGCCTCCTACACGGTGCCTCTTAGGTGTATGAGCAGGAGAGGGTTCAGTCCTGGGTGTATGAGTGAAGGGGCGAGGGAGTCCATCGTCGTTGTGTGAGAGTGGGGTAAAGTGGGAAATCCCTCCTATATGGGTTACTGAGGGAGGGCCCCGAGCAGTCCTGGATGTATGGTAATGCGAGGGGAAGGGTGGGGATGGGGTGGGGGTCCCTCTTAGGTATGTGTGAGGGGGAGGGAGTCCATTCTGGGTGTATGACAATATGTGCATGAGGGTAGGTCTGTGCTATGGCGTGTATGGTCGAAATATTGTCATAAAGAATGAAATTTGGTTAAGAGTAGCCGACACGTACAATGGAGTAATCGTTTTCGACATAGTGTTTGTACATGCATGGGTGTGTCGAAGGGGCGGGGGGGGGGGGGGGGGGTACCTCCCACTCCTCGGTCACAAGAATTCATCAGCGTGCCACTCCCCTGGTCGCATTATTTCATGCGTCCCCCCTTTGAAGGATTCCTGCATACGCCCCTGACATGCATGCCACATTCCCACACAACAAATTTCGAATCGCCCGCCTCTGCGCCCGCTCGTCTTGGACGGAATTTATGAATTGCTCGCGTCGCGCGCAGTCGGAGCGAATGTTTGTCAACAATCACATGTGGACCGGCATCTCAACCAGATTCCACAGCGTTCATTTTTTTGGAGACAGCCAAAAAAGTGGGGGGCGAGGGCAGATGTCCCCACTGCCCCCTGCTTCTGACGGTCATGCTGCCCCCGCCCCCCCCCCCTCCCACCCCAAAATAATATGCTGGATGTTGGCATATGGGGATGTATTGGATGGGGGGGGGGGGGCGGCGGCAATGCTGACCATCTAGGGCAGGAGCGCGAGGGGGGGGGGGTGTAGGAGGCAAGTGGGTGTGAATTTCGTGCTGGATCGTGACATAATTTTACGTGCATTGTATTTACGTTTACGAGGCCGTCTAAACTTACACCGTTTGTCCTTCTTTACGCTAACATATTTCTTTAATGGAACCCCCGGTCCACGTGTGATTGTTGCCACACTGGCCACAGACAAATCCAGACGAAAATCATGCGATCTTGCTTCACGCAAATAAGTTGGGGTGGGTTGGAGGGGTGGGGCAGACATCCCACATTATGTGCTTTAAGCATGTGGCGTCGACGGTCCAATCTTTTTTTCTGTCTCTCCTAATTTCTCTGGCTTTCCAGGTTTCCCTTACGTTGGTCACATTATTTGGCATCGAGAACGCTAGGTCTATGGCATATAATGATAATCTAATTAGAACTACATTGCAATGATACACGGCCGTTCGAGGAACCTTCCCAGAAGGGTAGCTTTACATCCCATTAATCAACGGTTAATTTTACGCTCAGTGTTTCAGTTTAGGGAACGTTCCCTGTAGCTTTCAACAGAGGGAAGCTAAAATCTAAATATTCCAGGAACGTTCCCGGAAGGTATCCCTCCAACCGAATCAGGCCGTAGCGTTCATTGAACGTTCGCGGAAGGCTAAACACTAACGTAACCAAAATATAACCCCCAGCGAACGGTTCGCTGAACGTGCGGTGTTTGCTGGGAAAGGACAAAGTTACACTGTGGGAAACGTGTGCACAACTTACAAATAGTAACATTAACAATATATATGATTAAAATTGGTGACGGTGGATGGTTGTTCCAGCTAAACCTGACAGTTAACCCTCAACATTTCCATAAGACTAACGCTAATGTTAGGTGTTTGTTCAAATGTGTAATATGATACATGATATAATGGTTCAACAAACCACGAATTCACTGTCAACTGTAATAGCGCTGCACCGAACTGTTTTCTGCTTCAACAAAAGGTGTGGCATATGCTATGTTGAACACAACATAAAATCACTGCAATTAAGTAATCAGTGTCATTTACCGCACACACCTGTAAAAAGTCTAATTGTCCGGGATAATTGTTTGTGGTCAAATATTGAGCGAGGCTGGGAATTAGCTAAGGCACAGAACACCTAACGAACACGCGCATCACACAGTCTGAGGGATCTCTATGAATAAACTCCCAAAAATATCGATAACTATCGCTATTTTTTCTGGCCGATCAGAAATGTTCTTGACCTATAGAACTAAACCTGGAAGTGTATAAACCACTGAAACTAATACGAATGATTTTATTCTTGAACTGTTACCTGAAAGAAGCTACTGGTCAGAAAGTGTACTGGAATACTCGATAGAAGAGTGTGGACTTCATAAAACAATGAACCCTATAGGCATATATAATTGTATGTGCTCAAATTGCCGGATATGTAAAATCTCGTATTGTCTTGTTTTGTCACGTCAAGTGGGGGGAGCAGGGTGGTGTAGGGGTGGGAGCACACACAAATGATCTGGTGGCTATCAACGATAGGTACATATTTTAATGCAGAATGTAAATCTCACATTCTTATTCTTCATGATGGAGGTAAACACATGACTCCACTTTACATTGATCCATGCCATTATTATCCATACGAAATACACGAATTAATGAGTCCCTTGTTTGTAAACAAATACAAGTGAGACATGCACAAACATCAATGTTTTCCTACTGATCACCACTTGAATATTCATTAAAAAAAACCCCTATTTTCCAGATTTTATTCTAATTATCGGATGAATCAGGAGATACATGAGAGCAGGGACGACTGGTCAGGTGCGACGCTTCTTGAGGCCGCCAATCACAGTGTGACATTATTTCGCGAGTGCGAGCGTCAGTTAACGCCCCGAGCGTGCGCTTATCATGCTTATAAGGTAAGAGTTAAACCCCCGGGACGGTACTTAATACAGTGATTGGTTTTACCTTTTCCTGATCCCCCGCGATTGACATCCAGCAATTCTTGGAGATTCGCGATCAGCTGTTGAGAATTTGTAGGGGTCCTTATCCATACAATTACTGGTTCTACGCGAAGACCCTTTGCCTATTTACCGCGATAGAATTGTAAATGTCTAGTCATTATCTTCATCTTGCTTGTTGGCATCCGTCCGTCTGCTAGAGACGATGGATTTTCAGCTTTGTTTGGTTTAAGTTATACGATTCGTAAGGCGGCATTTACACTCATGACTAAATAAGCCTATCTGTGATCGATAGAGCTTACCACAGTCATCGCAACGGTAACCTGTCAATATATCCAGGTTTGTGCTCGCTGGTGGACGCATCTTTATTCTATCGAATATTACCCATTGTAAATAAATATTAGGTACCTACGGTATTTGCAGAGACACGTGATGTATGTTCGTCACCTGACCCGCGGTCTGTATGACGTTTTCATCAAGGATTGGCTGAAGGTTTTCCCGCGAGAGCAATTCCTGTTCATGACGACTGAAGATTTCAAAATCAACCGCTTTGATGGCGTACAACGAATCTTCTCCTTCCTGAAATTAGGTAAAGCTTCATAGTAGTCTTCATGAACGCCTTGTTTGGTTCGTACAGGTTATCTATCTCGCAAAACTGCAAAGCTGCAAAAGTATTCAAATCATCAGTGTCAACAAAAGTATTCGAATAACCATTCGAAACTAATGTTGCCAACCAATGCTTAACGTACATCGAATTGTGTTAGGTGATATCGCAAACCTGCACCACCTGCTGAAAGTATTCAATTAATCAGTATCAACAAAAGTATTCGAATAACCAGTTTTCCAGGTGGTGGCGCGAAAACTAAATAATGTTGCCGACCAATACTAAACGAAGATCGAATTGTGTCACGATGAACTATTATAAAGGCAATCACTCATATATTAATTTTTTTCCCAGATCCACTGACCCCCTCGTTGACTGCAGCATTAAGGCAGGAGCAATCCGAACAGAGGTCGAGCACATCTCCATCTGCCCCCGCAATGGACAGGAAGGCAGAGAAACTGCTCCGGGATTTCTATCGTCCCCACGTTAAGGAACTGGTCCGGCTTCTCAATGATGACTTATTCGACTGGACAAAAACATGGAGTTAACCTTCCGCTCAGTTGCACGTGTGGAATATACCTGTATAGTATCATCTTTATTCGTAACATATATATATATACATGTACACCATGGCTACACATATTGACACATGTTGTCAAAATGACGCATTAAAGAAGACTAAATGAAGTGCTGAATGAAATTCAGCCCGTCCGCCTACAAAACAACGGGACAGAAGTCGCAATTGTGTCGCACGGATTGAGGTGGGCCTGGTGACAATGATGATTTGCAGTCGATCAATTTGTTTATCGCGGCCTCTAGGCCGGGGATTTCATACCACACGGCCCTGCATTGCGGAACTGACTCCCCCTCCCCTTTTTGAGGAAGAATGCCTTTTGTTCAATGCAAAATTTCGGCCAATGCGTGAACCCCCCCTTTGTGAGGAGGAACGCTCTCTTGATGGGGAGGGGGGGGGGGGGGCAAGGGGGGTCGTGTTCATTTCCAGTTCACGAAGAATTCTTTGCCTCATTCCCTATTCCCGAGGAACGGAAATACCCCTTGCCCCCCCTCCCCCCCCCCCCCTTTGAGGTGGCGTGCCCCACCCCCGGTTGCACGTTTGGACCCCCCGCCCCTTTTCAATTTCCTGGATCAGCCCCTGTCTTTGCACATTGTGACATATGATATAGTTATATCATTTTCACATATCATTAATGTGAAATTATATACGGTGCAAGTTAAAAGTATTTTTTTATCGGAAAGAAACGGGATGAGTGAGACATTAAGATTTAACATAACAATGAACTTCATTGTGCCACCAGTAAGCCAACCACTGATATGGAAGACGTTCACGCATCAAATAACCATCGATGCTTTGGCTTTTTGGCATGCCTCGATTGACGTCACGAACACTCCAGACATGTCCGCGTGTCTTGTGATACAGGTTATTGTAACGCTGCCCATGTGCGCAAGTAACCAGTCACATACCATACAGATACGGGTGTGGGCTTCTGGAATCGGAATACATGTGCATTTTTTGCCGTGAGTCAGACATCCTAATATCGATTGGACTGAACCATGGAGGGCCTGCCCGGTCTGTAACAGTATGCTTATTGAGATAACGAAGTCTCCCCCATCGCGATGACGTCACGTGTGGCGAGACCTTGACCTTCCAGATTACATTTGTCAACTGTCAAGAACTGTGTTGTTTCTATTCACTCTCATACTCTATCGTACTCTCTGCGGCTCACTCATTGAAATATTTATGCATGGTGGCAGCGGTACAACTACAACATATGCTGATAGGAACTTAACGAAACATGCAGGTTCGCAAAAGCTCGGTGGTGAGAGCTGCCGGTGCGCACAGCCGGCTGTCCTGGGTTCGATTCCCGGTTGCGACATCATGATTTTCACATCGTCTTTCACCTAAATTAAACTCGTATTTCACTATTTCTAAAGCCCAATTGATTTAGTCTCATGTGGCATATATCTGCACTGGCGGGAGGGCGGCCCACGCTGGTTGTTGATAGAGGGCGTGGGTAGCCATTGGACTCGGGTACGAGGCAAAGGGTGGCAACTGGACATATTTCATTGTTAAGGTCCAGGAAATCAAACACATAATAGTAATTTAAAAATCGGCATCGTCGATTTGCAATCGAAAAACTAGTCAATCACAAGCCGCAAGCGTCTGTTCAAACTGAAGGAGTTTATGCAATATTTAAACGTATTTATAGGGGTAGTCAATTATCGGTCATCTTGGTAAGATCGATCTATATGTCTCTAGGTGTGTAATCATACTTTGCATATCAACCAATTGGAGACTAGCTTTTCTCGTTTACGGTCTCACTCAGAACAAGGTGGAAGTTTTTATGTTCCTGTTTCATTTCAATCGGTGATAATCAGTGTTTTTTTTCTTTTTCCCACCCACCATCCATGTAATAGCGATTTCACATTCAGGATGTGTTTGCGTGTTGATGTTTATGTTGCTTGTTGCCTCTAGGCTTGCCGCTACGTTGTGTGTGGCCTTTTGAAGTCCACCTTTGATGAGGTCAATTTATTTTTAAACCGTCAATAAACATTTTATTGGTTTGTATTATGATACATGCTTGTAATTCTTTCTTCCGTCACCTTGTTTTGGTCCTGTGGTATTCCAACACATGACAAACCCAGAGGCAGGCGTCAACAGCATGTAGAAAGGTCAACGAACCTCCATACTTAAAACTTCCTTAATACTTAGAGGGTTGGGGGGGGGCGGTCGGCGATCACTGGCATCCGAAGCGCTTTGAGGGATAGACGGAAGGTTGGAGTCGAGACGCGTCAGTGTGACTTGGCGGGATGGACAGAGGATTGGCGTGTAGAGGAGTCAAAAACACCTGCCCCTCTACCCTTTCCTTACTACAATTCCAGCCCCACTCCATCTGCCCCCCTACCCCTTCCTTACTCCCCCGCCCCACTCCACCTGCCGCCCTACCCTTTCCTTACTCCGCACCGACCCCAATCAACCAGCCGCCCTACCCCTTCCATACTCCGTCCAGGCCCTACGCTGCCTGCCCCCCCCCCCTCATTACTCGGCAGCCCCCACTCCACCTGCCCATACCCACTCCTTACTTCCCCCGCCCCCATTCCACCCGCCCCTATCCCTTCCTTACTTACCCCACGCCCCCTACTCCACATGCCCGTCTACCCCTTCCTACCTCCCCCATGCCCCCACTTTACCTGCCACTCTACAACTGCTTCACTCCCCCGCTCCCCTTCACCAGTCCCCCCTTCCCCCCCCACCAATTCCTTACTCCGCCCGCCCTACCCCTTCCTTACTCCGCCCCCTCTCCGCTCCATCTGCCCCCCTACCCCTTTCATACTCCGCGCCTGCCCCGCTCCACCTGGACCTCTACAACTTGCTCACTCTCCCCGCTCCCCTCCTCTTACCTCCTACCCCTTCCTTACTCCCCCCCCCCTAAATTCGCCTTCTTTTCTCCCCCCGCCCCAATTCAACCGGTCCCCTACCCCTTCCTTACTCCCCCCGCCCCCACTCTACCTGCCGCCCTGGGGGCCGGCGCGATAGCTCGGTGGGTTAGAGCGATCGCATTGCGTGCTCTTGCCACCTGATAGCCTAACGGCGCGTGGATCGGTGGTTCGAGCAATGCTGTGGCCATGTCGGTGTGGTCGCAGCAAGATCATCCCATGTCCTTCTTCGCCAAGAGAAGGGGCATACCGACGGGGACATGGCTCCACCCGCCCTTCCTTCTCCTATTGACGCGATATGACCAAAAGCAGTAAAAAAAAAACGCCCTGAATAACCAACCAATCAACCCATCACATGCCCCCTTACCCCTTCCTTACTCCCACCGCCCCCACTCTACAGCCGCCCTACCACTTCCTTAGTCCTATCGCCCCTAATCAATCAGCCGCCCTACCCCTTCCTTACTCCTCCCGCCCCCAATCAACCAGCCCTACCCCTTGCTTACTCCCCCCGCTCCCACTCCACCTGCCGCCCTACCCATTTCTTACTCCCCCGGGCCCCACTCCACCTGCCACCCTACCTCCTTCGTTACTCCCCCGGCCCCTCTTCTTTTGTCCTCCCCGCCCCAACTCCACCGGCCCCCCTACCCCTTCCTTACTTCCCCCAACCCACTTTAGCGCCACCCCCTACCCCTTTCTTACTCCCCCGCCCCCATTCCGCCTGCCCCCTACCCCATCCTGACTCCCCCCGCTTCTCTCAACATGCCGCCCTAACCCTTCCTTACTCACCCCGCCCCCACTCAACCCTCGGCCCTACCACTTTCCTTACACCACCTGCCCCCAATCAACCTGCCGCCCTACCCCTTCCTTTCTCCCATGCCCCCATTCCAGCTGCCCCCTACCCCTTCCGGACCCCCCCCGCCCCCACTCAACCTGCGGCACTACCCCTTCCTTACCCCCCCCCCCCCTCACTTCACCTGCCCCCCCCCCATCCCTTCCTGACTTCCCCGGCCCCTCTCTACATGCCGCCCTAACCCTTCCTTTCTCCCCCCCCCCCCTACTCCACCTGTCCCCCTGCCCCTTCCTTACTCTCCTCCCCTCCCGACGCCACTTGCACCCCTACCCCTTCCCGACTACCCGCCGCTCTACTCTACCTACCATCCTACCCCCTTCCTTACTGCCCCCGCCCCACTCCACCTAACAGTTGCCCCTTCCATACGCCCCCGCCTCATACACGACTTCGCAATTATACGCCATCTTGGAAAAATCTTTTTTTCTATGGAGATAAATATCATATTTTCACGATATTGGCAAGGCATGTATACAATTAATGAGCATATGTAACTTAGATTCAGATTACGTAGCTTTTCCGTTACATAGATGACACTATTTCATGTTTAAATGTCCGAAAAATACGTTGTCATGCGATGACGCCATCTTGACATTTCGCAAAGACCAAAATAATACCCAGAATGCATTGCACATGCAGTGGCTCCTCACGGTGGCAAAATTGGAACAACGATTAACGAAGTGGTCTATTCCACCTGCCACCCTACCTCCTTCCTTAATCAGCCCGCCCCAATCAACCAGCCACCCCGCCCCTTCCTTACTTTCCCCCGCCCCCGCTCAACCTGCCGCCCCACCTCTTTCTTGGTCCCCCGGCCCCAACTCAACCGGCCCCCCTACCCTTTCCGACTCGCCCCACACCCCACTCCACATGGCCCCCTAGCCCTTCCTAACTCCCCGAGGCCCCACGCACCTGCCCCCCTGCCCCTGCCCCTTCCCTACTCCCCCCTCTCCCAATCAACAAGCCCCCCTAACCGTTCCTGTGTCCCCCCGCCCTTCTCTACATGCCCCCTACCCTTTTCTTACTCCCCCGTCCCCAGTCAAACAGCCTTCCTACCCCTTCCTGATTACCCCCGCCCCTCTCCACGTGCCGCCTACCCTTTCCTTACTTCCCCGGCCCCTACTCAACCTGCGGCACTACCTCCTCCTTACTCCCCCCGCCCCACTCTACCTGCCATCCTACCCTTTCCTTACTCCCCCGCCCCACTTTACCTGCCCCCCCCACCCCTTCCCGACTCCCCCCGCCCTTCTCTACATGCCGCCCTACCCCTTCCTTGCTCACCCCGCCCCTACTCCACCTGTCCCCCTGCCCCTTCATTGCCCCCCCCCCGACTCCACCTGCCCCCCCTACCCCTTCCTGACTACCCTCCGCCCCACTCTACCTGCCATCCTACCCTTTCCCTACTCCCCCACGCCCCCAATCAATCTGCTCCCCTACCCGTTCCTTCCTCAATCGGCCCGCTACACCTGCCCCATTACCCCTTCCTTACACCACCAGCCCGTACTCAACCTACCGCCCTACCCCTTCCTTACTCACAACACCCCTAATCAACCAGCCCTCCTACCCCTTCCTTATTCCTCCCGCCCCTAATCAAATTGCCACCCTAGCTCTTCCTTTGTCCCCCGCCCCAACGCCACCGGCCACCCTACCCCTTCCGACTCGCCCCCCCCACACTCCACATGGCCCCCTAGCCCTTCCTTACTCCAAGAGGCCCCACACCACCTGCCCCTCTACCCCTTCCTTACTCCCCCTCCCCCAATCAACCAGCCCCTTCTACCCCTTCCGTAATCCCCGCCCCCACTCCACCTGCCCGCCCTACCCCGTCCTGACTCCCCCCGCTTCTCTCTACATGCCCGCCCTCTTCCTTCCTGACTCACCCCGCCCCCATTCAACTTTCCGCTCTTCCCCTTCCTTAATCTCCCTTCCCCCACTCCACCTGCCACCCTACCCCATCCTGACTCCCCTCGCTTCTCTCTACATGCCGCCCTCTCCCTTCCTTACTCACCCCACCCCCACTCAACCCTCCGCTCTACCCCTTTCATTACACCACCTGCCACCAGTCAACCTACCGCCTTACCCCTTCCTTACTGCCCCCGCCACGCTCTACCTACCCCCTTACCGCTTCCTTACTCCCCCTGCCCCACTTTACCTGCCGCCCGAGGGTTGGAGGGTCGGCGGCCACGCGTCAGAAGCGTTTGCATGGATAGACGGCAGGTTGGAGTCGTCCGTCACTCCATGGAGTGGGAGAGGCGTCACTGCCACTGGGAGGGGTGGACGGGGCGTGGGCGTCTAGCGGCCTCAGTATCATTAAACGCTGTCCCTTCCTTACTCCATCAGCCCCCACTCCAGGTGCCCCCTTACCCTTTCCTTACCCCCCCCCCCTCCCACATCCACTCCACCTGCTCATACTACACCTTCCCTGACATTCTCCCAAACCATACCCCTCGTTGTGTGTGGACTGGCACACTGCACATCATTCATGGGATTATGGCAATTTAGCCAGGGATTATCGAGAACATCCGAAATTCTATCCAAATTAATCTCAAAACTACGCAAAAGGCTATGCGGAGTATTAACTTGAGCGGGTTTAATGCACGTCCAGAGCTATTATTTAAGCGCAAAAAGTGGCTGAAACTAAAAGATATACATCATTTGCAAAGACTAAAAACAAATATTATAAACCAACAAGCGATAAATTATAGTATTTTAATCAGCTGTCCAGTGTCAGAAGCGAAGAAGTTCACTCTCGCAATGCGCGTAGATATCGTAACCTAGCTGTGTTGTGCAAAAGTGTCAGTCAACCCGTCGCTCGCACTATGGTAGTCTTAACACGGCCCTCGTGCTTCATATACTATTCTTTATAAGTACAATGAGTCCCACAAGTCCCTTTCTATTGAAGAAATACATTTAAAAAATACCTAGATAACTACACAGAGAAAGACACCAGACCTTATGTTTTCAATCGAAAACGGGGAACTGAATTCAATATTGTCTTTACATTATCGTCTGCTCACCCCCATCTTAAAATCCGATGAACAGCCAGCTAGGGTAAACTTGCTACACCCCCATCACATCCACCCCCCTCCCCTCACATTTACGCCCACAAAAACGAGACAAGTCTCAACACGCTCAGTGGTGACTACTAGTGCAGCTTGTTTTCCTCGCGACAGGCTTCGGTGACTCCACTGGTCTGGGTAGCCTCTCAAAATTTAATGCATTCGTGTCCTAATTTGTGGATCGGCTGCGGGCGGGGGGGAGGGGTGGGGGGCGCGGGAGTACATCACTCACTCATAGGTGGTGGTAAGGAGGGGCGACATGCTGAATATGGGTGGGACGCGGTAAACGCGGTGAATGCGGCACCCGTGTAGGAAGAGGTGTAAGGATAACGGTCGGACTAGGAGGGAGGGGGAGAAAGGGTTAGCGGGGCAGAGGGAGGGCGACTAATTTTACAAGAGAATTATGGAACTGCTGTCCATGCAGTTATCCCGCGATGACGCATCCATGACGATACTTTTCACTCTCTTGGTTGGGTGGGGGTAGAAGGGGGGGTCGGTTTGAGGAGAGGGTGGGGGGGCGTAATATCGGGAGTAAGGCGGTGCTGTACATAGTGGGGGTGGGGAGGGGGCGTGTTGCCCTTCACGCGCCAGGTGGCGATGGGTGACCGGGGCGCATGCGCGCCGTCAAAAGCGTTACCCCCAAGGATCGTTACCCCCAAGGAATGTTGCATTCCACTGACTCCCTTTTTACTACTAGTATCACTTGGAGAGGTGGATAGAACGTTGGCGTCAACAGGCGTCAATAGCATTCAGAAAGAGAAACAGACCTCCATGGACCTACGTAATACTTCGAGGCGTTTGCATTGATAGACAGAAGGTTGGAGTCAAGAGGCGTCAGTGTCACTGGGAGGGGTGGATGGGGGTTGGGCGTCTAGCGGCCGCAGTATCATTAGACGCCGCCCCTTCCTTACTCAATCAGCCCCCACTCCACGTGCCACCCTAACCCTTCCTTACTCCCCCACCCCCCTCCACCTGCCCCTACTCCTTCTTTGCTCCCCCACCCCACTCCACCTGCCCCCCTACCCCGTCCTTACTCCCCCACCGCACTCCACGCGCCCCCACCGCTTCCTTACTCCCCCCTCCCCATTCCACCTGCCCGAATTACCCCTTCCCTGACATTCACCCAAACCACACCTCTCGTTGTGTATGGACGGGCACACTGCACTTCATTCGTGGGATTATGACAATTTAGCCAGGGATTATTGAGCTAAACTTCTATCCAAGTTAATCCAAAAACTACGCGAAACGCTATCCGGAATATTACGTTGAGCGGGTTTAATGCACGTACAGAGCTATTATTTAAGCGCATTAAGTGGCTGAAACTAGAAGATATACATCATTTGCAAAGACTAACAAGAAATATTATACATTAACATGTGATAATTTTTTTTAAACAGCTGACCATGGTCAGAAGAGATTAAATTTACTCTCACAATGCGCGTAGATGTAACCATGTGCACAGCGTGAGGTCCCAGCTCGAATTCGTCACCAAATAAACACACACATATATATATGGTACGCGGGCGTAGCGGGCGTAGCGGGGGAACATAGCGATATGAAAACATTCGTGTGGCATATAGGCGTTGGCTTATTGCAAAAAGGTTAACCGGCCTAATGTGACGCGAGTTTACGTAACCACATATAACAATAGATAGGTCCATTGACTAAACACACTTTGATGGCAACATTCCAAGACTGAATTTATGTAGTTCAAATAGACCGTTCCAGATACCCCAGGCGACACCTATTGTCAAAAATACACGCTGCGTGTTTCGGGTTAGAAAACAGATTCTCGCATGCGTTTACCATGCATGCCTATGGAGTTGTTTCAGGTGCCCGGCTTCAACGTTTCTTTTGTCAGGGATAGATTGGTTCTATGGCTGTATAGCGAACCTTTGCTTTGCGTCAACAGCAATTACCTTATATAACGAGTTGGCGTAAATTCTACCTAAGAGATATTCAGTAATGCACACAACTAGGTCGTCACGCATGAAGTTGTGGGGCGGAGGTAGGCGTTCGGTTGTACTGTAGCCCATAGGCACAATTTCTTCGAGGACTAGACTAAATGTCAACCCTGAGTCGATCAAATATCAGCGCGGAGTCGATCAAATATCAGCCGCCCAAAGAGGAGCGGATCTAGGGAGAGGGTAGGGGCTAGGGGGATTAGGGAGGATAGGGGGGTCAAAATACCACCGCTTGGGAACTTGAGCAATCACTGTAAAATTCGGGTTTGCCGAGGAAGTATATAGTAAGGTGACATTTTGTATATTCAACCCAAGTGACGGATCAAAGAACCAATGGGAGGAGGGTTGGGGGGTTAACACTATTATTTTTAATAACTCTCCCCCCCCCCACCCTCCACTTTTCAATGCCAAATAACCCATTTTTCTCTCATTGCCTGAACCATGCAGAATCCAGCATTTCTCTTATATGGGCTCATTTAAGGCAGCAACATGCTCCCAATAAATTCTTAAGTTTCAAGGAGGAAATTTATAATTGGTGACCATTTGCGTTCGCATTAAACATAGCCTTAGTCTCGATTGTCTATAGGTTGGTTTCGAAACTGATGCCAACAATCAATGAACAGAGCTTCATCGTGTGTATTGATAACGCATGTGAGCATGTTTAAGGAAACAGTGATATATTGTAACACTAGCCGCACGGAAGATTATTAGTGCCAAAATCAGGTCGACTCCGCGCTGAAATTTAGTCGATTCCGCGCCGGAATTTTGTCCACTCAGCGTTGAAATTTTGTCTCACTCGACTCCACGCTGAAATTTGGCCTAGTCCGCGAAGAAATTGTACCTATGGGTCACAGTACATTGTGCTACTTGATACCGTCCTCACCTGAAACCCGGGTCATTAGCGCCGGGGGAGACCCGGGTGTACGGGTACAAGGCGTACGGGTGGCTGAGACAGCGGCCGCATCCAATCAGAAGTTGAGTTGCCTTTTACGTCAGACGACGCCCCTGCACCAAGCGGCCATTGTGCTACTTAGTCCGTCCTCACCTGAATCCCGCGTCATTAGCGGTGGGAGACCAGGGTAGAGCGGTGCAGACAGCGAGACAGAAGTGCAAGTCATCGGACCTTCCCGCTCTCTCAAAGCAGACTCGACCCATAAGCAACACTCCTGGATCTCACTGGTAAGTCTCTAATTGTATACATTTATACGATATGATTAAGACGATGGAGACGCTTCTCTCATACACACTCAACCCTTACCAACGCCGCGGGTTTCATACCCCATTAGCTCTTACCAACGCCACGGGTCTAATACCCGATCAGCCCTTACCAACGCCGCGGGTTTCATACCCCATTAGCTCTTACCAACGCCACGGGTCTAATACCCGATCAGCCCTCACCAACGCCGCGGGTCTCATATCCGCTCAGCCTCCACCAACGCCGCGGGTCTCATACACGATCAGCCCTTGCCAACGCCGCGGGTTTCATACCCCATTAGCTCTTACCAACGCCGCTGGTCTAATACCCGATCAGCCCTCACCAACGCCGCGGGTCTCATACCCGATCAGCCCTTACCAACGCCGCGGGTCTCATACCCGATCAGCCCTTACCAACGCCGCGGGTCTCATACCCCATTAGCTCTTACCAACGCCACGGGTCTAATACCCGATCAGCCCTCACCAACGCCGCGGGTCTGATACCCGATCAGCCCTTACCAACGCCGCGGGTCTCATACCCCATTAGCTCTTACCAACGCCACGGGTCTAATACCCGATCAGCCCTCACCAACGCCGCGGGTCTCATACCCGATCAGCCCTTACCAACGCCGCGGGTCTCATACCCCATTAGCTCTTACCAACGCCACGGGTCTAATACCCGATCAGCACTCACCAACGCCGCGGGTCTCATACCCGATCAGCCCTTACCAACGCCGCGGGTCTCATACCCGATCAGCCCTTACCAACGCCGCTGGTCTCATGCCCGATCAGCCATCAACCAACGCCGCGGGTCTCATACCCGATCAGCCCTTACCAACGCCGCGGGTCTCATACCCGATCAGCCCTTACCAACGCCGCGGGTCTCATACCCGATCAGCCCTTACCAACGCCGCTGGTCTCATACCCGATCAGCCCTTACCAACGCCGCTGGTCTCATACCCGATCAGCCCTTACCAACGCCGCGGGTCTCACACCCGATCAGCCCTCACCGACGCCGCTGGTCTCATACCCGATCAGCCCTTACCAACGCCGCGGGTCTCATACCCGATCAGCCCTCACCAACGCCGCGGGTCTCACACCCGATCAGCCCTCACCAACATGACCACAGCCGCGGGTCTCATACCCCATCAGCAGGGGTGCGTTGCTTATGGCTGTCAAGCCGGTTTTCACGCCATATGCAACGACAAATAAGGATTTGAACTTGGCGAATTGGTCAAGGACGCGTACAATTTTGAACCGGAAGTGGGGTATGGTACGCCGCGATCAAAAACCTTGCTCCCCGCAGGGTGGCGCTGCAAAAAGCAGTCCCGCAGAGGATGACAAGCATGGCCGCCAGATACTTCAAGTGTGCGACGTGCAGAAACACTTTCACCATTTACTTGTTATTTGTAGACCATCCCTGTGGTATGATTGTCCTAACTGACAGTTTTCAATTTAATATGTACCGTGTGTTTCGAAAATGTATTTGCAACGATGATATATGGCTTTTAAATACCCTAAATCCTTAAATTGTAAAGTGACTAAACTCGCAAGCTGAGCCACACACACAAAGTCGGCGTCATGACGGGAGTTCCTTCGGTCTACAGACAGAACGGCCGTACTACCAAAACGGCCATATGGTCTCCCTACCCCTTAATATGGGTGGAGGAAGGAAGTGGTAGGGGGGAGAGCTTTAAATTGGAATCCTCAGATCCCAGAAAGGCCTGACTTGTAAATGTCTATACGATATTGCATTGAAAACTGCTTCAATTTACTTTTTCGGGTTGAGTTATCCTATCAAAGATTGCCAATTAGGCTCCTAATCCATTTTGATACTCCAGTGTGAGCCTCCTCGGCCTCCACCCCTCACTGCACAGTATGCATATGGCCCGCCAATCAACTCAGGCTGCTAGCTTCATGTACTCCTCCTCCCTTCACCCCTCCACTACTCCCATAGACCACAACCCCACCCACCCTAACCCATCCAGCCATTCTGTCCATACACCGTTCCATCTCCATAGCCTTGTACAAGCTTAGCCCTGATACACAACTCTCATACGTGGTGGTACCCGATGCGCGAGACAGTCATGAAGTACAACCCACATGAGACCCGGAATTGTTAGGGGTGTCTGTGCATCATGTAGCTATTTGCCCTTATCAGTAAATTGTGTTCCAGCAAAAGTGATGCAAAGTAATTGCACCAGTGTCATTTACAAGTGGTATTTGAAATGACACGTACCTCCTACTGGTTCAAAACTAGGGAGTAGGGGCTAAGAATTGAAACTTAGAAATGAAGTGCAAGCTCTTCCATTGAAGCCTTGTTTTGAGTTACTAACCCAAGCTGCCCATGTATAACCCGGAAATTAAAGATGTATCCTCACTGTGTCAATTCTAAACCTTTGTCTCACGTACTGCCATCTCGAAAATACCTCTTTAAAGAGCAGTCCGTGCAAATTCATTTGTTTCACTTTCGAGTGGTATTGACATTATAGCATTTCTAAAATTGTTGCATTTCGTTTTCCCAAAATATTTGGCTATACATAAAACTTCATTTTTAAGGAAGTTCTTTGTCAACCTCCTGTTACAATCCTGCTGGAGTTGGGGAGGCCAGTTCAGCAAGACAACCTGTCAGCAAACATGGTGAGTTCATTTCTACTTTATTGACTCGGTGGAAAAAGTAACATAAAGAGAGAACATATTTTGTTGAGGTGACGCATTGAATACTTAATTCTAGGGTACATATTCATCGCATGTGTTGACTGGTTAGGGGATGTACTATGTCTCTCTCACACTTTCAAACCGCTGACAGAGGGTCTTCTCCAAGAAGCAAATTACCAGGATGATTCAGATTTTCTGCCAGACATATCCGGTAAGTCTTTATGACCAACTGGCCATCTGTACAGCATTGTTTTCTTTATTCCCATACTTGTGACATCATTTTAACTATTGCTGTAAATGTAAATGTCACGTATACATAGAATTACCTGAAACATTAGTATACTTTGCCATATTGTCCCCATCATAATTGTACTTTCACGAAGGCGATGGGTTCCTTGATACAATAATTATGTATCCACAGTGATGAAGGCCTAAAAAGGCTTCTTTGGAAGTGTGGAATTGTTTCGCTGGTTAAAAAGAGACATTCATGTGTGTCGTGTCCTTTCTCTATGTGAAATATATTGATACATATATCCTAGCACTTAGGTCATTCCTATTACAATTATACACATGTTAATTCCCAGCTATTCAACCACTGTGCACATATAGTGATTGAATGCCTATGAGCACATTATAAAGTCAGGACTTTGTTTCAGAAACCCCAGACACACATTTCAATGTAGACGTCCAACCAGACGACCACCAGCAGTGTGGGTAGAAGTGAAATAACTTTTACTTCCTCATTGCCGAAAGCACGGGGAAGTCCTTGTTTGTGATCGGCAGGAGACCTCTCTGTGTTCTTGGAGCATATAAGTAACCAAAATCGTTCATTGCACGGTAAGATACACGAGCATTGCTTGTAAAGAAACCTCGCTACTATTCCAAAGAGAGTCGTTCGACGGCTGCTGTTTCGGGTTCAATACCACAACATGGAAGCGAATTGTCGTTAATGCGTGTGCTTAAATACAACAATGGTCGTTGGTAAGGTTGAAGATTTACCTTATT
The DNA here is from genome assembly GCA_964019135.1 of Arenicola marina. Classification (NCBI taxonomy): domain Eukaryota; kingdom Metazoa; phylum Annelida; class Polychaeta; family Arenicolidae; genus Arenicola; species Arenicola marina. The sequence continues at coordinate 28,265,100 of OZ025253.1, read as the reverse complement.
GCACTGTTTTCTTCACACTTTGTTTAAGATTGGAGTCGCACCATAGCGTCTAAAACATATCGGTAAGTAATGTAATAATCGAATGCGTTGTAATCACCTAACTCTGCCAACTAATACCATACGTCAACAGTGTTTCCAACAGCGTCGCAAGGGCTGTATGCGTGCTCAACGACATACATATAAATGTTGGATTCAACGTCACCAATAATTAGGGCACATATTTGTGGGAAAGTCCCTTCCATTGAACTAGCACCCATCTGTACGCCCTCTGTTTGTAAATTGTAATTGTTCTGGGCCGATATCCACCAAGACTTCATCACATAGCGCCATGCTCATATTTCCTACATGGAAATCATGTAAAATCACCTACTATTAGGAGTTCTCTGATGGCGCTTTTAACTGACATGCATAAGGCTGAAGCCTTCGAGTTTTCTTAACACGGTCCCTGCTCGTTGTTGTGGTGCTCACGATAAGTTAAATAGTGTCAATATTATGTAACCATTTAGATATTTCCGAAAATCACCCTCTTTGTGCGATCAATTTCAATTTTAAAGCTGTTAATCGGTCGACCAATGTTCCACTTAGCGCTAAGTACATATGCGTAGCGTAAGTGGGAACACCGCCCCTGATGAATAACAGCACATGTAACCCGCCAATTGCCTGTACTTTTTGCACTCTTGTTTCAATAGCCACAACGTTAACACGGCAGGAAACTGGGATAGCTTTCTTAATCACTTAGACTACGATCACTTATTCCAAATTAACAACAATTCATCCTCAGTCAAGGTACGGGCAGTTGTCAGTCCCAAGCCTGTAGGTGACGAGGGAAGTTATATGTTCCCAAAGTTACCTAGAAGTGGGGAGGGCATGTGTATTGAATGATTGCAATAATTAACTGATGTTAGTCTGCTATGAAGCTGACGCAACAAGTGGCAGAAAACGTTGTGCATGTTCCTACGTCTTGTCGTTCGTGGCGAGGATGGACGTCGGGCTAAGAATCCAGCGCACGGTTGTGGAAATACCACGCATACTGTTTCCAAAAAATAGGGTAATCGGAAACGGGTAAGTTCTTTTCTGTTCATGTACGTGTCCACTTATAATTCATTATTGGGATACTAGCACAGTATTCCCATTGAAACACGTACTGCCCCTCCTGGTTGCTCAAGATGGGTCTGAATGTGGATATTCATTGCGGCAATAATGTTTACCAATTGCACTATCATAAGGAGTTGCATTTGTCCCAAGAGTAACATTGTTTCAATCGGTATATAGAAATGACATAGATTAAAATATGGAGGTTGAGTTTAATTGTGTTCACGTTTCTACGAATCATTACATACACTGAAGTAAAGTAAATTAAAGGTATGTTTGTCCGATGTTATGTCGGAACTTAAGCCGCATGTGAAGGTCCTGTTAGGCATGTGCGGCGATACCTGTATATTAATCTCAGATACATATCATTGGGATATTACCAAGTTTTTGTTCCGGCTCCTTAGTAGCGACTTCCGAATGCATGCCTGATGCATAGCGTATATTTGGTTACATTTTCCTATAAGTCGCTATGTTTTCCTATGCAGCAAGCCGTTGGACGCACGACTCTGTCCTCCTATTGGTGGAGACGTACAGAGACTTTATGCCTCTTTTCGAATCCCCAGTCATCCGAAAAGCGGAGGTGTGGCGTCGAATTGCCAAAAGCATGAAGGACGAAGGTCACGCGTTCAGCCCCGACGGGTGTGACCGAAAAATGCGCTCTCTAAAAAACCGGTAGATATTGAATATTACCTAACTGCAGAATTGTCCAACAAATATTGACTTCACGTTCTTTTATTGTGTTCAACTGTAAACATTGGCAACGTTTCAAGGCATTCATCACCATTTGTAGAAGCATAGTTATGAGGTATGTTGTACATTTAGTTATATTATTTTGCACAGCTACAAGACCATCGTGGATGAGCACGGCCAAACTGGGCGCGGTCGCCGGCGGTGGGAATTTTTCACCCTCATGGAAGACCTTCTGGCCGGCGACCCAGCAGTGCATCCAGTGCGGTTGCTGTCATCCTTCGCTGCAGGTAAATCCGAAATTAGGAGGACTAGGAATTGAAGTGATTTACAAGGACTGCAAGTACATGTGTGCGCATGTCGTAATTGAGGCAATGGCATAGGCATGTCATTTCTGTTCTGGCATACCATTGTGAGGCATACGCTTCCGAAAAAGTTACAAACAAGGTTTTTCGGCCCACTTGTTTCATGTAAGTTTTCGGCCGTATAAGGCCATTGACAAATGGAAGTAAATTAGCCGGTCTTTTTAGCACCAGCACATTCGAGTTCCTCGGTTTGTACGGGTTGTTGACAGCCTGGAAGTATAGCTATCCTGAAATGACAAGTTTGCTGGTACTAATTTCTATTTAATGTACACATTCCATGGTTCACATAATTTCACTGGCGTCATTCATGTTCCAGGTGACGTCACTCGGGCCGCTCCATTTTCATCCGCCACTCGCCCCGCTCCCTCTTCATCCGCCACTAGGGCCGCTCCCTCTTCATCCGCCACTCGCCCCGCTCCCTCTTCACCCGCCACTCGCCCCGCTCTGTCCTCATCCGCCACTCGCCCCGCTCCCTCTTCATCCGCCACTCGCCCCGCTCTGTCCTCATCCGCCACTCGCCCCGCTCCCTCTTCATCCGCCACTCGCTCCGCTCTGTCTTCATCCGCCACTCGGGCCGCTCCCTCTTCATCCGCCACTCGGGCCGCTCCATTTTCATCCGCCACTCGCCCCGCTCCCTCTTCATCCGCCACTAGGGCCGCTCCCTCTTCATCCGCCACTCGCCCCGCTCCCTCTTCATCCGCCACTCGCCCCGCTCCATTTTCATCCGCCACTCGCCCCGCTCTGTCTTCATCCGCCACTCGGGCCGCTCCCTCTGCATCCGCCACTCGGGCCGCTCCATTTTCATCCGCCACTCGCCCCGCTCTGTCCTCATCCGCCACTCGGGCCGCTCCCTCTTCATCCGCCACTCGGGCCGCTCCCTCTTCATCCGCCACTCGCCCCGCTCCCTCTTCATCCGCCCTTAATGCCACTCAACCCGTGCTGGGAGAACCCATTGGTGCCCAACTTGCTGCCCCGTTGGAGGCACCAGACGAGGCCGAGAACAGACAGGACCTACCCGAAAGGAACGTGGCCGCCCGACGCCAACGTAAGCGGCGAGCCGACGAGCCCCCGGTATGGTTCCTTTCTTTTTTGGATGAACACCGGCAGAGCCAGCAGCGGCTGGAGGAACTCTTGACGCGGTCCATAGATCTGGAGCACGAACGCAACGTCATCCAACAAGAAAGGAATGACATCTTGCGGGCATTGAGTTTGCAAATGAAGAAATAAAATAAATCTGGACTATGTACAAGCGCGTTGTCTTGTGGTTTCCTTTGCAACAATCTGCTTGGGTAATGAATGGTGGGTGATCGGCTTCACCACTTTGTACCTAAAGTCGCTTACTACAATCTTTTCGTATTGCAATGCGTAATGAAAAGAAACTCTTGAACAACAGCGTTGTGTTGCGGATTATTGTAAAATTGAGATTAATACAATGCGTCATTCAAAGACATCCACAGACACTTTAACGATTACATAAATTCACGTAAGACCACAGATATAAACGAATGCTGCTTAACAAACAGCTTGAAGTGACATAGCCGGAATTGCATACAATGGTGCTACTGGGTTGGGCGAATGTATATTTTATTTAATTCGCCTTCAGAAGAGGTACGTTAAAGTGACAAGTTTATTCTATAGCATTAAACAAGAAGCACATATTAAGAAAAAGGTAAGCAAAAACCTGGATGACATTACGCCACTGACAGACGGAATCAAAAAGGACATAACATTTGCACAGTTAAACAAGCAATTCGGCTAGTGTCCGACGCTTCATGACAGCACCGTTGTTGGGCCCTTCGTCATCCCCTTCCTGCACTGCGACATCGGGTTCTTCAGAGAGTTGTTCATTGAATTCTGCATTTTCGTGCTCCAAAATTACGTTATGCACTACGCATGCCGCCATTATGACAACCGGGATATCCTCCACATTGCGCATGTCCAAATATTTGAGCCGCCTCATTTTACATTTCAACAATCCAATTGCTCTCTCCACATCAGCACGAACACTTGAATGAGTCTTGTTGAATTTTTTCTCAATGACCGACAAATGGCCATTGTCACGAAATGGCACCAAGAGGTAACTGCGCAAAGGGTACGCTGAGTCCCCCAAGAGATGGTAATGTCCTTGCAAGTGGCCCTCAAGGTGCTCACGAAGCGGGCAATTGCGAAAAACACGAGCATCATGGACAGCCCCAGGCCAGCCGACATGAACGTCAATAAACCGAAGGCAACTGTCAGCGACAACTTGCAGATGCATACTTGGGAATCCCTTCCTATTGATGAAGGAATCCCGGAACTGGGATGGTCCCGGTATGGCAATATGGGTGCCATCAACGCTGCCTATCACTCCAGACAATCCATATTTGGCGTGATACAATTGGGCTGTACATTCCATCGCCGCCCTATCCGGCCACTTGATGTAAGAGTCTTGAAGTGCGTTCAGCGCACTACACACCTCCATCACAATACGGTGCAAAGACCCCTTGTTCAGATCAAATCGGTCGGCGACCCCGCGGAAGGACTCCTGGTTGCTGAGCAGCCACAGGGAACTCAAAACTTTCTTCTCGACAGTTTGGCAGCGATCCGTTAGAGATGGAGCCAAAGTATGACACAGGATCTGTAATGTACAATGCCATCCTTTAACTTAGTTGCTCCATTCCAACTTTATACAGTCCCGGCAGAAAAAGTCATCCAATTATAGCAAGCTAACGGTACCAAAGCAAACATTCATTTCCCGTTAAAACAGTGATAACAAAGACAAAGTCAATACCAGTATAAAGTTAAACAATGCTTGCAAAGTATCAAGTATGTGAATGCTTTATCTTCAAGGGCTTATTCAAACATGCGCAATGTTGCTTCTATCAAAAGTTATACCACCCCTAAATTGTGAACTTTATTGCAAAGTTGTGCAGACTTTGTCGCAAATGTATTCCTTACCAGAACACAGGCATGGTGCTCATGTTTGGCTTGGTGATGCCAGTGCTCCAGAGTGGTGTCATTTGGTGCAAAGAGGTTGGAAGAGAGTGACACACAAGTGAGAAACATGATCATTAATAGTCAAAAGACAATGGTTACAGTCATTCTTGACTGAAGAACTTGCATTTAGTCGAAATAATATTTTCGGGACTAACAGTATATATAAAATTAGACTGTAAACCCATAGGTAGAGATGTCTTAAGTTGCTGGGGAGGTACCAACTTAACAACAATATATTACTATTTAATGATGAAATAAATCTGACATACATGACTCTTCAATATCATATCCATCGTAATCTTACATATAACACATTGCCACAGTGTTTAAATGGATTTCAGAAATTAAATGGAATTAATCAAAATGTGACTAAAATCATATTACAACCTTACAGTTACTATTGAGCTGCTAATGCAGCTACCTCAATTTACATGTATACAATCTTTGGCATTAGCATATTGTAAAGACAAGATTGAGTTAATCTGGCTACCATAATTTACAGTGCATATATCACATTTTTGCTCTCTTGTCTCTTGAAACACCCATTACCTCCTTCACCGGCCAGAAGATCTGGTGTTATTCTGGCACCGAGCCTGTCATTCATAATCCCACCCCGCCAATGAAGTCAATTACTCTGGCGCCCATTAAGCAGGTGTCACTAAACTCTGGGTACCCATCAAAGCTACTTGCTACCCTAACAGATATTGTCGTTAGTATGAACCCGGGTTAAACAAAATTACGGCTAATAGTTGACCACGGTGGGCATAAGTGGCAGTCATGATAGAGATGCTTCAACGTCCGGGCGAATGTCACACCATCGATATATTTCTTAAAATTGACTGATGCGACTTATACATAGGTGTGACTTATTCCCCGGGAATTATGGTCATCTTTTTATGTGAAACAAATACAGCATTATTGGGGAGATTATTGAGGGAGTAGTACTTGGGGGGCCTCTATACTAAGAGGGACATTTCCATCTCCCCATTGTGTCTGTGCTTGTGGTCCGGAATACATAATTAAGTTACGATGCTTACATCATGACATGTAAATGAAGAACTTCAATTATTTCAACTCCCTCCTGTTAGTCTTACATGTGCCACTGGATTGCCTGTACAACATTTCACTTTTTCATGCATATTCATTGCAAAGCGTGACTAGGCCTACTACACTGCAGTGTGCGTGGGCTCAACTTAGTTTCCAAGGACGCTGGGGGTGGGGGGGGGGGGGGCTTGCATACGCATTCAACCTTGTTGATGCGCAGGCGGTGGGCCTTGTATCAATTGATGTTTGCGTCTGTGTAGAAATTAAGTACCTTAACATATCATGCAGTTAATAATAATGTGATACTCGCCTCAAATGTAGAGGGTTTCATACGAAAGTGTGACTTAAAGTCCACATCGCTGTACCCAGGCACCACGGTTTCCACATAATTTGACACACGCATGGTATTGGGAGGAGTGCTGTCGACGCAATACTGTGAAACCACAGACACAATACCATCGTTGGACGCCAATAAAGGCACGAACACAGAACTGGAAGAACTTGGCTCATCGTTACTGGCACTCAGTTCATCCAACAGTACAGCTTTCAATGCGTCTTGCTTCTTGAGCGCCATCTTGAAACAAACCCTCGCGCGGGAATTCTGGGAAAAATAAAAAATCGGCTGTGACCAATGTCGTTGCATAGCGAGCTCCGAGTGACCAAAAATGTTCGCGGCGGTCGAGCGTGCTCCGCAACTCAACCCTGGACGTAAGGTGGTGGCTCTTTGGGCTAAAGCGCCTTGAGGGTTTGGGTTGCGACATGGCGAGAGAATAGAAGGGAAGGTACGAGAGGGAGAGAGAAGGGCTCAAAAGTCATGGTAATTATAGTCATTGTCCGACTGCGACGTTCCGTGGGCGTGGTCCACGATATGTCATGCAATATGTCTGTGAATCTAACTGGCAGAAACTGGCAGATCTAGACCCCCCCCCCCTCCACACATATCCCAACCCCCTTCACTGTCTTGAATGCAGATTCACAATTTTGGCTTCACTGCCATTGCACTACACTTTGGTTGATGAACCCACACCCTTTTGTAACCCCTATCCGTCTGTAACCCCCCTAGTATAACCCTCTGTCCGTATGCAACCCCCTCGTGTAATGCCTATCCGTCTGCAACCCCTTGTGTAACCGCCCGGATTTGTGTAACCGCCTATCCGTCTGTAACCCCCTGTCGTAACCCCTAGTGTGTGTGATGCCCTATCGTTCTGTAACCCCATTGTGTAATTCCCTATCCGTCTGCAACCCCTTGTGTAACCGCCCGGATTTGTGTAACCGCCTATCCGTCTGTAACCCCCTGTCGTAACCCCTAGTGTGTGTGATGCCCTATCGTTCTGTAACCCCATTGTGTAATTCCCTATCCGTATGTAACCCCCTTGTGTAACCGCCTATCCGCCTGCAGCCCCCTAGTGTTACCCTTTTGTGTACCCCCTTGTGTAACCGCCTATCCGCCTGCAGCCCCCTAGTGTTAACCCTTTGTGTAACCCCCTTGTGCAACCCCTATCCGCCTGTAAGCCCCTTGTGCAACCCCCCATCCGCCTGTAACCCCCTGTGCAACCCCCTATCCGCCTGTAACCCCCTGTTCAACCCCCTATCCGTCTGTAACCCCGTTGTGTGACCCTTGTGTAAACCTTCCGGCTTTGTATAACCCCCTATCCGTCTGCAACCCCCTCGTGTTATTGGAGAGTGTTTTTAGGTTCGTTGCGGTCTCAGCCGTCTTGTGCGAATGTTTCTAGATTGTCGGGTTTCACGCGCTTGATAAATCGGTGACCGACTTGATACGGTGTTGAGTGTGGGCTAGAGTCACTCACATTGTGCTGATCATAGGTGGTTGTGGGATGAACGGGGTGGGATGGGCTTGACTGGTTTACAGTGCGAGCTTAGGTGGTTGTGAATTGAAGGGGTGGGTGTGGGTTAGAGTGGTTCACAGTGCGGTCATCATAGATGGTTATGGGTTGAAGGGGGTGGGGTGCGGGTTTGAGGGGTTCACACTGCGGAGATCATAGGTGGTTGTGGGTTGAACTCCTCCTGCCCCCCCACCTCTTCCTTACTCGCCCCGCCCCCACGCAACCTGCCCCTACCCCTTTGTTACTACCCCCTCCCCACCCCACCTGCCCCCTACCCATTCCTTACTCCCCCGCCCCCATTCCACAAGCCACCCTACCTCTTCCTTACCACTCCTGCCCCCCTATATCTTCATTACTCCCCCAGCCCCCACTTCACCTGCCCCGCTACCTCTTTCTTACTCCCACGCCCCCACTCCACCTGCCCCCTACCTCTTCCCTACTCCCCCCGCGCCCACTCCACCTGCCCCCTACCCCTTCCTTACTCCCACCGACCCGAACTCTACCTGCCCGTCCCTTACTCAACCCCGGCCCCACTGCACCTGCTCCCCCCCTCTACTTCTTCCTTACTCCCCCCGCCCCCACACCACCTGCCTCCCTAACTCTTCCTTACTTCCACGTCCCCCACTCCACCTGCCCCAATACTTCTTCCTTACTCCCACGCCCCCCACTCCACCTGCCCCCTACCTCTTCCTTACTCCCCACGGGACCACTCCAACTGCCCCCTACTTCTTCCTTACTCCTCCCGCCCCCACTCAACCTGCCCCCCTACCCCTTCCTTACTCCCTCCGCCCCCACTCCACCTGCCCTCCTACCCCTTCCTTACTCCCCACCCCCACCCCCCTGCCCCCTGCACCTTTCGTACTCCCTCCGGCCTCACCCAACCTGCCCCCTACCCCTTCCTTACTTCCCCCGGCCCCACTCCACCTGTCTCCATACCCCTTCCTTACTCCCCCCGTCCCCACTCCACTTGTCCCCCCTACCTCCTCCTTACTTCACCGCCGCCACTCCACCTGCCCCCTACCCTTTCTTACACCCCCCTCCTTGTTCCGCCTGCCCCCCTACACCTTCCTTACTCCCCCTGGCCCCACTCCACCGGCCCCCCTACCTCTTCGTTTATCCGCCCGGCCCCCACTCCACCTCCCCCCCTATCTCTTCCTTTCTCCCCCGGCCCCCACTCCACCTGCCCCCCTACCTCTTCCTTACTCAAACGGCCCCCACCCCACCTGCCCCCCTACCTCTTCCTTACTCCCCACGCCCCGCTCCACCTGCCCCCCTACCTCTTCCTTACACCTTCGCATCCCACATCACCTGCCCCCCTACTTCTTCCTTACTCCAACTGCCCCACTCCACCTATCCCCTACCCTCCCTTACCCCTGCACCCGGCCCCACTCCACCTGCCCCCCTGCCTCTTCCTTAACCCCCGCCCCCACTCCACCTGCACCCCTACCTCTTCCATAATCCCCCTGCTGCCCTTCCACCTGCCCCTCCACCCCTTCCTTACTCCACCTGCCCCCCTACCTCTTCCTTACTCCCCCGCGCCCCCCCTCCTGCGCCCTACACCTTCCTTACTCCCCCCCCCCTCACTCAACCTGCCCCCTACCCCTTCTTTACTCACCCCGGCCCCACTCCACCTGCCCACTACTTGTTCCTTACTCCCCTGCCCCCTCTCTGCCTGCCATCTGCCTCTTCTTTACCCCCCCCCCCGCCCCCACACCACCTACCCTCTTACCTCTTCCTTACTCCCCGCACCCACATCACCTGCCCCCATACTTCTTCCTTACTCCCCCCGCGCCCACTCCACACGCCCCCTACTTGTTCCTTACTCCCCCGCCCCCACTCCACCTGTCCCCCTACCTCTACCTTACTCCCCGCCCCCACCCCCTCCTGCCCCCTGCACCTTTCTTACTCCCCCCGGCCTCACTCAACCTGTCCCCCTACCCCTTCCTTACTCTCCCTGGCCCCACTCCACCTGCCCCCCTACTTCTTCCTTACTTCCCCCGCCCCCACTCCACCTGTCCCCCCTACCTCCTCCTTACTTCACCGTCCCCACTCCACCTGTCCCCCTACCTCTTCCTTACTCCCCGCCCCCACCCCCTCCTGCCCCCTGCACCTTTCTTACTCCCCCCGCCTCCACTCGAACTGCCCCCCTACCTCTTCCTTCCTTAAACGGCCCCCAACCCACCTGCCCCCTACTTGTTCCATACTCCCCCGCACCCACCCCACCCGCCCCCTACCCCTTCCTTACTCTCCCCTGCCCCACTGCACTTGCAACTTACCCCTTCCTTACTTCCCCCGACCCCACTCCACCTCTCTCCATACCGCTTCCTTTCTCCCCCGGCCCCCACTCCACCTGCCCCCCTACCTCTTTCTTACTCAAACGGCCCCCACCCCACCTGCCCCCCTACTTCTTCCTTACTCCCCCCGGCCCCACTCCACCTCTCTCCGTACCCCTTCCTTACTTCCCCCGTCCCCACTCCACCTTTCTCCCCTACTTCCTCCTTACTTCACCGCCGCCACTCCACCTGCCCCCTACCCTTTCTTACACCCCCCCTCCTTGCTCCGCCTGCCCCCCTACACCTTCCTTACCCCCCCTGGCCCCACTCCACCGGCCCCCCTGCCTCTTCGTTTCTCCGCCCGGCCCCCACTCCACCTCCCCCCCTATCTCTTCCTTTCTCCCCCGGCCCCCACTCCACCTGCCCCCCTACCTCTTCCTTACTCAAACGGCCCCCACGACACCTGCCCCCCTACCTCTTCCTTACTCCCCACGCCCCGCTCCACCTGCCCCCCTACCTCTTCCTTACACCTTCGCATCCCACCCCACCTGCCCCCCTACTTCTTCCTTACTCCAACTGCCCCACTCCACCTGTCCCCTACCTTCCCTTACCCCCGCACCCGGCCCCACTCCACCTGCCCCGATACCTCTTCCTTAACCCCCGCCCCCACTCCACCTGTACCCCTACCTCTTCCATAATCCCCCTGCTGCCCTTCCACCTGCCCCTCCACCCCTTCCTTACTCCACCTGCCCCCCTACCTCTTCCTTACTTCCCCGCACCCCCCCCTCCTCCTGCGCCCTACACCTTCCTTACTCCCCCCCCCCTCACTCAACCTGCCCCCTACCCCTTCCTTACTCCCCCCTGCCCCACTGCACTTGCAACTTACCCCTTCCTTACTTCCCCCGGCCCCACTCCACCTCTCTCCATGCCGCTTCCTTACTCCCCCGTCCCCACTCCACCTGTCCCCCCTATCTCCTCCTTAATTCACCGCCGCCACTCCACCTGCCCCCTACCCTTTCTTACACCCCCCTCCTTACTCCGCCTGCTCCCCTACACCTTCCTTACTCCCCCTGGCCCCACTCCACCGGCCCCCTACCTCTTCATTTCTCCGCCCGGCCCCCACTCCACCTCCCCCCCTATTTCTTCCTTTCTCCCCCGGCCCCCACTCCACCTGCCCCCCCCCCCTACCTCTTCCTTACTCAAACGGCCACCACCCCACCTGCCCCCCTACTTCTTCCTTACTCCCCCCGCCCACACTCCACCTGTCCCCCCTACCTCCTCCTTACTTCACCGCCCCCACTCCACCTGCCCCCTACCCTTTCTTACACCCCCCTGCTTACTCCGCCTGCCCCCCTACCCCTTCTTTACTCCCCCCGGCCTCGCTCCACCTGCCCCCCTACCTCTTCCTTACACCTTCGCATCCCACCCCACCTGCCCCCCTACTTTCTTCCTTAGTCCAACTGCCCCACTCCACCTGTCCCCTACCCTCCCTTACCCCCGCACCCGGCCCCACTCCACCTGCCCCCTACCTCTTCCTTAACCCCCGCCCCCACTCCACCTGCACCCCTACCTCTTCCATAATCCCCCTGCTGCCCTTCCACCTGCCCCTCCACCCCTTCCTTACTCCACTTGCCCCCCTACCTCTTCCTTACTCCCCCGCACCCCCCCCCTCCTGCGCCCTACCCCTTCCTTACTCACCCCGGCCCCACTCCACCTACCCTCCTACCTCTTCCTTACTCCCCCGCCCCCACTCCACCTGTCCCCATACCTCTACCTTACTCCCCGCCCCCACCCCCTCCTGCCCCCTGCACCTTTCTTACTCCCCCCGGCCTCACTCAACCTGGCCCCCTAACCCTTCCTTTCTCCCGCCGGCCCCCACTCCACCTGCCCCCCTACCTCTTCCTTACTCAAACGGCCCCAACCCCACCTGCCCCCCTACCTCTTCCTTACACCCTCGCATCCCACACCACCTGCCCCCCTACTTCTTCTTTACTCCCCCCCCCCCGGCCCCACTCCAACTGTCCCCCCTACCTCTTCGTTTCTCCGCCCGGCCCCCAATCCAACTCCCCCCTAGCTCTTCCTTTCTCCCCCCTCCCCCACTCCACCTGCCCCCACCCCTTCCTTACTTCCCCTCCCCCTCTCCACTTTCCCCCCACCCCTTTCTTACTTCCCCTCCCCCACTCGACCTCCCCCCCTATCTCTTCCTTTCTCCTCCCGGCCCCCACTCCACCTGCCCCCATACCCCTTCCTTTCTCCCCCCTGTCCCCACTCCACCTGCCCCCTACCTCTTCCTTTCTCCCCCCGGCCCCCACTCCACCTTCCCCCCTATCTCTTCCTTTCTCCCCCCGACCCCCACTCCACCTAACCCCCCTACCTCTTCCTTTCTCCCCACTCCACCTTCCCCCCACCCCTTCCTTACTTCCCCTCCCCCACTCGACCTGCCCCCCTACCCCTTCCTTTCTCCCCCCTGTCCCCACTCCACCTGCCCCCCTACCTCTTCCTTTCTCCCCCCGGCCCTCACTCCACCTTCCCCCCTATCTCTTCCTTTCTCCCCCCGGCCCCCACTCCACCTGCCCCCCTACCTCTTCCTTACTCAAACGGCCCCCACCCCACCTGCCCCCCTACCTCTTCCTTACTCCCCACGCCCCGCTCCACCTGCCCCCTACCTCTTCCTTACACCTTCGCATCCCACATCACCTGCCCCCCTACTTCTTCCTTACTCCAACTGCCCCACTCCACCTATCCCCTACCCTCCCTTACCCCTGCACCCGGCCCCACTCCACCTGCCCCCCTGCCTCTTCCTTAACCCCCGCCCCCACTCCACCTGCACCCCTACCTCTTCCATAATCCCCCTGCTGCCCTTCCACCTGCCCCTCCACCCCTTCCTTACTCCACCTGCCCCCCTACCTCTTCCTTACTCCCCCGCACCCCCCCTCCTGCGCCCTACACCTTCCTTACTCCCCCCCCCCTCTCACTCAACCTGCCCCCTACCCCTTCTTTACTCACCCCGGCCCCACTCCACCTGCCCACTACTTGTTCCTTACTCCCCTGCCCCCTCTCTGCCTGCCATCTGCCTCTTCTTTACGCCCCCCCCCCGCCCCCACACCACCTACCCTCTTACCTCTTCCTTACTCCCCGCACCCACATCACCTGCCCCCATACTTCTTCCTTACTCCCCCCGCGCCCACTCCACACGCCCCCTACTTGTTCCATACTCCCCCGCCCCCACTCCACCTGTCCCCCTACCTCTACCTTACTCCCCGCCCCCACCCCCTCCTGCCCCCTGCACCTTTCTTACTCCCCCCGGCCTCACTCAACCTGTCCCCCTACCCCTTCCTTACTCTCCCTGGCCCCACTCCACCTGCCCCCCTACTTCTTCCTTACTTCCCCCGCCCCCACTCCACCTGTCCCCCCTACCTCCTCCTTACTTCACCGTCCCCACTCCACCTGTCCCCCTACCTCTTCCTTACTCCCCGCCCCCACCCCCTCCTGCCCCCTGCACCTTTCTTACTCCCCCCGCCTCCATTCGAACTGCCCCCCTACCTCTTCCTTCCTTAAACGGCCCCCAACCCACCTGCCCCCTACTTGTTCCATACTCCCCCGCACCCACCCCACCCGCCCCCTACCCCTTCCTTACTCTCCCCTGCCCCACTGCACTTGCAACTTACCCCTTCCTTACTTCCCCCGACCCCACTCCACCTCTCTCCATACCGCTTCCTTTCTCCCCCGGCCCCCACTCCACCTGCCCCCCTACCTCTTCCTTACTCAAACGGCCCCCACCCCACCTGCCCCCCTACTTCTTCCTTACTCCCCCCGGCCCCACTCCACCTCTCTCCGTACCCCTTCCTTACTTCCCCCGTCCCCACTCCACCTTTCTCCCCTACTTCCTCCTTACTTCACCGCCGCCACTCCACCTGCCCCCTACCCTTTCTTACACCCCCCCTCCTTGCTCCGCCTGCCCCCCTACACCTTCCTTACCCCCCCTGGCCCCACTCCACCGGCCCCCCTGCCTCTTCGTTTCTCCGCCCGGCCCCCACTCCACCTCCCCCCCTATCTCTTCCTTTCTCCCCCGGCCCCCACTCCACCTGCCCCCCTACCTCTTCCTTACTCAAACGGCCCCCACGACACCTGCCCCCCTACCTCTTCCTTACTCCCCACGCCCCGCTCCACCTGCCCCCCTACCTCTTCCTTACACCTTCGCATCCCACCCCACCTGCCCCTCTACTTCTTCCTTACTCCAACTGCCCCACTCCACCTGCCCCGATACCTCTTCCTTAACCCCCGCCCCCACTCCACCTGTACCCCTACCTCTTCCATAATCCCCCTGCTGCCCTTCCACCTGCCCCTCCACCCCTTCCTTACTCCACCTGCCCCCCTACCTCTTCCTTACTTCCCCGCACCCCCCCCCCCCCTCCTCCTGCGCCCTACACCTTCCTTACTCCCCCCCCCCTCACTCAACCTGCCCCCTACCCCTTCCTTACTCCCCCCTGCCCCACTGCACTTGCAACTTACCCCTTCCTTACTTCCCCCGGCCCCACTCCACCTCTCTCCATGCCGCTTCCTTACTCCCCCGTCCCCACTCCACCTGTCCCCCCTATCTCCTCCTTAATTCACCGCCGCCACTCCACCTGCCCCCTACCCTTTCTTACACCCCCCTCCTTACTCCGCCTGCTCCCCTACACCTTCCTTACTCCCCCTGGCCCCACTCCACCGGCCCCCTACCTCTTCGTTTCTCCGCCCGGCCCCCACTCCACCTCCCCCCCCTATTTCTTCCTTTCTCCCCCGGCCCCCACTCCACCTGCCCCCCCCCTACCTCTTCCTTACTCAAACGGCCACCACCCAACCTGCCCCCCTACTTCTTCCTTACTCCCCCCGCCCACACTCCACCTGTCCCCCCTACCTCCTCCTTACTTCACCGTCCCCACTCCACCTGCCCCCTACCCTTTCTTACACCCCCCTGCTTACTCCGCCTGCCCCCCTACCCCTTCTTTACTCCCCCCGGCCTCGCTCCACCTGCCCCCCTACCTCTTCCTTACACCTTCGCATCCCACCCCACCTGCCCCCCTACTTCTTCCTTAGTCCAACTGCCCCACTCCACCTGTTCCCTACCCTCCCTTACCCCCGCACCCGGCCCCACTCCACCTGCCCCCCTACCTCTTCCTTAACCCCCGCCCCCACTCCACCTGCACCCCTACCTCTTCCATAATCCCCCTGCTGCCCTTCCACCTGCCCCTCCACCCCTTCCTTACTCCACTTGCCCCCCTACCTCTTCCTTACTCCCCCGCACCCCCCCCCCCCTCCTGCGCCCTACCCCTTCCTTACTCACCCCGGCCCCACTCCACCTACCCTCCTACCTCTTCCTTACTCCCCCGCCCCCACTCCACCTGTCCCCCTACCTCTACCTTACTCCCCGCCCCCACCCCCTCCTGCCCCCTGCACCTTTCTTACTCCCCCCGGCCTCACTCAACCTGGCCCCCTAACCCTTCCTTTCTCCCGCCGGCCCCCACTCCACCTGCCCCCTACCTCTTCCTTACTCAAACGGCCCCAACCCCACCTGCCCCCCTACCTCTTCCTTACACCCTCGCATCCCACACCACCTGCCCCCTACTTCTTCTTTACTCCCCCCCCCCGGCCCCACTCCACCTGTCCCCCCTACCTTTTCGTTTCTCCGCCCGGCCCCCAATCCAACTCCCCCCTAGCTCTTCCTTTCTCCCCCCTCCCCCACTCCACCTGCCCCCACCCCTTCCTTACTTC